>CM061751.1:190782224-191215031 GCA_030979885.1 Lolium multiflorum | reverse complement strand
TTCTAATGGCATATAGGACCGAGTGAGTGTTTGATGATGAAAGATGGACCGGGGTTCCCAGCTATCTACACTAGTGGTAACTCTCCAATAACAAGTGTTGGGTGAACAAATTACAGTTGACCAATTGATAGGATTGAAATAGCATTAAGATAGAACATCCAGTCTATTAATTATACGTAGGCATGTTTTCCATATATAGTCATACGTGCTCGCAATGAGAAACTTGTACAACATCTTTGTCCTACCAGCCGGTGGCAGCCGGGCCTCAAGGGAATTTACTGGTAATTAAGGTACTCCCTTTAATAGAGCACCGGAGCAAAGCATTAACACTTGGTGAAAACATGTGATCCTCATATCTAAGCCTTCCCCTCCAGTTATCCCAGTTGCTGTCACTCTGGGGCCTCGGGTTCCGGACATAGACATGTGTGCAAACAACTTGTAGATACAATCTAAGCAATAATTATAGAGCTTAAATCTAAGATCATGCCACTCGTGCACTAGTGACAAGAATTAAACACAACAAGATTGCAGCAACAATAACTTCACAAACTTATAGATAGACTAATCATAATGTAATAATTCATCGGATCCCAACAAACACAACACCGATTACATCAGATGGAACTCAATCATGTAAGACAGCTCATGAGATCATTGTATTGAAGCACATGGGAGAGAGAGTATCAACTAGCTACAGCCTAGAACCCGTAGTCCATGGAGGAACTACTTCACGGAGCATGATGGAGGCGGTGGCGTCGATGGAGGAGCCCGGGGGTCGATCCTCGTCCCGGCAGGGTGCCGAAACAGGAACTTCTGACCCACAAAACTAGGTTTCGCGATGATGGCGGGCAGCCCGGGAGTTCTCTCTGAATATGATCCATCTCTCCCGGATTTTCGTTGGTCAGTGGGGAATAACAGGGCAAGGCGAGGCCGGTGGAGTCCCGAGGTGGGGTCCCCACCTGGCGGCGCGTGTGGGCCCGGCCGCGCGGCTGCATGGGGAGGAGGCCGTGGGCCTCCCGGGTCTGCCCTTCAAGTTCGTGTGTCCTCGTTGAATTCCCGAGAATATTGCTCCGAACAAATTTTTCCGAACCTAAACAAGAAACAGAATCGCACCGTGGCATCTTGTTAATAGGTTAGTCCCAAAAATTGTATAATAATGATATATAATGCATATAAAACATGTAGGTATTGTCATAAAACTAAAGTATGGAACATAAGAAATTATAGATATGTTGAGACGTATCAAGCATCCTGTTTAGTTCCTAATTTGCCCTCGAGTAGGTAAATGATAAAAAGAATAATTTCTCAAGTGACATGCTACCAAATATAATCTTGATCAACACTATTGTAAAGCATATGAGATGAATGAAGTGACCCAAAGCAATGGTCTATAGTTTGCTAACAAAAAGATAATGACTAAACAACTGGAATCGTATAGCAAAACTTTTCATGAATAGTACTTTCAAGACAAGCATAAAAAAGTCTTGCATAAGAGTTAACTCATAAAGCAATAGATTCTAAATAAATGTTTTGAAGCAACACAAAGGAAGATTTAAGTTTCAGCAATTGCTTTCAACTTTCAACATGCATATCTCATGGATAATTGTCAACACAAAGTAATATAATAAGTGCAATAAGTACGCATGTAAGAATCAATGCACACAGTTGACACAAGTGTTTGCTTCTAAGATAGAAATGAAATAGGTAAACTGACTCAACATAAAGTAAAAGATAGGCCCTTCGCAGAGGGAAGCAGAGATTAAATCATGTGCTAGAGCTTTTCAAGTTTTGAAATCATATAGAGAGCATAAAAAATAAAGTTTTGAGAGGTGTTTGTTGTTGTCAACGAATGGTAGTGGGCACTCTAACCCCTTGTCAAACAGATTTTCAAAGAGCGGCTCATGAAGGACGTTATCTCTACCAGCAAGGTAGATCATCCTTCTTCTCTTTGTTTACACATGTATTTTAGTTTTATTTATAGATGACACTCCTCCTAACCTTTGCTTTCACAAACTATGGCTAACCGCTCGGGTTCCTTCCAACATTTCACATACCATGGAGGAGTGTCTATTTGCAAATTAAGTTGCTTACTGATAAATCAGGGCAAAACATGTGAAGAGAATTATTAATGAAAGTTGTAATTAATTGGGGCTGGGCACCCCGTTGCCAGCTCTTTTTTTTTTTTTTTTGGATAAGCGGATGTATATGCCACTAGTCCATTGGTGAAAGTCTGCCCAACAAGATTGAAAGATAAAACACCACATACTTCCTCATGAGCTATAAAACATTGACACAAATAAGGAGTAATAAAGTTTTGAATTGTTTAAAGGTAGCACATGAAGTATTTACTTGGAGAAAAATACCACATAGTAGGTAGTTATGGTGGACACAAATGGCATAGATTTTGGCTCAAGGTTTTGGATGCACGAAGCATTTCCTCTCAGGACAAGGCTTTGGCTAGCAAGGCTGTTTGATAAAGCAAACACAAGTATAAACCGGGTACAGGAAAACTTACATAAGAACATATTGCAAGTATTATAAGACTCTACAACTGTCCTCCTTGTTGCTCAAACACTTTATCGAAAATATCTAGACCTTAGAGAGACCAATCATGCAAACCAAATTTCAACAAGCCCTAATCAGTTCTCCACTAATAGGTTTAAATCACATGATGCAAGAGCTTAAACATGATCTACTTGAGAGCTCAAAACAATTGCCAAGTATCAAATTATTCAAGACAATAGCCAATTACCACATGAAGCATTTTCTGTTTCCAACCAAATAACAATAAGTGCTGCGGCTTTCAGCTTCGCCATGAACATTAAATAAAAACGAAGAACAAAAGTGTTCATACGAAAAAGCGGAGCATGTCTCTCTCCCTGATACGTCTCCAACGTATCTATAATTTCTGATGTTCCATGCTTGTTTTATGACAATACCTACACATGTTTTGTTCACACTTTATATTGTTTTGATGCGTTTCCTGAACTAACTCATTGACGAGATGCCGAAGGCTGCCTGTCATTGCTTGTTTTTGGTTCCCGAAAGGCTGTTCGGAATATTCTCGGAATTGACGAAACAAAGACCCAACATCTTATTTTTCCTGGAACCTCCAGAAAGTCAAAGGGGGACCAGAGGGAGGCCTGGGGCCCCACACGTGTGGGGCGGCGTGCCCAAGGGGGGCGCCCCCGCAGTGTGAGGAGTGCCCCGTGGCCCTCCCCGACCCGCCGCCTATAAAGATGCCTCCCCGATCTAAACATCGACACGGATTGACGAAACACCAGAAAAAAGTTCCGTAGCCGCCGCCATCGCGAAACTCCAACTCGGGGGACAGAAGTCTCTGTACCGGACGGGGAAGTGCCCCCGTAAGCCATCTCCACCGCCATCTTCACCGCCATCACTGCCTCCATGACGAGGAGGGAGAAGTTCTCCCCCGAGGGCCGAGGGCTCTACCGTAGCTATGTGGTTCATCTCTCTCTTTGTGATCTAGTTACTCTGGTGATGTTATTAAAGTACTGTTATCACCAGGTTTTAACCGGATCAAGAGATGGGCCGTGATCGAGATGGGCTTAGAGGACTTGCGTATAAAGTGTCTCTGAAGCGGCTTTGTACGAGAGTTTGGGCTAGATTGCCCGTGTATCTGTATATTATGGTAGATTAGAATTAAGAGATAGAGTTTAGCTCGTACACGACTAGGTTTATTCCCGAATTAGAAAGTCCACGGACTATAAATATGTACCTAGGGTTATTGAGAAGGGAGGATGACCACGTTCACAACAAACACAATCTAGGCGCATCACACCCCTTGTTTCGAGGGTTTCTTCCGGGTAAGATTATGCTGCCTAGATCGCATCTTGCGATCTAGGCAACACGGCTTTATTCGTTATCTGGTGTTGCTCGTACTGAAGCCTTGTTGATGGCGAGTAACACCCTTATCATAGATGTTTTGGGGCTTGCATCGATGTTTTTCTGAATACGTTTGCTTAGCTATGCGACCCCTCGATATCTAGCTGCCTTTACACCTAATCTTAGGTGTAAGGGCAGCACCTTGCTTGTTCTTTATTTAGTAGATCCGATCTGTTATAGTTGCTCCTTGTTCCCCAAGGATTAGTTTGATATCCGCATGGTTAGGCCTTGCAAACGGGTTGAACGATCCGGTAGTGCGTAAGGCGTGGTTTGCTAGTCCTAGAAGGGATTGTTCCGGGAATTGACTTCATGTTGGTTTTTAGGCCTCTTTTAGGACTAGTTTTCCATCATCTTACGTATCTGCTAGGCTCAACTACGTGTAGGATTCGATTATGCGGTGAAAACCCAAAATCGTCGTAGATTGGTTTAACTTTGTATTGATCAAGGTGATCCCCATGCCATCATAAATCCAACGTGGAACTATGGGGCAATCGGCTCTTTGAGCCGATCCACAGGGCAACCCGAGAGCCGATCGGGTCGTATTTAATGTTTACGTGTCTACCATGCAGGAAGCTAATCGAAGCAATCCAACACCTTCCCCGACCGTAGGTCACGTGGCACGCCCTTGCAACCGCCAGAACGTGTGCCGGAACATTTGCGGGACGATGTCGGGGGCCAGGGATCCACTAAGCGGCCCTGGGAGCTCCCCGGCTCTTCGTGTTGCTCGTCGCCGCCGCCGGTGGGTTTTGGCAAAGTAACACATTCGCACGCTCGTGGGACACTCTACACCAACTACGTCAACATCTGCAGCTACGATGTCGGACGAACTAGTCAAGTATGAAGATCTGCCTGCGGAACACAAGAAGAAATATGATGATGAGCTTAAGGCTCTCTTCGAGGCCGATCTCATCGGCTCTTTCGAAAGGACCCGTGCACATGGCATTAGGTTCAAAGGATTCACACCCGAAGGCATGCTCGATGGAGTAGATCTGTCTCTCCCTTCGGAGGAGCGCACCAGGGCTCTGCGCCAAGAAGTTAATTATATGGTGGCTCATTCTCTACACCGTCATTCTGAGAGCCTGGTGAACGCTTTGGAGCGTATTGCGATGCGAGTGGTTCAGGAAGTCATGAAGCATCGCATCTCCCGTCAGACCCACCCCAGGAACTCACTGTGGAGAGGCACCGTTCCACACTGCATCGCAACTACCATTCACGCCAGCCCCGTAGCCAGTGGTTCACCGGCTTACGGCTGCTCTTACAAGGTTGGAGGTGATCCCGGCGATTACCAATTCCTGTATGAGCCACCTAAAGAGATCCCACATGGATACGTGTGCACATACGTGCCGGATCGCACACTGGGCGCGCACGAACCGTATTACAGCAGAGGGATTGAGCAAAGAGGAATTTCTGAGCAGACGTCAAAAACAAAGGTGTGGCTAATAACATGCCACCGGAACGAGTCATGAAAGCTCAACCCCTACAGCTGCTCATACCATGGAACAAATCAGCACGATCTTGAGAGACCAGTTCGGCATCCTGGCCAAAAGGAGAACAATCATTATTCCAAGCCGTATCCCAACGAATATGACCTGATCCCGCTGCCGCCAAGTATCGGCTCCCTGAATTCTCAAAGTTTAGTGGATCAGAAGGGTCTAGCTCCATTGAGCATGTGAGCCGATATTCGGCACAGTTGGGCATGGTTTTCAGCATCGGATCAGCTACGTGTGAGGTTTTTCGCGCAATCTCTCACGACCAGTTTTGGGGTGGTACACCTCGTTGCCACTGTGGATCTGGGTCTGACATGGAAGCAACCGGGAAGAGCAGCTCATGGCGCATCACCAGAAGCTACCGAGGGCCGGTATTGCCGATTCGACGAAGTCCGGCGCGGGGGAGCGGGAGAGACGGTGTCTGACATATCTGCTTTCAGATCGTCAAGAACCGATGTCATTCGTCTGCTTAACCGAGAAAGAAGCGGTCGATCCGCAAAGGGTAGGCCTCGCACCGCCGATCAAAGATCTCAAGCTTCATGTGAATACACCACCGGCACACATGGTTCAAGTTAACATTATATGAACAGCGCCACCCAGAATTGTACCAAGATAAGTTCAAGCGCCCGATAGGCCTGGTCGAGGCAGATGAAGTTGAAGACTTTGCAGAAGATCAGGAAGTCGCCGTGGCTGAATGGACTCGGGAGGGAGTCCCCGTGTCCTGCAAATGGGTGAAACAACCAGGGCCTGCGAAAGGGTTCGACTTCGATATAAGCAAAACTGAGCAGATATTCGATTTATTGCTGAAAGAGAAGCAGCTGAAGTTACCCGAAGGCCATAATTCCCACGACGCAAGAAATGAACGGGAGACCACACGGGCAGTGGCATCACTGCTCACCCATGCCACCAATGACCGCAAGGAGTTGCGCTGCATCCAAATGGCGATAGAATAGGGCCGTCCGATCCCCTACGCCATGAAAGTAGACACGCACCCCTTTCCTGGTGTTAACATGGTGGAACTCAATCACTCCACGGGGTGCGAGCCAGGCTTCTCATTCGAGGTTAACATGGCAGGGCCTGTAGACCGCCATGGCAAGGATAAAGAAGAAAGCGGTCACTCCCGCGGCAAGGATAAGAAGGAGGCCGATCCACGCGACCGGCCCCGATATGATGATAGACGGTACCTCACCGAGGAACAAGTGAGAAACGTGCGGTACCAACGACCGCTCTCCGCGCATCTCCTGAATAAATATGAGCATCAGTACGACCGACGTCGGCGGTACGACATGGATGACGAAAGATATCGTCGGTCTGATGTTGACAACAGAAAATATCGTCGGTATGATAGAAACGACGAAAGATATGAACGCTGCGCTAAGGAGAAGTCAAGAGAGCAGAAGACATGACACCTGGGATTTGTCCTTTCTTCAAACACTGGTGGACTCAGAATGAGCCGATTGCCTACAATCGACAACTGCCTGGAGTGCAGACAGCAGAAGAAGGGCACAAGTGAGGTTTCAGTGTCTGCTGCCTAGGCCTCTCTCGCCATCAGACGAATAGTCATCTCGAGATGAAGATTTCGAGAGTTAGAAGATGAAGAAGAAGAGACAGGGTACCACTGCCAATGGTGCTCCGATGGACTCAAATATTCCTCAAAGCGGGAGGGTTCAAGAGAAGACAGAACTGGAGGGAAGCCGAGGGCGCGCACCAGACACGTTGAGAAAGCGCCCGATCTGGCCGTAGAAAATTCAAGAAATGTTGAAACGGAGACGCGTCCGCGTGGCGAAAGAATGGCGCCTCTAAATACAAAAAAAGCCGATGCGAAGGCATCGGCTGATACAAACATGGTATTCATACTCCGCTGAGTTTTGTGCTCCAGGAATCGAAGAAGTGCGTAGGCATGACCGCGGGCTCACGGCCGCTATCTTTGAAAGCCAATGAGAGGAGCTGGCTGTGCACTTGAAGGCCCTATACCTAAGAGGTTATATCAATGGGCAGCCCGTCAACAAGATGTTAGTTGACACGGGAGCGGCAGTCAACATCCTCCATGCTACGGCGTTTGGGACGCTCTAACGAGGATCTGATCAAAACCAACGTCACACTAAGCGATTTCACGGGTTAAGCATCGTAAGTCGTTGCTGCGGTTTCCGAACGTAGATCTAACCGTGGGCCGAAACAATCCTACGTCATTCTTCACTGCCGACAAGAAAAAGCACTCTACGTCATTCCGCTAGGGAGGGATTGGATTCACGCCAATTGTTGCATTCCATCCACGATGCACCAATGCTCGATACAAAGGATGGGAGATGAAGTAGAGGTCGTTCATGCAGATGACTCGATTGAGATCTCACTAGCTGCCATGAATATTTGGGATGCAGACGACCAAGAGCCGATCTCTGGAATCAGTTTGGCGGCCGTGAGCGATCGAAGCTTCAAAAACGGGGGTGAGCTGGCCTTATCCACCGGCCCGACGGAGCTGCAAGACCGCAGGCAATGGACGATGCGGGCAAGGCCGATCCCCGCGATCGGCCCAAAAATAAAAAGCAAGGATCTCACCTCAAGCATGTCACGAGCTGCGATAGAGCACAACATCGAGCCAGTTCAGGTACAGTTCCTGGAACCGGATTACTAGAAAGCCGATATCTTCAATTACTTGAAAGATTCGGCTCGGGGCACTCCTAAACGGGTAAGATATGAGGCCACGAAGCATGTTCCCAGGGGTTTCAACGGCCAGCATCTCAAGAAATATTTCCAAGCATGCGCATGATGATGTTGAAACATGGGGGCCGATACATGAAATCGGCCAATAAAAAAAATATATACAAAGCAACAGGAGGTACATAAAGCCGATGCACACATATCGACTTAGAATAAAAACAAATGATGTAATACCATCGACTATAAGAGGCATAAACTGCCATAAGCAGAGGCACAAGCTCAATTGGCTAGCTATCGTGGTACATAGAGAAGCTCTACCTGCGGAATGCCTCAAGAGCATGAGGTACTCACGAACACGATCCACTCCTGTCACCCGGCCTCATCATCTGCCTCTTGCTCGTCACTGCCTGCTTGTTCAGGGCAATGATTTCGCCGTATCGCCTTCGGGGCCCAGCTTTGAGGCCTTCGTTCTCGTGAGTGGGCAATTAGGCTTCCTTTATCTTGGATGAGTCGTTTGCTGTCTTGATCTCTCTCCTTCTGTCCTCCAACTCCTTTCGCAAGGTCTCAAGTCCGGCAAAGGCCACGTGAGGTGCTGCTTTGGCGTCCAAAGTCGCTTCTTCTCATTAAGCCGCCACATTTCTGTCCAATATCGGCTTTCAACGGAAGCTGGGCATGGCGTAGACCGATTCTCTGACGAGCCAATTTCACCCTTGACCTGTAGGCAGACAGAGTCACAACTGGCCAGAGTTTCACCTGCAACGTCACCGGGAGATGAGGCTAGACGTCTTCAAGAATGCTCTTCACTTCCTCGGGATCTTCAACCAATGTTTCAATTGAGGAGGAGAGCAGGGCCTTGAGATGCTGGAGTTGACCATGTGTAGTGCTGGGTCCTGGCTCTTCACTTGCCTTAGATGTAGCTGGTTCGATGGATTCAGGGTCGAACGTTAGTAAGCTTGAGAGGTCATGACCCTGACAAACAACAAGAACAACGTCAGTATACAGCGAAAGAGAAAGGTAGAGCTAAGGAAAGGGAGTGTACCTCCCCTAAGACCAGAGGAACAGCCGATGAAGAGGTGATCGGCTCTTGTGTTTCTGCTGTGGGCTTGGCCAAGGTGGCAACCTTGTCAGCTACACTGTCAGGAGTTGCTAGGTCCAGGGTGGCGGATGGCATCAATACTTCCTTGACTTCCCCACTAGAGGTGTCATCAGTCTGCAGAGGAAGTGGTTAGCCGATGAGAACAGCAACAGGTTAGCATGAAATATGAGCCAAGGAGAGTATGGAGGGTAATTACATCCAAAACCTCCTGGTTTGATGAAGAGGTTTGCGGTTCCTTGTGAGCTCTCTTGATGCATCGGCTCTTTGTGCGTAGGCTGCCCTGCCCTGCTTTGATGGGAGTTTGGGAAACGGCAGGTTCAGGGGCTGACCTTTTCTTGAAGCCGACGGTGGCAAGTCCGGCTCGCCCCGCGTGGTGGTTTTCCTGTAGCTGCCCGAGCCGAGTCCCTTCGATCGGACCGTGTCTCCGCCGGGAGCTTCTTTTCAGAGAGGTCTCAGAAGGAAATATACATGTTGTAGTTTGTAGATAGATGAAAACCAGCTGAGTGGCGGACTACCTTACATGCAAACTTTCTTGGGCCTATAGGGTTTTGGCGTTCAAGGTCTTCCCCGGCAGCTACTTTCCATCGCCACGCTTAACGAGGCTCGGGGGCAACTCTTGGCCCAGAAGATGCTCTCAGAAGCTGGAAGCCGATTTTGCAGGAAATCGGCTGGCCCCGCATCACGACCTTTTTCAAGGGTGGTGAGTTTTTGCAGAAGAGGACCTGGTGGGAGGAATCTGAAAGGGGAGCCGTCATCATGTACAGGTTCTCCGGGACTCCATAAGCCGGCAGAAGACAAGAGCAGGTTATAAAAGGAAATCATTGTAAGCCACTTCAAGAAAATTTGTGAGTAGTGGTACCCCTGCTCTGGGCAGTGGACGCTAAGATTCAAAGATCAAGCAGCCTCAAAGAACGGTCCAGAGCCTCCGAAGGCATGAGTCTTCCACATTGACCACCAGGTCTCAAAACCATCGGTTGATGAGGTAAAAGAGAGGTTGTGAGGAATTGGGATGGCTAGAGCATCAAAGAAAGAGTAACACCTCTGACCGGTGAGGACATCGGGCAGCTCAGCTCTACTCTCTGTTAAGTGGTGGAGGAAGAAGTGGGGAGATACCTGTCCAAGACCAAGTTGCCGGGCTGCCACGATCGGCTGATAAGACTCATAACCAGGTTTGATGATCCTATTTGAGGTGCTCATGCCAACCGGAAGGAAGCAGGGACGGATCATGATGGAATACAATTGCCGGGTGCTGGCGTCATCGGCAAAGCTGTCTAGCCTGAAGGAAACTGGATTTTCAAAATGTTCACACTCCGTATAAGGAAAGAAGAGAGGATTGTCCAGGCCTTGGTAGAAAATTCTGAACCACTCCGATGCTTCCTTGAGGGTCAGTTTACTACCTGGAAGGCTATATAGAGCTTGGCCGTAGCTAGTGCACCGGATTGGCTTCCCGTTGGTGTCTGGGAAGGTGCAAGTGGCCAAAGGTGGAAAGTTTGGGACATGGTTCTGGAAATAGCTGAGCCCATAGTTGAATAAACCACCAGGGACCTCCTGTTTTGACTCTTTTGGGAAAACAGGTTGACAGACATTAGTTGGAGATATCGATAGACCTCTCCAAGGAATAGTTTGCCAATGCCAAGCTGGTGCCTCTGGCAAGTTCATAGGCCAAGGAAAGGTAATTCTTGGTGGGAGCAAGTGAAGGGCCACAGAATATGAAGTGTTCCAACCAGAAATTCAGGAAGGCGTGTGTTCTTTCTCTGTTACAGGGCCTTTGTTTTTCATGTGGCGTCGAAGATAAGCACCCCAGTTTGTGCACTCTGTTTTGGAAGAGAGTGTGAAAGGGACCTTTGGCAGCATAAAAGCAGAGGGGCTTGGGGATGCAATGTCTAGACCAGTGATCATGGCCACGTCTAGTAGGGTTGGTGTCATGGGGCCATGGCCAAACATGAAGCAATTCAAAGCATCAGACCAAAAGTAGCCGATGGTTTTCAGAAGGTTTTCATGTTTCTCAAGTGGAGACAGTGATAAAGCTAAAGCATCGGCTATTCCTGTGGTTTCCCAGGTGGCTTGGTGAGTTTTGGATATCCTATTGTACCATGAAACCCAATCTTCAGGAGGATTAGGCCAGGCTCGTAAGCAGTCGGCCCAAGAAGTTAGATCTAAATTCTGGTTCACGAAGGGAATTCTATTGGCCTCGCATGAAATCAAATGGGCGGGACTCTCGGTGGAACGAGGGCCAAGACAGAGAGAATTTGGAAGAGAAGGATGCGGCAGCAGAATGTCTGATACCTAAAAATTAATGACGGAATGAGACATTAATTCAGATGTTTGCTGTTAATTCTAACACTATGCTCGGATAGCGAGGAGCGGTTGAGGATTACCTTCAGCCAGAGACCGTAGTGTTGGTGTTGGATGATTCCGCCATTGGATTCGCTGCGGAGTTGAATCTACGCGATTGAGATCTGAGATTTGCGTGGCCGTAAGTTGGATCTGTTCGAGCGGCGATTTGGGGATCTGAGTTTACTCTTCGGAAAGGTGTCAGGTTTCCGTTTGAAAGGCAACTGATTTGGCCTTACTCGCGTTTTATGGTAAAGGCCGATGCGCTGCCATCGGCTCTGCGCGCTTGACTTGCTTTGACAATCGGCAAAATTGATATGAAAGCAAAATCGACATAGAAACATTTTCTTCATTAATAAAGAGGATTTTTACAGAGAAGAGCCGATTGCTCAGGAGAGGAAGAACAAAAGAGCCGATTACTACTACTAGTCCTATGCTAGTAGTCTCTAGTCTAAGGGCCGTCGCTGCCCTGTCGCCGGCCGTCGTCGGCGTCGGCGCCGCGCACCGGCGAGCTCCTCGTCGCTGCCGCCAGAGCCCTCTCGGCAGGGGCTCCTTCCTCCTCCTCCTCCTCGTCGTCGTCGTCGGCATCCGACCCGGCGCGGAAGCTCGCCGGCGGCTCGTCGGAGGAGGTGTCATCCTCTCTTCCTCCTCCTCGTCGGAGGAGGTGAAGTCATCCCAGGAGAAGGAGTCATCCTCGCCGCCTCCAGCTCCCCATCGACGAGGAACTGGAAGTCGCCTTCCGTCGGTCAAGGACTTGTCATCCTCGACCAGACGGAGGAATCGTGGTCCTCCTTGTCCCATGTCGTTAGGGCGAGGATATCGTGCGCCGCCAACGAGCCCCACCCGCGTCGGCTCACGAGAGGAAGAGGAGAGGGAGGAAAGACCCGAGGCAGAGGAGGAGGGAGGAAGACATGGTGCGAAGGAGGGTTTTCCGATGGCTAATGCGGAGCAGGGGGATGAAGAAGCGAACTGCTCGATGCGGTTAAATAAAGGGGATATAGTGGAGATTTAATGCTACGGCGGTTTCCGAGGACATGGTGCCAACTGTCAAATCGTGTAGAGAAGTTGAGGGCAAGGCATCATGATGAAAGGATACTGACGGTGCTCTGCCACGACACGTGACCCGCGAAAAAATAGAGTGGTTTTGAAATTATCATTAGCAAAACCAGGGGGGCATGTGTTATCACCAGATTTTAACCGGATCAAGAGATGGGCCGTGATCGAGATGGGCTTAGAGGACTTGCGTATAAAGTGTCTCTGAAGCGGCTTTGTACGAGAGTTTGGGCTAGATTGCCCGTGTATCTGTATATTATGGTAGATTAGAATTAAGAGATAGAGTTTAGCTCGTACACGGTTAGGTTTATTCCCGAATTAGAAAGTCCACGGACTATAAATATGTACCTAGGGTTATTGAGAAGGGAGGACGACCACGTTCACAACAAACACAATCTAGGCGCATCGCCACCCCTTGTTTTGAGGGTTTCTTCCGGGTAAGCATCATGCTACCTAGATCGCATCTTGCGATCTAGGCAGTATCGGTTTATTCGTTATCTGGTGTTGCTCGTACTGAAGCCTTGTTGATGGCGAGTAACACCCTTATCATAGATGTTTTGGGGCTTGCATCGATGTTTTTCTGAATACGTTTGCTTAGCTATGCGACTCGATATCTAGCTGCCTTTACACCTAATCTTAGGTGTAAGGGCAGCACCTTGCTTGTTCTTTATTTAGTAGATCCGATCTGTTATAGTTGCTCCTTGTTCCCCAAGGATTAGTTTGATATCCGCATGGTTAGGCCTTGCAAACGGTTGAACGGTCCGGTAGTGCGTAAGGCGTGGTTTGCTAGTCCTAGAAGGGATTGTTCCGGGAATTGACTTCATGTTGGTTTTTAGGCCTCTTTTAGGACTAGTTTTCCATCATCTTACGTATCTGCTAGGCTCAACTACGTGTAGGATGTTCCGATTATGCGGTGAAAACCCTAAACTGTCGTAGATTGGTTTAACTTTGTATTGATCAAGCAGGATCCCCATGTCATCGTAAATCCAACGTGAACCATGGGGCAATCGGCTCGAGCCGATCCACAGGGCAACCCGAGAGCCGATCGGGCTCGTATTTAATGTTTACGTGTCTACCATGCAGGTAATCGAAGCAATCCAACACCTTCCCGACCAGGTATAGGTCAGGTGGGCACACCCTTGCAACCGCCAGACGTGTGCCGGAGCATTGCGAACCGTTGCAGGGACCAGGCCCACCAGCCCCGGGAGCCTCCCGACTCTTCGTGTTGCTCGTCGCTGCTCGCCGGTGGGTTTTGGCAGGCAACAAGTACTCTATTCCTCCTTCATGATGTAATGGTGACAGCATGTGCATCATGTAGTACTTGGCGTAGGTTATGATTGTAATCTCTTGTAGATTATGGAGTTAACTATTACTATGATAGTATTGATGTGATCTATTCCTCCTTTCATAGTCTGTCGGTGATGGTGTGCATGCTATGTTAGTACTTGGTATAATTGCAATGATCTATCATGCACTCTAAGGTTATTTAAATATGAACATCGAATGTTGTGGAGCTTGTTAACTCCTGCATTGAGGTGCTCTTGTAGCCCTACACAATTAATGGTGTTTGTCATCCAACAAGAGAGTGTAGAGTGGTTTTATTATGTGATCAATGTTGAGAGTGTCCACTAGTGAAAGTATGATCCCTAGGCCTTGTTTCCAAACATCGAATCTCCGTTTATTTACTGTTCTGTTGCATGTTTACTCGCCGCCATATTTTATTCAGATTGCTATTACCACTCATATACATCCATACTACTTGTATTTCACTATCTCTTCGCCGAACTAGTGCACCTATACATCTGACAAGTGTATTAGGTGTGTGGGGACACAAGAGACTTCTTGTATTGATTGCGGTTGCTTGAGAGGGATATCTTTGACCTCTTCCCTCCCTGAGTTCGATAAACCTTGGGTGATTCACTTAAGGGAAACTTGCCTGTTCTACAAACCTCGCTCTGGAGGCCCAACACTGTCTACAGGAATAGAAGCGTGCATAGACATCAAGCATATTTTCTGGCGCCGTTGCGGGGAGGTAAGGTAAAAGGTATTCACATCCTCCGACTACTTAGCTATTTTCTAGCACCGTTGTGAGTGCTCGAAGCTATTTCCTTTAGATCCTACAATTGCATCTTTTTGTTTCTTGTTTTTATTTTCACTAGTTAGGCATAATGGAAAACAACAAAAAATTTGGTGAGCTTTTTAATCTTTTTCCTGAGTTAGAATTGTTTGATGCGAAAATTAAAAAACCTATGGAACCTTATTTGCATGCTAGTAGCAATGTTATTAGTATGAACGCAATTACTACTAATGCTATGGAGAAGTCTAAGCTTGGGGAAGCTAGTTTTTGTGATATTTTTAGCTTCCCATCTTTAGGGGAGAAAATTTGCTCTGATAATACTTTATCTCCCATATGCGATAACTCTAATGATGCTTGTGACATTTTAAATCCACCTACTGAAAGTATTCCTTTCAAGATACCCATGAAAATTATTGAACGAGTTATAGATAACCGCTATGAAGGGGATGGAACTGTTCATCCCGGAGATCATTTACTCTCTTTGCATGAATTATGCGGGTTATTCAAGTGTGCAGGTATCTCTATGGATGAAGTGAAGAAGAAATTATTCTCTATGTCGTTGTCTGGTAAAGCGGCGCATTGGTATAAACTTCTGAAGGATGGGCATTCTCTTGATTGGAAGGATATTGTGCCTCTATTTTATTCTAAATTCTATCCTCCAAGTGAAATTCACAAAGACCGAAACCGCATATATAATTTCTGGCCTCATGATGGAGAGAGTATTGCCCAAGCATGGGAGAGATTGAAGTCTTTAATGCTCAAATGCCCCAATCATGAGCTTCCTGGTAATATCATCATTGATAATTTCTATGCAAGACTTTCTTTTCAAGATAAAACCTTGCTGGATACTACTTGTTCTGGATCATTTACATGCAATGAAGAAGAGTTTAAAAGGGACCTTCTTGATCGGATTCAGGAGAATACTGAAGGATGGGAGAACAACAAAGGTAAAGAGTCAGGTATAAATTATGATTATGAATGCATTGAAACTTTTATGGATACTGATAAAATTCGAAATATGAGTGCTACTTATGGTCTTGACTCTCAAGTCGTTGCAAATCTTTATAAAGCTTTTGCCTCTCATTTTGAATTGCCTAGGAAGAATTTTGACAAGTATCATGAACCTTTTAAAGACGCTTGCATGAAGGATGAAATTGTTATTAATGATTGCAATAAGCATGCCCAAACTTCTGAAAATACTATTTCTTATAAGCATGTTAATTTTTGTGGAATGCATAGACCTTGTGGAATTAATCAAATCGAAGATGAATATTGTATCCATCATAGAAATGAAAAAACTAGAAAGTGGTCCAGGGCTCTAGATGATCTTGGTAAAAAAGTTTGTGCCCTCTATCCTTTTATTTGTGAACTTTGCCATAGAACGGGACATTTTAATTTTCAATGCTCCTCCAATGATAATTCGAACCCCATGAGTGCTGCAAATTTGTATTGTGATGATGAAATTACTCCTAATCAGCATGATGAACTTACTTTATTTTTGTGGTGTGAAGAGTTATCAAGAAAAATCTCTTTGTTACATATGAGTGATCTTGATATTGATGATGTCCTGCATGGGTGTTTTTCTTATTGCATTGATAATTGCCATACAAATACTTACATACAAAATATTTTAGAAGACGACACTTTGCCAAAATATGATAGGACCTCTGTGTGTTTTGAACTCATTAATGAAAAGGAGGAATCCTCCCAAGTTTCTTCTATTGTTTTTGGAAATAAAACAGGTTATGTGGAGAAGCCTCCCATCAAGCCTCTCCCTCCTAAAGAAGGGAACGAGGAGAAGGAGAAGAAGAAGAAGAAGAAGAAGAGGGGGAATAAAAAGAAAGAGGTAACAACATATCCCCGCGTGTATGAGATAACGATAGGTAACCGTAAGTATGTTGCTCCTGATGATTATTATGATAATGAATCTGAATACAATGATCTTCCTATGCCCTTTACCTACATTAGTGATCATGATTTGAAAGAGCACACTACTTTTGATATTGCAAATCTCTGGGAAACTAATTCTGAAAATGATGATGTAATAATTGCCATAGTATCAGTACTATCCATGCTTCCTCCCATAATGATATAGAAAGCTCTAAGCTTGGGGATGAGGTGTTTGAAAATCCTTTTGCTACTGATCATTATATGTTTGATACATCTCCTTCTAGTAACAATGATGGTATGGTCACAGATGAACATACTGTGAAAGATAACTATTCTATTTCTTATGATGACACTGTGCCTCCAATCTTTGATGATTATTATAAAGAATGCTATGATATAGGTTATAACTATCCTTATGAAACTTGTCATAGTTATGATTGGATTGCCAAAAACAATTCCCTTAGTATGCAACTTGTTTACCATGTTCAAATTCTTGATAATGATCCTGCTCCAATTACTATTAATGAGAAGAGTTTTTCTTATGCCAAAAATAATGATACTTTTATGCATATAAACCATGATAAGAATGTTTTAAGTGATGGATATATTGTGGATTTCATCAATGATGCTACTGAAAGTTATTATGAGAGAGGGAAACATGGTTATATGCATCTTAATAATATTAAGTTTTCCCTCTTTATGTTGAGAATCTTGAAGTTGCGCTTGTGTTGCCTTTCTATGCTTGTTGCATTATGCTTACATGACTTGTTTATTTACAAGATTCCTTTTCATAGGAAGTGGGTTAGGCTTAAATGTGTTTTGAATTTGCTTCTTGATGCTCTCTTTTGTTTCAACTTTTATTTCTTGCGTGAGCATCATTAAAATTACTGAGCCCATCTTAATGGCTATAAAGAAAGCACTTCTTGGGAGATAACCCATGTGTTTATTTTGCTACTGTTTTGTTGTGTCTTGGAAGTTGTTACTACTGTAGCAACCTCTCCTTATCTTTAATTTATTGCATTGTTGTGCCAAGTAATGTCTTTGATAGTAAAGATGATACTAGATTTGGATTACTGCGCAGAAACAGATTTCTTGCTGTCACGAATTTGAGTAGGATTCTCTGTAGGTAACTCAGAAAAATCTGCCAATTTACGTGCGTGATCCTCAGATATGTACGCAACTTTCATTCAATTTTAGCATTTTCATCTGAGCAAGTTAAGTGCCCCAGAAAAATTCGTCTTACGGACTGTTCTGTTTTGACAGATTCTGCCTTTTATTTCGCATTGCCTCTTTTGCTGTGTTGGATGGATTTCTTTGTTCCATTAACTTCCAGTACCTTTGGGAAATGTCCAGAAGTTTTAAGAATGATTATGTCACCTCTGAACATGTGAAATTTTTGATTATGCACTAACCCTCTAATGAGTTTGTTTTGAGTTTGGTGTGGAGGAAGTTTTCAAGGGTCAAGAGAGGAGGATGATATACTATGATCAAGAAGAGTGAAAAGTCTAAGCTTGGGGATGCCCCGTGGTTCATCCCTGCATATTTCAAGAAGACTCAAGCGTCTAAGCTTGGGGATGCCCAAGGCATCCCCTTCTTCATCAACAATTTATCAGGTTTCTTCTATTGAAACTATATTTTTATTCGGTCACATCATATGTTCTTTACTTGGAGCGTCTGTGTGCTTTTATTTTCGTTTTGTTATGTTCATTCTCTGAATAAATTCATGCTTGTGTGGGAGAGACACGCTCCGCTCTTTCATATGAACACTGGTGTTCTTAGCTTTATCTTTAATGTTCATGGCGGAGTTGAAACTGCTTCGTTAATTGCTATTTGGTTGGAAACAGGAAATGCTTCATGTGGTAATTGGTATAATGTCTTGAATAATTTGATACTTGGCAATTGTTGTGCTCATATAGATCATGTTTAAGCTCTTGCATCATGTACTTTGTACCCATTAATGAAGAACTACATAGAGCTTGTTAAAATCTGGTTTGCATGATTGGTCTCTAGAGTCTAGATATTTTCTGGTTAAGGTGTTTGAACAACAAGGAGACGATGTAAAGTCTTATAATGCTTAAAATATGTTCATATGTGAGTCTTGCTGCACCGTATTATACTTGAGTTTGCTTCAAACAACCTTGCTAGCCTAACCTTGTATTGAGAGGAATTCTTCTCGTGCATCCAAATCCTTGAGCCAAAAACTATGCCATTTGTGTCCACCATACCTACCTACTACATGGTATTTCTCGCCATTCCAAAGTACATTACTTGAGTGCTACCTTTAAAATTCTATTCTTTGTCTCCGCAATATATAGCTCATGGGAAAATAGCCTTAAAAACTATTGTGGTGAAGAATATGTACTTATGTATCTTATTTCTTAATAAGTTGCTTGTTGAGCGGTAACCATGTTTCTGGGACGCCATCAACTTTTACCTTTGTTGAATATCATGTGAGTTGCTATGCATGTTCGTCTTGTCTGAAGTAAGGGCGATTTTCATGATCAAATGGTTTGAGTATGCATATTGTTAGAGAAGAACATTGGGCCGCTAACTAAAGCCATGAATCATGGTGGAAGTTTCAGTTTGGACACAAATCCTCAATCTCTTATGAGAATATTATCTGTTGTTAAAGGCTTATGCATTAAAGAGGAGTCCATTATCTGTTGTCTATGTTGTCCCGGTATGGATGTCTAAGTTGAGAATAATCAAAAGCGAGAAATCCAATGCGAACTTTCTCCTTAGACCTCTGTACAGGCATAGAGGTACCCATTTGTGACACTTGGTTGAAACATATGTATGCAATGATAATCCATGTTAATCCAAGCTAATTAGGACAAGGTGCGAGCACTATTGGTATACTATGCATGAGGCTTGCAACTTATAGGATATCTTATACATAACACATATGATTTATTACTACCGTTGACAAAATTGTTTCTATGTTTTCAAAATGAAAAGCTCTAGCACAAAAATAGTAATCCAAGCTTCCCTCTGCAAAGGTCCATTCTTCTACTTTATTGTTGAGTCAGTTTACCGGTTCTTTCTATCTTAGAAGCAAACACTTGTGTAAACTGTGTGCATTGATTCTTACATGTTTACCTATTGCACTTGTTATATAACTTTGTGTTGACAACTATCCATGAGATATACATGTTACAAGTTGAAAGCAATTGCTGAAACTTAATCATCCTTTGTGTTGCTTCAATGCCTTCTACTTTGAATCTATTGCTTTATGAGTAACTCTTATGCAAGTCCTATTGATGCTTGTCTTGAAAGTATTATTCATGAAAAGTCTTTGCTATATGATTCATTTGTTTACTCATTGTCTTCATCATTGCTTCGAATCGCTGCATTCATCTCATATGTTTTACAATAGTATGATCAAGATTATGTAAGTACCATGTCACTACAAAAATTATTCTTTTTATCGTTTACCTACTCGAGGACGAGTAGGAACTAAGCTTGGGGATGCTTGATACGTCTCCAACGTATCTATAATTTCTGATGTTCCATGCTTGTTTTATGACAATACCTACATGTTTTGTTCACACTTTATATCGTTTTGATGCGTTTGGAACTAACCTATTGACGAGATGCCGAAGGGCCAGTTGTTTTGTTGTTTTTGGTTTCAGAAATCCTAGTAAGGAAATATTCTCGGAATTGGATGAAATCAACGCCCAAGATCTTAGAATCACACGAAGCTTCCAGACACCCGAGAGCCGCGAGGAGGCCCCTGTGGGCCCGATGATAGGCCGGTGCGCTTGGGGTGGGCCGCGCCCCCCTACTGTGTCGTCGCCTCGTCAGCCTTCCAACTCCGCCTCTTCGCCTATTTAAAGGTCCCTGACCTAAAACCTCGAGACGGAAAAACCACGGTACGAGAAACCTTCCAGAGCCGCCGCCATCGCGCCAAGATCCGGGGGACAGTCTGTTCCGCACGCCGCCGGGACGGGGAAGTGCCTCAAGGTTTCTCCATCGACACCACCGCCATCTTCATCAACGCTGCTGTCTCCCATGAGAAGGGAGTAGTTCTCCTCGAGGCTAAGGGCTGTACCGGTAGCTATGTGGTTAATCTCTCTCTCTGTACTCCAATACAATGATCTCATGAATTGCCTTGCATAATTGAGATCCATATGATGAGCATTGTATCACTATTAGTCTATGTGCTACTCTTGTGATGTTATTAAAGTAGTCTATTCCTCCTTAATGGTGACAGTGTGTGCATCGTGTAGTACTTGGCGTAGGTTATGATCATAATCTCTTGTAGGTTATGGAGTTAATTATTACTATGATAGTATTGATGTGATTTATTCCCCCTTCATAGTGTAAAGGTGACAGTGTGTATGCTATGTTAGTACTCGGTTTAAATTGCAAAGATCTATTATGCTCTAAGGTTACTTAAACATGAATGCCGAATGTTGTGGCGCTTGTTAACTCCGGCTTGAGGGAGCTCTTGTAGCCCTACACAACGAATGGTGTTCATTATCAAACAAGAGTATATGTAGCACAAAGGAAGAGAACTTATTTATTTATGTGATCAATGTTGAGAGTGTCCACTAGTGAAAGTATGATCCCTAGGCCTTGTTTCCAAATACTGCAATCATCGCTTGTTTACGTTTTACTGCATCTTTACTTGCAATATTACTACCATCAACTGCACGCCAGCAAGCACTTTTCTGGCGCCGTTACTACTGCTCATATTCATTCATACCACTTGTATTTCATTATCTCTTCGCCGAACTAGTGCACCTATACATCTGACAAGTGTATTAGGTGTGTTGGGGACACAAGAGACTTCTTGTATCGTGATTGCAGGGTTGCTTGAGAGGGATATCTTTGTCCTCTTCCTCCCCGAGTTCGATAAACCTTGGGTGATCCACTTAAGGGAAACTTGTTGTTCTACAAACCTCTGCTCTTGGAGGCCCAACATTGTCTACAAGAATAGAAGCACCCGTAGACATCAAGCACTTTTCTGGCGCCGTTGCCGGGAGGAAAGGTAAAAGGCACTCATACTCCAGTCCCAACTAAGTACTTTTCTGTTGTGTGTGCGCTCAAGCTATTTCCTTTAGATCCTGCAATTGCATCTTTTTGTCTCTTGTTTTACACTAGTAAGGCTTAATGGAAGACAACAACAAAATGAGAGATCTTTATGAACTTTATCTTGAATTAGGACATGATGTGTTTGCAGAGAAAATTAAAAACCCATGGAACTTATGCATGCTAATGGGAATGTTATTAGTATGAATGCTTTGAACACCATTGTTGCTAATGCTATGGAAAATTCTAAGCTTGGGGAAGCTGGTTTTGATGAGTATGACATTTTTAGTCCCCCAAGCATTGAGGAGAAAATTTTCTTTGATGATACTTTGCCTCCTATATATGATGATTATAATAATAGTGGTCTTTTGGTGCCGCCTACTATGGAGGATAAGTTTAATTATGATTACAATATGCCTCCTATATTTGATGATGAGAATAATAATGATAGCTACTTTGTTGAATTTGCTCCCACTACAACTAATAAAATTGATTATGCTTATGTGGAGAGTAATGATACTTTTATGCATGTGAATAAGAATGATTTATGTGATACTTATATTGTTGAGTTTGTTCATGATGCCTCTGAAAATTATTATGAGAGAGGAAAATATGGTTGTAGAAATTTTCATGTTACTAAAACACCTCTCTATATGCTGAAAATTTTGAAGTTACACTGGTTTTATCTTCCTATGCTTGTTACTTTGCTCTTCATGAACTTGTTTATTTACAAGATTCCTATGCATAGGAAGCATGTTAGGCTTAAATGTGTTTTGAATTTGCTTCTTGATTCCCTCTTTTGCTTCAACTCTTATTTCTTGCGAGTGCATCATTAAAATTACTGAGCCCATCTTAATGGCTATAAAGAAAGCACTTCTTGGGAGATAACCCATGTTTTTATTTTACTACAGCAATTTTGTTTTATATTTGAGTATTGGAAGTTGTTACTACTGTAGAAACCTCTCCTTATCTTATTTTATTGCATTGTTGTGCCAAGTAAAGTCTTTGATAGCAAGGTTCATACTAGATTTGGATTACAGAAACAGATTTCTGTCTGTCACGAATTTGGGCAGGGTTCTCTGTAGGTAACTCAGAAAAATCTGCCAATTTACGTGCGTGATCCTCAGATATGTACGCAACTTTCATTCAATTTTAGCATTTTCATCTGAGCAAGTCCAGTGCTTCTAAAAAATTCGTCTTTACGGACTATTCTGTTTTGACAGATTCTGCCTTTTATTTCGCATTGCCTGTTTTGTGTGATGGATTTCTTTGTTCCATTGACTTCCAGTAGCTTTGTGCAATGTCCAGAAGTGTTAAGAATGATTGTGTCACCTCTGAACATGTGAAATTTTTGATTATGCACTAACCCTCTAATGAGTTTGTTTCGAGTTTGGTGTTTTTCAAGGGTCAAGAGAGGAGGATGATATACTATGATCAAGAAGAGTGAAGAGTCTAAGCTTGGGGATGCCCCGTGGTTCATCCCTGCATATTTCAAGAAGACTCAAGCGTCTAAGCTTGGGGATGCCCAAGGCATCCCCTTCTTCATCAACAATTTATCAGGTTTCTTCTCTTGAAACTATATTTTTATTCGGTCACATCTTATGTACTTTACTTGGAGCGTCTATTTGTTTTTATTTTCATTTTGTTATTTTCATTCTCTGAATAAATTCATGCTTGTGTGGGAGAGAGACACGCTCCGCTGTTTCGTATGAACACATATGTTCTTAGCTTTATCTTTAATGTTCATTGCGAAAGTTGGACTATTTCATTCATTGTTATATGGTTGGAAACGGAAAATGCTTCATGTGGTAATTGGTATAATGTCTTGAATAATTTGATACTTGGCAATTGGTGTGCTCATATGGATCATGTTTAAGCTCTTGCATCATGTACTTTGCACCCATTAATGAAGAACTACATAGAGCTTGTTAAAATTTGGTTTGCATGATTGTTCTCTAGAGTCTAGATATTTTCTGGTTAAGGTGTTTGAACAACAAGGAAGACGATGTAAAGTCTTATAATGCTTACAATATGTTCATATGTGAGTCTTGCTGCACCGTTTTATACTTGAGTTTGCTTCAAACAACCTTGCTAGCCTAAACCTTGTATTGAGAGGGATTACTTCTCGTGCATCCAAATCCTTGAGCCAAAAACTATGCCATTTGTGTCCACCATATCTACCTACTATGTGTTATTTCCTGCCATTCCAAGCAAATACTTCATGTGCTACCTTTGAACAATTCAAAAGCTATTATCTCTTATTTGTGTCAATGTTTTATAGCTCATGAGGAAGTATGTGGTGTTTTATCTCTCGATCTTGTCATTTACTTTTGACAGACTTTCACAATGGACTAGTGGCTTCATCCGCTTATCCAATAACTTTGCAAAAAGAGATGGCAATGGGGTTCCCAGCCCAATTAATTAACTTGCATTAATAATTCTCTTCACATGTTTTGCTCTGATTCTCAGTAAGCAACTTAATTTTGCAAATAGACACTCCTTCATGGTATGTGATTGTTGGAAGGCACCCGAGGATTCGGTTAGCCATGGCTTGAGAAAGCAAAGGTTGGGAGGAGTGTCATCTAAAAATAAAAAAATATAAAGTAAACTAAAGTACATGTGTAAACAAAGAGAAGAGGGATGATCTACCTTGGGTAGAGATAACGTCCTTCATGGGAGCCGCTCTTGAAAGTCTGGTTGATGAGGTAGTTAGAGTGCCCACTACCATTCGTTGACAACAACAAACACCTCTCAAAACTTTACTTTTATGCTCTCTATATGATTTCAAAACTTAAAAGCTCTAGCACATGATTTAATCCTGCTTCCCTGCGAAGGGCCTTTCTTTTACTTTATGTTGAGTCAGTTTACCCACTTCTTTCTATCTTAGAAGCAAACACTTGTGTAAACTGTGTGCATTGATTCTTACATGTTTACTTATTGCACTTGTTATATTACTTTGTGTTGACAACTATCCATGAGATATAAATGTTACAAGTTGAAAGCAATTGCTGAAACTTAATCATCCTTTGTGTTGCTTCAATGCCTTCTACTAAGAATTTATTGCTTATGAGTTAACTGTTATGCAAGTCTTATTGATGCTTGTCTTGAAAGTACTATTCATGAAAAGTCTTTGCTATATGATTCATTTGTTTACTTATTGTCTCCATCATTGCTTTGAATCACTTCATTCATCTCATATGTTTTACAATAGTATCGATCAAGATCATGTTGGTAGCATGTCACTTCAGAAATTATCCTTGTTATCGTTTACCTACTTGAGGCGAGTAGGAACTAAGCTTGGGGATGCTTGATACGTCTCAAACGTATCTATAATTTCTTATGTTCCATGCTAGTTTTATGACAATACCTACATGTTTTGTTCACACTTTATATCGTTTTGATGCTTTTCGGAACTAACCTATTGACGATGCCGAAGTGCCAGTTGTCTTGTTTTTGGTTTAAATCCTAGTAAGGAAATATTCTCTAATTGGACGAAATCAACGCCCAAATCTTAGAATCACACGAAGCTTCGAACACCGAGTCGCCAGAGGAGGGCCTGTGGCCGGATGATAGGCTGGCGCGGGGGTGGGCCGCGCCCCCTACTGTGTCGTCGCCTCGTCGGCCTTCCGACTCCGCCTCTTCGCCTATTTAAAGGTCCGACCTAAAACTCGAGACGGAAAAACCACGACGAGAAACCTTCCAGAGCCGCCGCCATCGCGGGCCAAGATCCGGGGACAGAGTCTCTGTTCGCACGCCGGGACGGGAAGTGCCCCGGAAGGCTTCTCCATCGACACCATCGCCATCTTCATCAACGCTGCTGTCTCCCATGAGGAGGGAGTAGTTCTCCTCGAGGCTAAGGGCTGGGTAGCTATGTGGTTAATCTCTCTCCTATGTACTACAATACAATGATCTCATGAATTGCCTTGCATAATTGAGATCCATATGATGAGCATTGTATCACTATTAGTCTATGTGCTACTCTTGTGATGTTATTAAAGTAGTCTATTCCTCCTTCACGGTGTAATGGTGACAGTGTGTGCATCGTGTAGTACTTGGCGTAGGTTATGATCATAATCTCTTGTAGGTTATGGAGTTAATTATTACTATGATAGTATTGATGTGATTTATTCCCCCTTCATAGTGTAAAGGTGACAGTGTGTATGCTATGTTAGTACTCGGTTTAAATTGGAAAGATCTATTATGCTCTAAGGTTACTTAAACATGAATGCCGAATGTTGTGGCGCTTGTTAACTCCGACTTGAGGGAGCTCTTGTAGCCCTACACAACGAATGGTGTTCATTATCAAACAAGAGTATATGTAGCACAAAGGAAGAGAACTTATTTATTTATGATCAATGTTGAGAGTGTCCACTAGTGAAAGTATGATCCCTAGGCCTTGTTTCCAAATACTGCAATCATCGCTTGTTTACTGTTTTACTGCATCTTTACTTCCTGCAATATTACTACCATCAATTGCACGCCAGCAAGCACTTTTCGCGCCGTTACTACTGCTCATATTCATTCATACCACTTGTATTTCACTATCTCTTCACCGAACTAGTGCACCTATACATCGACAAGTGTATTAGGTGTGTTGGGGACACAAGAGACTTCTTGTATCGTGATTGCGGGGTTGCTTGAGAGGGATATCTTTGTCCTCTTCCTCCCCGAGTTCGATAAACCTTGGGTGATCCACTTAAGGGAAACTTGCTGTTGTTCTACAAACCTCTGCTCTTGGAGGCCCAACACTGTCTACAAGAATAGAAGCACCCGTAGACATCACCCTTCTGGCTCCGTGTGTCCCTCGGAAAAATAGGAGGTTTGGCTTTTGTTTCGTTGAATTCCGAGAATATTGCCCGAACAGCTTTTCTGGAACCAAAAACAACAGAAACAGGAACTGGCATTGTTGCATCTTGTTAATAGGTTAATCCCAGAAAATGTATAATAATGATATATAATGCATATAAAACATGTAGGTATTATCATAAAACTAGCATGGAACATAAGAAATTATAGATACGTTGGAGACGTATCAACCGTCCCGACGCGGAGACGCTTGCGAGTGTCACTGTTCTTTCTTGAAGGGTGTCGAGTGTATCTCTTGCCCACTCCTCATAGCGCACCGGGGAAAACCCTAGGCCCAATCTGAGCAGAAGCATCGTCGCCATCACTTTCCTTCTTGGAGTGTTGCTTGGTACGCTGCGTTTCGAAGGGCTAGGATAGTGGTGGGAATACTCCGAAGAGCGAAGCGGTTGTGAGTCATCTTATTTTTTGTCGGTCCGCAGATATCGACATTGTTTTCTTTTCTTTCCTTCTCTCTTTTGCTTTTGGGGCTTGCTCGTGTTGTTTTGCCCCGGCAGTGGTCTCAAAGTTGTATCGTGTTGTTGCTATATTTATATAGTGGGCGAAAGCCTTTTTCAAGGATAGAATTCAAAGACGTCATCCAAACCAATAGTACGAGAGGAAGGACACTACGAGGAGCGGAAGTCACAAACCAAGAGCGAAGTAGTCAACAATTGTAATTAGATACAGTGGGAACTATAATGCAGACTAGGAGGGACCAATCCCCAAGCAATGCAACCTATCCGCGGAGTATTCTTGTAGGAGCAACCACCTGCCAGGTAATACTCGAAATAGGTCTCGTTGTGAAGTAGTCAATGAGTTACTTTATATGGATCTTGGTTTGCTTAGGAACTTACATGGAAAGCTTTATTGTGCCAAGGAGGTTGCAGAGATCTTTTGTAAAGAATATTTGTTACGAAATACTACAGTCAGACACCTTTAGATCTGTGATATTTCTGTTGTATCACTCTACTATATGTAATATTTGTGAAATAGTGTTTTTTGAGTGTTGTTTAACTTTATACAAACAATTTATATAATAATTTGATATTTAGGACTATTTAATTTTTCAAATAATTATATTTGTATGGCTAAATAACCAAATGGCTGAAATTGCGGAAAAAAGTCTGCTGGAACCAAATGGGCATGAACTAATCATCGATGGAACGTGCACCTTTAACCAATGATTGAAATGCAAAAAAAGAAAATGCAGAATTAATATTGTATGGTTGGTTCTATTTTATTTTATTTTATGTTAAAGTAGTCACCCACTGATTGCATTTGTTCAGCACTGGATGGGTCATGGGTGGTCGTTGAAGGAGGGAATCCACTTGTTATTCTTGAGCTTGAGTGTTTGGTCTCGCCTGCACCAGCAATGGATCCAGCCACCAAACTGAGTTTCGACTCGCCGCTCCTCCGCGTGTACGAGGACGGCCGAGTGGAGCGGCTCTTCGGCACGGAAACCACCCCACCGGGCTTCGACGCTGTCACCGGCGTCACCTCCAAGGACGTCGTCATCGACGGCACCACCGGCGTCTTCGCCCGCCTCTACATCCCAGCGGACCTGCTTCCTGGCTCCGACACCGAGCGCAAGAAGCTTCCGATCCTCGTCTACTTCCACGGCGGTGGCCTGGTGCTCGAGTCGGCGTCCTCTCCGACGTACCACAGGTACCTCAACCTCCTCGTCTCCAAGGCCGGCGTCCTGGCCGTGTCGGTCAACTACCGCCTCGCGCCGGAGCACCCGATTCCCGCGGCCTACGACGATGCCTGGAAGGCGCTCAGCTGGTCCGCGTTGAGGGACGATCCGTGGCTGTCGGAGCACGGCGACGCTGGTAGAATCTTCCTAGCTGGCGACAGCGGCGGCGCGAACATCGTTCACAACATGGCGATGATGGCCGGCTTCACCCAGGACGGTTTGCCCCCGGGGGCACTGCTGGAGGGCGCGATCGTGCTGCACCCCATGTTCGGAGGCAAGGAACCAGTCGACGGCGAGGCCGTGTTCACGAGAGAGATTATGGAGAAGCTCTGGCCCCTGATATGCCCGGACAGCACAGACGGGCTGGACGACCCGAGGCTGAACCCGATGGCTCGTGGAGCGCCGAGCATGCAGAAGTTGGCGTGCCGGAAGCTACTCGTCTGTTCGACGGATCTTGACTACGCACGGCCAAGGGCGGCGGCGTACTGTGAGGCCGTGAAGGCGAGCGGGTGGCGCGGCACGGTGGAGTGGATGGAGTCCAGTGGAGAGGAGCATGTGTTCTTCATCAATAAGCCGGAGTGCGATGAGTCTCTGAAGCTGATGGACCGGGTGGTCGCCTTCATCGCCGGCAATTGATTCAGAGGAGATTCAGTGTATTTTTCATTTGCAAATCTTGTCTCGTTCGTGTTACAAGCGCAATGAGAAGTCCGCGGTAATGCTAATTTCTGATGCACCTCGGAGATTCATAAACAGCCGGAATATCAGATCAGCCGGAATACCATGCAGTCAAGTTGCAACTGGTAATTGATTCAGAGGAGCAAGTACTGCTCCCTCTCCGTTTGTGTTACAGCTTACAAGTACTTTGCTTATGATGCACATCAGGAATTCAGAATCAATCCAAGTGTTTGGAACTCGAAAATAGCGTGTTCCTGTAATACTTAATCACTCGTCGGATGCACAATCAGAACTCTGCGCGCTAATTTGTACTCTACAAAATTCAGAAACAACCAAAATATCAGCAAAGTCCATTTTGCTTCAACCATGCAATGAAGTTGCAACTGGCAATTGATTCAGAGGAGCATATCTTGTTCCATTCCTGTTACAACTTGCAAGTGTGATCAGAAAGAAACTCTGAATAAATGTCAGGAGTAACTTCGTGTCCAACTCAGTAAATTTACTTATGTGGCAATGAGTTAATGAGGAGAGAGAAGGATAGAGTAACATAGCTATAGTTAATGTAACACACACTTCCCAAGATACAATGAGTTTATAATATAATTAAGAAATCCATCTATGATAATACTTTAATATTACTAACTATTATAAAGGTGGTAACATAGAGTAGTAACATTTGCATGTTACTACTCCATGTTACTTCCACTATAACTAGTCTCAGGAGCGTCTGACGAAATCGGCCACACGGCTTTTCCAGAAGGAATGGTGGGGATCGTCTAACCAACTAGTACCAGAATCAGTAGCTTGCTAATTTGCTAGTTCGTCTGTCCACTCCATTCGTACCTCTAGAAAATTAAGCAAAGGTTGCTTTCACGAATTCTGTTTCTGATTGAGCACAACAGCTTCGGAGCAACAGATCATAGTGTAACTAACAAAGAGCACAATAGCTTGCTGATTGAGCAATCCATTCAGATCATAGTGTAACTAAAACGACCGATGCAAAAAGGCTCTAACAAAGAGGAAAATACAACTAAAAATATAAACCTCAATTTCTCGCAAAAGTCTGGCCGAATTCGCTCCTGTGGACCTGTGGTGCCATCATAGCTCTCCCAGCTGATGGATAAACTCAACAATTTAACCCACCAAAGTACCAGCAAAGACCTCTGGAGGATACGCGGGAAATACCGTACCCTCTCGTTTAGGGTTTCCTGCTCCGGGGCGATTTCTGCCGCCACCGTGAGATCGGGCCGAATTCCGGCCCGCCCCTTCCGCTTCGCTTACTATCGATCTCGGATCCGCCCCTGCGACTTCTCCTTCGTGAGTTTTTCGTAGGTTTTCTCCTGTGACGGCTGCTGTTCGGAAGTCTCCTAGGCGAGGCTAAGGAACATGGACGCAAAGGAAGATGAGGAAGCAAGGTCGACTCCTGTGACACTGCCGATGGTTGATGAGTTTGCATCTGCTGCTTCGGGTGCCTCTGCGCCTTCTAGTAGAGGAACGGAAACGAATTTGGACGACATGTTTAGTCATCTGGAACTGAACGAAGAAGAACTTGATGATGTGGTGATCGGAGTGGATGAAGCAAAAGTATATCAGCAAGCAGCTCGGTGGCTTGCCATTGGCAAGGTTCATACTTCCCGCTCGTTCAGTACGGATGCCCTGGTAGAGAAGATGAAAGTTGTTTGGAATCTATCCCGCGATCCGATCTGTCGAGAAGTTGGTGAAAACTTGTTTATCTTTCAGATGTTCTGCTTGGGTGATTGGAAAAAAGTGGTTCACCAAGGCCCATGGACCTTTCGGGGTTGGGGAGTGCTCATCGAAGATTATGATGGATTGAGTGATCCTGAGAAATTTGTCTTTGATGGCATCTATGTCTGGGCACAAATTCATGGCATACCAGAATTATACCGTAAGAAAGAAGTAGTGGATGATCTTGCTCGGCGTGTGGGCAGAGTTAAGGAGGTACAGATGACCCCAAAGCTATTCTATGATGGAAACTATGTGCGAATTCGGGTGCGAGTTGATATATCCAGGCCCCTTATGAGGTTTGTGTCTTTAACAATGCCTGAAGGGAAGAGAAGGCTGGCGGTGAAGTATGAGAAAATCCCTTTCTTCTGCAAGCGGTGTGGTCTCCTGGGACATGATCATGAGGAATGTGGTGACGGAGTTTGGACTGAACAACAGCTGCAGTATGGTTCTTGGATGCTAGCTGTTCGCAGAGCAAGCCAGCCTACGCCGGTTCCGCGCCGTTTCACTCCCCGAGCTCCTGTTCGTGGAGGTTTTGCTGGTAGAGTTGAGTCACACAGTGCTGGTTCAAAAAAGCGCTCTTCAGATGATGCTGATTTAAATACCGTGGAGGATTTGAAGGACACTGCCACAAGCCCAATTAAACCTGGTACGCATAATACCCATGTGATAGAGGGTAGTCAAAACGATCATGGAGCCAGGAAGCAATTGGAGATGATTTCGCCTGAAGACAGTGGTGAAAATAGTATGGAGGCTAGCCCTACAGAAGGCGAGGTCCCTACACCCCCTCTTCCCCCACAGTATGTGAAAACAAAAGATTTGAAGAAGGCAAAGAAAGCGCACAATCAGGATTCTGAATTTGAAAATCTGGCATCATCGGCGGCATCCCTTGAGGATGACCGCCGGGCCTAATGTGTCTCCTAGGATGGAATTGTCGTGGGTTGGGGCATCCTGCGACAGTTCGAGAGTTGGACTGCCTAGTACAGTCCTATAAACCCTGTTTGGTGTTCCTGTGTGAAACTAGACAAAGTGACGAACGAGTAAAAAATCTTCGTTTCCGTATTGGCATGACGGGCTGTTTTCAAGTTTCTGGAGATGGCAAAGGAGGAGGTATTGCACTATATTGGCAGGAAGGGATTACTGTTGATCTGCTCTCTTTTAGTAAACGACATATTGATGTGCATATCAGTGGTGGGACTTATGATCATATGTGGCGGTGCACTTTTGTTTATGGTGAACCAAAAGCAAGCGATCGACATCAGTTTTGGACTACTATTAGATCAGTTAAAAATAACTCTTCTGAACCCTGGTTAATGTTGGGAGATTTTAATGAGCCAATGTGGCAAGAAGAGCACTTTTCGCGGACAAAACGTTCCGAAAGTCTGATGAGGGAGTTCAGAGAGACTTTGTCCTTCTGTGATCTCTATGATATTGGTTTTGTAGGTACTCCTTGGACTTGGGATAATAAACAAAAAGGAGAGCGCAATGTAAAGGTCCGTTTGGACAGAGCGGTGGCTACCCCAGCTTGGTCAAGCTACTTCTCAGAATACAGACTGAGGCACATCTCCTCATCCAGGTCGGATCATACTCCTCTTCTTTTATCGGTGGAGCAGGCTGAAAATTGCCGGGTGGATAGACCGATTCGACGGTATGAAGTGGCTTGGGAGCGGGAGCCCTCCCTATCAGCGGCAGTAGAGGAAGCATGGTCGCGCAGAGTGCCTTGTCAAGATCTAGGCGATATAAATAGTTCTCTCAAGGAGGTTATGTCTGGTTTGTACAGGTGGAAGGCTGTCCATTTTAAATCGCTGTCAAAGGAAATCAAAAAGAAGAGGGACAAACTTGAAGAGTTGCATGGTCGGAACGACGATAGTAGTAGTGTGGAGATCCTGAAACTCACAAAAGAGATGGATGAACTCCTGTACAGGGAGGAGATAGCATGGCTACAACGTTCTCGCATTACTTGGCTGCGGGAAGGGGATCAAAATACAAAGTTTTTTCATCGACAAGCATCAAAGAGACAAAAGAAAAACAAGATACGTAAGTTGAAAAGACCTGATGGCTCATGGACCATGGATACTCGAGAGATGGAAAATATGACTTCTGCTTTCTTCCAAAATCTGTACACAAAAGATGATTCTGTTATTCCAGATGGGGTTACAAATTTGGTTGAGACAGTGGTTACCGATGACATGAATGAGGCTCTATGTGCGGACTATACAGAGAAGGAAATTAGTGATGCACTTTTTCAGATTGGACCTTTGAAGGCTCCGGGACCGGACGGTTTTCCTGCTAGGTTTCTACAACGGAACTGGGGCTTAATCAAAGAGGAGGTTGTCGCAGCCGTGCAGTTGTTTTTTGAAACTGGAGTTATGCCATCGGAAGTTAATGACACGGCTATCGTCATGATCCCAAAAAAGAATGAACCGGAAGAATTGAAGGATTTCAGGCCTATTAGCTTATGCAACGTAACCTACAAAGTGGTGTCGAAGTGCGTTGCAAATCGGCTGCGCCTTATTTTAGATGAGATCATTGCGCCGACTCAAAGTGCTTTCATTCCCGGCAGACTTATTACTGACAATGCTTTGATGGCGTTCGAGTGCATCCATTCTATTCAGACGGGGGGTGCTGCTAGAGCTAAATTTTGTGCTTATAAGTTGGATATGGCCAAAGCTTATGACCGGGTAGATTGGAGTTTCTTGGAAGGAGTTTTAGCGAAGTTGGGCTTTCAAAGTAAATGGATACGGTGGGTGATGGCATGTGTGACCTCCGTACGGTACTCAGTTCGCTTTAACGGACATATGTTGGACTCTTTCTCTCCTTCTCGCGGTCTTCGCCAAGGTGATCCACTTTCGCCATATTTATTTTTGTTTGTGGCTGACGGTTTATCATGCTTGATCAGAAAAGAGATTGAAAATGGAGCACTCCATGAACTTCAAATATGTAGACGTGCCCCTGGCATATCTCATCTTTTCTTCGCGGATGATAGTCTCTTATTCTTCGAAGCCTCTATCCAGCAAGCAACGGTGATCAAGTCAATTCTCGACAAGTATGAAAAAAGTACGGGACAGCTTGTTAGTCTGGGAAAGTGTTCAATAATGTACGGCAATCAATGCACCCCGGAGACGCAACATGCGATCAAAGAGATCCTCAACTATGAGACCTCAAGCTTTGAGGAGAAATATCTTGGATTACCCGTTCCTGAGGGTAAAATGAAGAAGGGCAAATTTAAAACATTGAAGGAAAGCTTCCAAAATAGGGCCGGTGACTGGACAGAGAAATATTTGTCATCTGCTGCAAAAGAAACACTTGTCAAGGCTGTTCTGCAATCCTTGGCGACATATGCTATGGGGGTTTTCAAATTTCCAGTCGGCCTTACTGAAGATCTATCTCACATTATCCGAGACTTTTGGTGGGGAGATGTAGAAAACAGGAAACGTATGCACTGGATGTCCTGGGAAAAATTGACCCGACCAAAATCACAGGGTGGTATCGGTTTTAGGGACCTCAGAATTTTTAACCAAGCTCTCTTAGCCCGTCAAGCGTGGCGATTAATCCAATTCCCTAACAGCTTATGTGCAAGGTTACTGAAAGCAAGATACTTCCCATCAGCGCATCTCCTTGATACAGCGTTCATTCAAAACGTGTCGCCGGCATGGGAAGGGGTAATGCACGGACTGGAGCTGCTGAAGAAAGGGGCTATTTGGAGGATTGGGTCTGGGTCGAGTGTGCGGATTTTCCGTGACAATTGGATTCCACGTGCAGATGCTCTAAAAGTTATGACTAGGAGAGGGAACGCGAGGCGCCGATGGGTTTCAGAACTCATAAACCCCGATACTAGGACATGGGATGAAGAGAGGGTTCGAGAATGTTGTATACCTATGGATGTAGAAGCGATCCTGGCAATCCAGATTCCGAGCAGACAATGTGATGATTTCGTGGCTTGGTTCCCGGAAAGTAATGGTCTGTTTTCCGTTCGTTCAGCTTACCGCCTTGGCCTCCAACCGCGCCTGTCGAATCTCAGCGGTGGGCAGTCCAGTTCGGAACCAAATGGAGACAGGAAAATCTGGGAGCTAATCTGGAAGGCCAAGGTTCCCCGTAAACTCCGTGTTTTTGCATGGAAGGTGGCCTCATCGACCCTGGCTGTTCGGTCTGCCTTACATCGGCGCATAAACTCGGTCGATCCGATTTGTACCATATGTGGGGCTGAAGGAGAAGATTCACATCATGCTCTCATCAGATGCACGTTGGCAAAAGCTTTGCGACATGAGCTTCGTAGCCACTGGGATTTACCTACTGAGGAGGTTTTTAGATTCAATGGAGATGAGTGGTTCTTCCTTCTTTTGTCCAATGTTTCTGAACAAATGAGAACGAAAATCATCTTCATGCTTTGGAGAGTCTGGCATCATCGAAACAACATCGTCCATGGGGATGGGAAAGCGAGGGTCTCGGCCTCGGTTCCCTACCTGTGTAGCTATATCACATCCTATGCGGCTGCTACCGGAGCTGGTTGGGAGGTGAAGGGCAAAGCTCCAGCGGAACCGGAGCACCTAGCAAACACCGATGGCGCACACACTGACTCGGGCTGGCTGGTTCCGACAGAAGGTGAGCTGAAGGCGAATGTAGACGCAGCCTGGGATTCAACGACCAGAAGAGGTGGAATTGGCGTTGTGGTTCGTGATCATCATGGTAAACCAGTTCTCACGGACTGGAGATTTATACCTGGGTGTGCAGGAGCAGAAGATGCTGAAGCGCTAGCATGTTTGCAGGGTTTAAAACATTTGATTGCTCTTAATGGACGATCATCTGTCCTTGAATCGGATTGCATGCGGGCTGTTCAAGTTCTTACATGCAATGATATGGACAAGTCCAACAATTGGTGCATCTACAGTGAAAGCAGGGAGCTGCTGAAAGTGTTCTCTAGTATTAGAATTGCTAAAGTGGATCGGATGTGTAATTCAGTAGCTCATAGTTTAGCACAATTAGGCAAGAGTGGTACCTCGGGTTACCTCCTTGGTTCTGCCCCGACATGTGTGTTGGAGGGTATCAAGAAGGATTGTAATGTGGCTCTGCCTGACTAAAGCAGCAAGTTTCTGACGCACTCTTTTCCTTACCAGGGTACCTAAGGGGACTGGAAGGTTTTTAATGAGGCGGCTTGCTTGCTTAATATATTGTGCTTTACTCTCAAAAAAAAAAAGACCTCTGGAGGATAATTTCAATCACCGCAATAGTAGACCATCGTGGATGGAGATTTGCAATAGCACCAAGCATATCCGTGGGGCACTCCCTGATCTAGGTTGTAGTCACACTAGCATTGCCAGAGCAGGCCGACGATCTTTGTCGCAAAGGCTTGAAAGAAGGTGTTGTGGAAGACAATATTGTCGCTGATGGTGTAGATGAAGCCACGGCAACATAGAGCAAAAAAGAACAAATCATCCAAACACCAAGAATGCAAGCGGATAGCTCAATAACCCGAACCAACTTACTTAAACAATTTCTCATATTATACACATGGAAAGCAGGTTGACGAGGTTCTTGACCTGGTTCTAGCATGGGCATTGCATCTCTCAGCGCCAGGATCTGGCTTGCGAGACTCACTAGTAAGTAGAGAGGTAGCTGAAAGTGATGGTTTCGAACACAAGTATGTGGGTACTCCATGTAGAAACACATGACCACTAGCTAATCATGGAATGTTGATGTGCTCTATTTCAAGCTATTCGTAGAAATAAAATGCTTGCTCTATTTCTTTTGAAATGATGACTATTACTATTGAGAGCAAGAAAATCATTGAGAAAATGGAAGGACATGGGCGTGAGTATGCCTATGAGATTGCATATCTAAGTAATGCTCTGGATGAAGAGTTAGCCTCCAAGGAGTCCCTTGAGGATAATTTTCTCTAGATTTTTTTTGAAGTAAAGGAAACCTATGGTATAGCTCTTGTGTGGTGGATAATTGTTGCAAAATAGAAAATGATGAGATTGTAATGGCACATGCTAAACTCACCAAGTCACACGAGCAACTTAAAGCTTCATATCTAAAAAAACATGCTAAGTCACCTTCTAATGTTAATGATGATGCTTGTGCTACTAACTCCACGTCTTATGAAGCATCCATTTTTAAGGTGAATGTTGAGCTAAGTGCTCAACTTGAATTGCTAACGATCAATTATGGGAAATCGAAAGAAAGTCATGGAAAGCTCTCTAGCTCCCATGGGGATATTGTAGTCTTCCTTGATGGGCTAGATTTAACTCTTGAGGCTATTATGTTAAAGGTAACATCTTGTGAGCCTCATGTGAATATTAGCACTACTTCTCAAAATGGTATGTTGGTATATGCTAGTCCTAGTAATTCATTGACTATTTTTTTTATGGAAACCATGAGCTGTATTGATTACAAAATAGAGTTCTTACAATCAGCACTGACATGCAGGATAGTGCTAAGTCGCTTAACACACCATTAGACTCACACTTCTCTAATTGCGCTAGGTTACGCGCCACCTGATTACTCTCTCTATTAATCTTCCTTAGCTCTAGTAGTTGGTACAAGTGAAGAATATCTTAGAATTCCATATATACACTCTAGGAAGTAGATCTATGAGCTTGATGGATCAACATCTTAAACCACCCTCTAACAATATTATTCAACAATGCCTGAAAGTCTTTGTAGGTTGATGATATATTGTAGCTTGCTAAACATACTCTTGCTTAATTTAGTCTTCTCGGCACTAGCCTAGTAAGGGATATGAGACCGTGCTGAATGGACTACAGATCCCGTCTCATCACGGATGTTTCCACCTATTCTAGTCCTTATGTTTGACAAGACAGTGAGCCTTCGCCTCATGGGCTTGCAACCTTTTGGGCAAAAGGCCTCGTCATTACTGCAACTAGGGACTCTTTGTCGCCCGACCCTTCAATGCATTGTTGAGGGAAATCCTGTATGAGCCACATTTACCTTGATCGGGTGGCGACGTTTCGAACCTAGGACGCCTCCTGTCGTTGCCTAATCGACGGTGCCTCGGAGGAGGGATCCTCACGAGGGGGAGAAGAAGTAGGGGCCATAGGGCGGAGTGCACACGGGACGGTGGTACGCGATTTACCCAGCTTCGGACACCTGCACGATGACAGGGCACTGCTGCTTGTCTGGAATTATCAGGCGCTTTCGCGTTGTTACAATGAGTTGTGGTTGTGCCTCTAGGGCTCCCAGGATCCGGCTTATAAAGACGCACGGATCTAGGGTTTACATGGAGAGTCCTAGCCGGATTACAGGTTTGCCTAACTACGGTACAATGTCTTGCCGTGTACGTCAAGGATCCACCCTTCCATCTATGTCGTTCCGGATCCGGGTCCCTACCGGGCCTTCATGGATCCGGGTTCCTTCAAAGGTCGGTCGGATCCGGCTCCCTGCTCCTGGGCCGGACATCTTCCGTCAAGATCAACAACAACTGGGCCGCCCGATGGGCCACATGCCTCATCACCATCTATGGGCCACCCGGGCTTGCCGGATCTAGGCACCGTCGATGGTACACCCATGAAGTATACCCACAACAAGAGGTCTCCGGATTTCAGCAGTTCGCCTGCTGTTTCCGCCTCTCTAGTCCTCCATGGCCTCCGACAATATGGGTAACGGGGAGAAACTTGAAGAACTCCAACTTCACATTTTCTTCATTTCCCAACTTTTAGTCGGAAAATGCTCCCATTCTGCGGGACTTCATCCATCGACGATTCGAAATACGTTTCCGGGTTACTTCCCTACTTGCGAATGAGAGCCAACTTATCTTCACGCAATTACCCGGAATCTTAAAAGACTCAAACGGTTCCGCCAATTCTGGCGCCATTTTCGCGCGATTTGTGCGGTAACTTATCTCTAGCCATTTTTACCGTTAGGGTTTTGGACACGTGTCACGCATCCAACGGCGCGACGCTTGCGTTCCGACCACAGGATGCGGAGCACGAATCTCGTCCCCAGCCTATAAATATCCGTCGCCCCTAATCCTCATTCACCCCCCTTTCTACCTCTCTGCGAAGCGCCGCCTCGAGCTTTCTCTCCGCCGTGCCGGAATCTCGCCGGAGCTACTTCGCCGCCGTACGGAGTTCGTCCTGTTCTTAACTTCAGCGAGCCACCGCGCCGAAACCTCGTCGCCGGCGACTCCGGCCACCACGGACTCCATCACGGTGAGTTCTCGAGCTTCGCCTTCTCGCCGTAGTCGGTAGGGATGAACGTTAGGTTGACGACGTGGATCCGACTAAATGTCAGCCAAATGTCTTTTCTTCGTGATGTCTTCAACGACTCCGCCTCCAACTACTCTGAACCAATCCTGGCGACCCCAATCTCCTCCGCCCCTCCACCCTTCGTCCCGTCCAGGTGGATCCTTCAAAGGATTCCGGCAAGGAGGCCGAAGGACTCTGCTCACCCGGAGAAAGCCTCTGGGGCGGATCAGGCGGAGCACCAGGCGGAGGAAATCGTCAAAAAATCGAAGGCTCGTCAACGAGACTCCGAAGCCAAGGGAAAATGGTGGCCCTGCACCACCACCGAGATGGAGCTGAAGAACCTCGAGGCGGAGGGCTTCCTGCAACCCGGTCGTGGAGGTCAGTTCCAAAACGCTTTAGCTCCAGCTCCGGAGGACAACGAGATGGTGCGACGAAAGCACCGGTGGAGCGAGGCTTTATTTCCGCCTTCGGACTTCTTCCGGAAATCCCGAAGGTCTATGGGCTCCAGCCCCATAACATTTCGAATGCGTCAGGCTTGCATCAGCAATCACGTCACCCTGTGAGGGCCATCTCCGGGTAACTCCCGAGCTTCCCCTGTTCCAATATTACTTCACCGTCAAGAAGGAGAGGATCCGGCAGTCCACCGAGCTAGCAACATGCGGATCCATCACCTTCATGATCCGCCCGGGCCGCGTCTACCCCCACACCGACCGCCACGAATCCGCGCGGTACCGGTCCTGGGGCTTCTTCTACTTGAAGGACGTCTCCGACCCGCCGAGCACAAGGAAGTTGCCGTTCAAGAACCTCCGCCACCGAGCCCGGCATGGTCACACCGCCCCCACCTCTCCGACTCGCCGCCACACGCGCCGTCAGCGGATTCGCAAGCCGACGGAAGAGGGGCCGACAGGAAGGACTTAACCCTTTCGGTTCACCAAGCGGATCCAGCCGCTCCAACACAGGGACCACCGATGTTCCAAGATACGGCGCGACGACCCAATGCGCGCCACAAAAGACAATCTTTCTGCCGACGCCATCGACAAGAGGATCCGGGTCCTCATCAAGATTCCGCGTGAACTTCACGTTCACGTGTGCAACAAAGACATTCACATGAATGGCTCCGGAACCGCGGTACGTCGCCTTGACTTTAGCCCATTGTGTTTCTTTGCATTCAAATTTTTTATTTAAATGTTTAACTCTATGCATTAGCTCGAGGCGCTTGAAGAAAGTGAACTCGGAACTCTCCTCCGGATTCCTTCCACCGGCAACACAGATCCGGAAGCTGCATCAGAGGCGGAGGCTCACGAGGCTCCGCGCCCTTCTAAGAGGAAAAGGGCTGCTCCCTCCAGCCCGTCGGCCAAACGTGCCCGCGACGCGCTGAGCATCGCGGCAACTCGCAAGGCGGAGGCGGAGAAAAAGCGCCTCAAGCTCATTGATACCAGCAACCGAGCCCAAACGGACATCCAGCAGTTCTTCAGACCTTCCGGGTAAGTGCAAAGTCTTCGAAGGAAAGTTCTTCCGCTATCGTGAATCAGCACATACTTAATCCTAATGCTCTTTTCTTTTCGCAACAGAAGTTCCGAAAACCATCCCCCCAAGGCCCCTAAAGCCCCCAAGAAGAAGACTAAGCCGTCTCCGGCTTCCATTCCAGTCACACCAGAAGTCAGAGTTCCACCCAAGGCTGTTTCAGCCACCAAGCCGGATCCTAAGGACGTCATCAACGTTGATGACATCCCTGAAGATCCGGCCGCCGAGACTGCGCAAGGCGATTCCGGCAAGGGTGCCTCCTCATCTGCTCCTCCGCCTGAGCAACCTACCGCTACTTCCGCCGAGCCAACGGCCGAACAGTACGAGCAGAAAGTGCAGCTGATCCATGCCACTGGCGTCACTGCAGAAGCTCCCCCTTTCTCAACGTCACGCGGAAATTTCAGCCATGATGGAGAAAGTATGGGGGCCTGCGGATACGGAGATGAAGGAGCTCTCCGATCTTGAGAGCGAACTCAAGGTCTTTTTTGCTAAGCATAAGGAGGTGCGCCAGGTAACACTAGCCCCCAAGCATTGGTTCAGACATTTTTCCGTGTAACATGTGTTAGCCGATGCTTCTCTCAACAGTAATCAGACGGAAATTTGAAATTTTCTAATCCAAAACTTTAAACTCCTCGCCAGCCCCCGAATTTTGAATTTCCGGCTAAATCCTCTCTGTGTTTCGAGCACGCGGAAGCCGCACGAAGATCTGCGCGTCCATGTGCTGGAGCAGATGACGGAAATAGAAGGGCTGCGCCGCACTGCTGAGAGTAGTCATCAAGCTGTGCTCCGCCTGGAGACCCGATTGAAGGGTGAGAAATCCGGGATGCTTAAATTTGTACTGTGTGAGCCACCATAGTGTATAACTTTGTGTGATGTTCTGTTTTCAGAAGAAACTGACAAGCGCCCCACCATCGATGCCTTATCCGCCAAGGTCCAAGTATTGGAGGCGGAGAATGAAACTCTGAAGAACTTCTTGAAAGAGTCCTCCGAGAAGGAAACTAAAGAAAAGAAGGAGCTCTCCGAGAAACATTCCCGCGAGATGGCGGAACTGGCTGACAAACTCAAGAAGAGCCAGCAAAGGGTGACCACCCTGGCGGCCAAGAACAAGAGCCAGGAGGCAGAGGCGGAAGCTATTGACAAGTTGATCTTCCGTAAGGACCCTTTTTGTTATTGTCTTGACTCCGGCTTCCTCAAAATTTTCTCTGTCCGCGGAAGAAACTGATCCTTTTTACTTTGCAGCAAGCCTAGGCTTTGAATGGACCAAAGATTCAACCCTCAAAAGAACTGAGGCATATGAAGAAGCACGGAGCTCCATCGATGACCTCGTCGAAGCATGCCGCGGAATCGCCAAGTCCCTTAACCTGAAGAAAGCCAAGACAACGGTGATTGACCGCATGACGAAACTCATGCAGAACGTGCCGGAACTTATCAAAGATTGGCAGGAATCTTCATCTCGCGGAGTCGCTGCCCTCGTGCTAGCCACCTGCAAGGCGCACTTCCCCACCATGAGATTTGCAGATGTCGCACGCGGAGTCCCCAAGGATACCGTCATGAGACATCTCCTCGCGGAAGCCATGGGATTTGATCGCCTTTTTGCTGGACGAGTTAACCACTCGTTCTGGTACAACAAATATGATCTTCCCAAAGGCTTTTCCGACCCGGAGGAGGAGGAAGAAGAAGCTGCCGAGGAGGGCGATGAGGAAGGCTCCGGGTCAAGTGCTGACCACGACGAGGAAGGCTCCGACTTCGACGACGGCGGCTCAGGCGGTGGCTCGGATGATGGCTCCGCCTACATAGCTTCTGACGAAGAGCAGTCCTCCGAGAACCTGTGAAACAATGAGAATCGATGCATCACTTTTGACCCCGGAGTGGGTTTGTAATGAATAACTTAAATTTTTAAGTAGCTAGGGACGAAAACATGTTATGCACGGGCGGAGAACACTTATCCTGCTATCCGTTTAATATTATATGCATGTTTCGTTTTTGTGTTGGAAAGCAAGTGCTGACTTCGTTGTTTTCCGGCTTGCCCGCTTGACCTTCCGCTAGCCGGAAGACCTTAGCCGGAAACACTCGCCCGGCGACGAAGCCCAATGGCAATCCGTCAATAACCGCGGAAACAAGCCCCCAAGCATAGGTGCCGGAAATCGCTACTAGGAATCCACGAGTTCGCAATAGATAACAATTTAATCAGAAAACTTAAGCTTACGTCCTAAAGGACGATTTTTGAAAATCACGACTTTTGTACACGCCTAGGCGGAAATATCCAGCTCTGCGGTTTTGGTCGGAAAACATACATGATCTAAAAATGAACAAGTAAAGGAGGTAGAAGACTCAAAGAGTGAACCATAAGCTTTATTTCATTGATCATGTATAACTATTACAGAGTTTGTAACTCGGAAAAAATACGCTAAGTGTAGAAAGGACGTAGCTGTGCAATGTTCCAGGGGCGATCTGTCTCGTCGTAGATGTCATCCGGATCCCCACGTTTGCGTTTCCGGTGCCAATTAGCAGGTCTGTCCCTCAGCTCTCGGAAATCAACAAGATAGTATGATCCGTTATGAAGCACTTTGCTAACGACGAAGGGTCCTTCCCAAGGAGACTGCAGCTTATGGTCTTTCACCTGCCAGAGGCGGAGGACCAGGTCTCCTGCCATGAAAGAGCGATTCCGAACTCGACGACTGTGATAACGTCGGAGCTTCTGCTGGTAGATGGCGGAGCGCTGGTCAGCTAAATTCCGAGCTTCCTCGATCAGGTCCACAGATAGCTGTCTGGCCTCGTCGCTGTTTCTTCATTGAAGGGAAACTCGCGCGAATCGTGGATGATGTCGGAGGGAAGCACGGCTTCGGATCCGTATTAGGGGTTGTTCGCAAACTCCACAAGACAGCTTCCAACTCATCAGCCCAAGCTCCAGCTGCTCGTCGCAGCGGTTCTTCAAGGCGTGGCTTAATTCCTGATAATATTAGGCCGTTAGCCCTTTCAACTTGACCATTGGATTGTGGGTGAGCCACAGATGCAAGGTCCAATCGAATCCCCGTCTCACAATAATCCTTCAATTCTCCCCGTGCTAAGTTTGTGCCATTATCTCGTGATTATGTGTGTGGATGCCGAATCTCATCACGAGAAGGCAGACAACTTAGTAGTCCGTAGCACCGTCGGCTTTTCTCCACCGCTTAGCCTCGATCCATTTCTGAACTTGTCAACAGCGACCAGAAGGTAAAACCGCTGGAGATGATCTTAACTTACCAACCATATCGAGCCCCCACCGCAAACGGCCAGGTGATAGGTATGGTCTTCACTCTGGGCTGGAGCGTTTGAGCGTAGTACTGACAACCTCGGCAGGTCTTGACTATCTTATCAGCATCTTCTTTAGCTGTGAGCCAGTAAAAGCCTAGCCGAAAAGCTTTTGCAACGAGTGACCTGGGAGCGGCATGATGCCCGCAATCCCCTGCATGGATCTCTCTGAGTATTTCAATGCCATCTTGGCTGGAGAAGCATTTGAGGAAAACTCCCGTTGCGCTTCGTTTGTAGAGCTGTCCATCAACGATTGTGTAGGATCTTGCTCGTCTGATGATCTGTCGTGCTAGGACCTCGTCCTCCGGCAACTTCGATCAATGAGATAGTCCAGGAAAGGCTGGGTCCAAGCCGGAATGATAGCCATCACTTCCTTTGCCGGAGATACCGCCACCTCTGGATTTTCGGGTTAGCGCCCTTTACCGAGGGTATCCGTAGGTGCTCCAGCCGGGAATTTGCTTCTCGCCGGATCCGAGCTTGATAGCATGTCCGCGCCGTTATCGTCTCTCCGACGTACCTGACTTCGTATCCGAGGAAGCACTTGGCGATCTCGTCAACTTCGCTCTATAGGCCGCCATGACGGAGTTTCTGGCGTTCCAGGTTCGGCTACTTGTTGTGCCACCAAGTCGGAATCTCCACGCATATGATGTGCTTGATCCCGATTTCCTTAGCAATGCGCGCACCGTGTAGTAGAGCCTCGTATTCCGCCATATTGTTTGTAGCTTCGAAGTGGATCTCGCAGAATACACAGCTTCTTCTCCCAGAGGGACTTCAGGTGACTCCGTCTTGTCTTGATGCTGCTTGGATCCATCGAAGTGCATGACCCATGTTTTCGGTTCCGGCTCCGGACTTGCATCCGGAGCTTCAATCACGACGAAACTGCCAAGACTTGGATTTAACCGTACCTAGGTTTATAGGCGATGTCGGGCGGATAATTCGATGCCCCATTTAGCCGTACGTCCTGTTGCGTCAGCGTTGTTGAGAATCGTCGATAGCGGAGCCTTGCTCACAACTGTTACCGGGTGCTCTTGGAAGTAATGTCTCAGCTTCCGGCTGCCTAGAATCCATAAGCTAGCTTCCGAAAGTGAGGGTATCTTTGCTTTGACTCCGTCAAGACTTCGCTAATGTAATAGACTGGTCTTTGGACGTCATATTCATGGCCTTCTTCCTTTCACTCCACCACGGACGAGGCGATGACTTTGTTGGTAGCTGCCAGGATAAAGGAGCATTGGCTCCGACTGGGCTGCCAGAGGGCGGGAGGCGAGTATTTCCTTCAACCCCGAAGAGCTGCGTCGCCTGCGCGTCCCTGCATTGTCTGCTTTTCTTTAGTAGCTTGTACAAAGGTAGCGCCTTCTCGCCATGACGGCTAACAAACCTACTGATTGCTGCGACGCAACCAGTTAATCGTTGCACATCTTTGAGACAAGTTGGCCTTTTTATGCACAAAATTGCCTTGATTTTTTCCGGGTTCACTTCAATGCCCCTGTTAGAGACGATGAAGCCAAGGAGTTTTCCGGCTGGTACGCCAAAGACGCACTTCAGCGGATTCAACATCATCTTGTACCGATGGAGATTCTCAAAGGTTTCTGTGAGATCGCTGATCAAGTCGGATCCTTTCCGAGTCATGACCGCGATGTCGTCGACGTAGGCGTGTACGTTCCGGCCGATTTGGTCCTTCAAGCACCGCTGCATCGTACGTTGGTAGGTGGCACCTGCATTTTTTAGACCAAAAGGCATGGTGACATAGCAGTAAGTGCCGAAAGGGGTGATGAACGAAGTCGCCTTTTGGTCAGACTCCTTCATCCGGATCTGATGATACCCGGAATACGCATCAAGAAAACATAGAAGTTCCGCCCCCGCCGTCGAATCAATGACTTGGTCAATGCGCGCAAGGGAACGGATCCTTCGACAATGCTTATTCACGCCGGAGTAATCGATGCACATTCTTAGTATTTCAGTGTTCTTTTTGGGTACAAGGACGGGATTTGCGACCCAATCAGTGTGGATTACTTCTATTACAAAACCTGCCTCTAGTAACTTTGCTAATTCCATTCCTATGGCGCGGCGTTTCTTATCTCCAAAGCGTCGCATAGCTTGCTTCACCGGTTTAGCCCCGGGTTTATATTGAGGTAGTGCTCGACGAGTTCCCTTGGTACTCCGGACATGTCAGGAAGGCTGCCATGCGAAGATATCCATGTTAGCGCGGAACTCGACGAGCGCGCCTTCCTATTTGGGGTCCATGTTGGCTCCGATTGACCTGCTTGGAATCGTCGCCTTCCTTGAAGTTGACTTTCTTGGTCTCTATCGTCCCGAAGGAGTTTTTCTGTTCGAGATCCGCTTCTTGGTGGTCTGCATTTCAGCCGGATCCACCGCGGCTCTGTAGCCTTTCAGCTCTTCTCCATATTACAGACTCTTAAGGCGCGCCTAACTCGCACTCATGAGCCTTTTTGTAGTCTCGGATACGGTAATCATACCCTTAGGACCCGGAATCTTGAGCTTGTTGTAGATGTAGCACGCTCTCACGTGGAACTTGTGGTAGGTGGGCCTGCCGAAGATGACGTGGTAGGAGCTTTTGAAGGGCACAACTTCAAACGTGATCTTCTCTTCGCGGAAATTGTGAACATCGCCGAAGGCCACGGGAAGTGTGATGCTGCCGAGGGAATTCGCCTTCTTACCCGAAACCACGCCATGAAACTCAGTGTGTGTGTTTGAGCTGTTCCTTGGTGAGGTTCATCCGCTCTAGAGTCTCCAGGTACATGATGTTCAAGCTGGCTCCACCATCCATGAGGCACTTGGAGAAGTCATACCCGTCTATGCGGGGACTTACAACCAAGGCGTAGCATTCTTTTGGCACAATGACAGGGTGATCCTCCCTATTGTGCACGGGACTTCCGACCACCTGATATACTGCGGCACAACCGGAACTATGGCGTTCAGGATCCGGGTAGCTGACTTGGTAGCGCGGACTGTTGGGGTCCGAGGAAAGTGTGGTAAGCCCCCACGCTCTTTTTCTCGAATGGGTTGGATTTACCTGCGGATCCTGCCTTGGGATCCGGTGAGTTATCATCCTCATCCATTGCTCTGAACCGTCCTCCTCCTTGTCTTTGTTCTGCCCTTGCCTCCTTGCCGCGAGGGCGGTGTGCTTCCGGCTCGCTTGTATCCCGCTTCCGGGTCGTTTTCATCGTTGACCCACTTGCGCTGCGTTAGTGTGAGTGGACTTCCCCGTAACCGGATCCAGGTGGGCCAGGGCATGTCCCTGTACTCCTCGTAGGTTTGCGGGGCGCGGGATCCGCCAGCTGTGACCTCAGATGCTGCTGACCCCTGCCGGCTCCGCCTCCACGGCCACGTCCTCTTCCGCCTCCTTGGCCTCCGCCGGAAGGCCATGGCGATCAAGTCGGATCCACCACTCTTTTGGTCATCGTATTTTTCCGCTTGGTGCCGCTGCTCGCTGCCGTTATCACGGTTTCTTCTTTGCTGGTGCAGGATTACAGTAGCTGCTAGATCTCCGCCTGCCCATCATCGGCGGCAGTATGATCGCTGGCGATGGTGATCATGTCATCCAAAGTCAGCTTATTTGCACACCAAGCAGCCAGCTTGTGCCGCAGCAGTCCTCCTCGTTGCAAGCCACCAATGAAAGCGTGCATTGCTGTGCGGTTATCAACGTTCTCACACTCGTTTCTACATGCCAACCATCGGGTGAGGAAATTCCTCGATGTTTCACCCTTCTTCTAGATACATGCCTGCAGTCGCTTGTTGTGGCAGGTCTCTTGTAGGTGCCCCTGAAGTGTTTCTCGAAAGCGTTCTTCAGGTCAAACCAGCAAAAGATGGAATTCTTCTCGAGGTCGCGAGCCAGATCCGGGACCTACAAGGTACAATCGAAGCATGCGGCAGCGATGTTAGGGGTTCCTCCGGCGAAGGTTACTGCATTATAGTAATCCTCAAGGTATCCGGCCTTTCCGTGCCATCATAATTCTTCAGATTTCCGGGTAGCTTGAGATTCATCCTTGGCTTTGGTTCCTCTCGAATCATCCTGCTAAAGCATTTTGGGCCAATGTAGTCAGATCTGTACTCATTGAGGCGTTCTCGGGCATCGCGTGGGCCGCCGCCCGGGGTTTTTGAGCGGGAGCGGGATCTTCGGCCACCGCCTCCGCCTCCGCCACTGGGTGGCGGTGAAGGGGACCTGCGAGGCCTGTAAGATTTTTTGCTTCCGCCTTCTGAATCCCGGCGGTCTTCCCGAGGCTCGCTCCGGCTGGTGGCTACCTTCACCTTGGTGTTAGTCTCCTCCGTCGTTCCGGCTCCTGCGAGGCTCGGCTCACGTTCCGCGTTCCGGCTCCTCCTGGGCTCCGGCTCGCGATCATTGTTCCGGCTCCTTCTGGGCTCGGGCTCATGATCGTTGTTCTGGTTCCGACGTGGTTCCGGCGTGCGCGCCCTGGTCCTTGGCGGCGGCATATTGTCGCGGATGTTAATTCCACCAGCCCCATGGGGCCTGGTGTTTCCGGCTGGACTGCGGCGGCGAGGTGGCGGGGGACGCGGGTACCCGTTAGGCGGAGGTGACGGATCCCGGTACTTGTTCCTACCAGTGTACATTGCATCCTTTCCCTTCTTTGGGTCTCGACGGAGGCGCCTTCGACGGCACGGGGATTGTTCGGGTGCTCCCTTGCTTTTCTTCTCCGCTCCGTGGACCCGGTGCGATTCATCATCGGGTGGCGATTGATACGGGTTTCTGTGGATACACAGTGATCCGGATTGGATTCCAACCTGCGCGAAGTATCGGCCTTACTCCTGCTGCATTGCGAAGCAACGAGCTTGCGGACGTAATCAATATCAATTTCCTTGTCCTTTTTGTTCAGATTTCCCGCTTTCGCATGTTATCCTTTGAGTTGCGAGCGGCTGCTGTTCGACAGGGGCTGCGGTTGATCCTGCGAGGAGGGATTGCTTCTCTGACGATTCTATCAGCCTCCGATCGTGCGTAGGTCATTTTCACCTCCCACTCTTTTCTCATACTCTTGACTTGCTCGAGTGTTGCGGTGATTTCGCGATCCTGTCTTTCAAAGCGATCCATGATATGCGCAGCTTCTTCCCTCTCATCCAATATAGCAACTGCGGTATTGGCGAACTTCTTGGCTGTAGCCAGCATCTCCTTTCTGGTGGCCTCTAAAGCCTCCGGATCTGCGGCGTCACCAGGGGTTATTGGCTTGTTGAGGACGTCTGACTTTGCGACCAAATCCATGCGTGCTTGTGCAACTATTTCCTCCGGAGACAGGACATCCTCAAACGGACGTTCCCGATCTAACGGAGATCCGGCATTAGATGGTCCTGGGTCGGAGGTGGTGTTTTCATCTTCGCGTTCCTGCTGTTCCAGCGGTGCCACGGTTGCGAGAACCTGCATAGGCTGGGCGGAATCGACCTCAGGTTGCTCACCGCCTCCGAACTCTTCTATCTTGCGATTGAACTCTTCCGTGTCCATAGGAGGAATCATCAAGTTGGGCTCAGGTTGCCCAGAATCGACTCTTCACCCGGCGCTTTCTCCGACAGCCTCTTGCTGATCCGGAGCGCCGTCGTTCTCCGGTACCTCAACCTGCACGGGACCAGCTCCGACTTCTTGAGGGGCGGCTCCTGCGGTATGGGCTATGAAGTGTACGAAGTGACACCTTTGCTTCTCTAACACCTGGGAGACCCAGGCGGGTCTTCCACCGTTATTTCCTGCTCAGGGGCGGATTGGGTGGGTTTTGATTTATTCAGATCTAAGGCGGAATCCTCCTTAGGAAGTTCCCGCGACTCGATCGGATCTTCGCGATGCGCCCTGCTCAGCGGCGGTCGCGTCAGCGTTACTTACCGTGGGTTTCCGTCGGAATCGACGGTTTCCCCGATGAAGATGTGTATGCCGCCAATTGGGACGATGGAGAGCTTGACGGGGTCGGTTTTAGCCGGAATCCAGCACTCATCCGGAGGGACGATCGGCAGATTTCCGGCGTAAAGGACACGCCCCACGATGGTGTCGTCGAAGCTTCCCATGGCGGAACCCTCCCGGTTCCGCCTCCAGACGCCGCAGGCCCCACGGTGGGCGCCAACTGTCGCGCCTCATCACGGTGCCTGGAGGAGGGATCCTCACGAGGGGGAGAAGAAGTAGCCATAGGGCGGAGTGCACACGGACGGTGGTGCGCGATTTACCCAGCCGGAACACGCACGACGGGGCCTACTGCGCTTGTCTGGAATTATCCGGGCGCTTTCGCGTTGTTACAATGAGTTGTGGTTGTGCCTCTAGGGCTCCCGGGATCCGGCTTATAAAGACGCACGGATCCAGGGTTTACATGGAGAGTCCTAGCCGGATTACAGGTTGCCTAACTACGGTACAATGTCTTGCCGTGTACGTCAAGGATCCACCTTCCATCTATGTCGTTCCGGATCCGGGTCCCTACCGGGCCTTCATGGATCCGGGTTCCTCCAAAGGTCGGTCGGATCCGGCTCCCTGCTCCGGGCCGGACATCTTCCGTCAAGATCAACAACAACGGCCGCCCGATGGGCATGCCTCATCACCATCTGTGGGCCACCCGGGCTTGCCGGATCTAGGCACTGTCGATGGTACACCCATGAAGTATACCCACAACACCTCCAGAATTGCCATCGCGAGAAAAAAATATAGTACCTCTATTTAAAAATAGGTGTCTTAGTTTTGTCTAGATACAAATTTTATTTAGACATATTTTAGCTATAGATACACCTGTACCTAGAAAAAAGTTCAGACACCTATTTTTAAATGAAGGGAGCATTAAACTTTTCTTTAGCTTCTCGCTACCAAGGCTTGACTTGACGCTAGTTCCGCAAGAAAAGCAAGTTTTTTTTAAGAACCGCAAAAAGAAGAGCAAGTAGCAAAACATATGGTGCTCACTTTTTTTTGGACATATAAGAGCATGTCTAACAGACCCCCTAAATTTCTGCCCTATATAAAACGAGTAGAGGGCGCTGTATTCGATTTCGATCGGCCGAAAACTCGTCCGAGGTAGCAGACCCCGTATCCCTAAACTGTAAAAGGGCATATTCTAGGAATATGCCAAATCATTTTTTCTTTTTTTCTCTTCTTCCTCCTCTCCTTCTTCCTCCTCCAGCCATATTTTTGCATACGGAATCAGGAACCGAGCCGGTCCAGACACAACAAAATAAATTCACAATTGTTCTACTTTGAGGATTGTTCTAGGCAGAGATTTGTTTGCTCCCAGAGACGTGTACACGTTCAAGTCAGGCGACAGAGACGAGCTGAATTGAGAGCCAATACACGAGGCAATGGAGCATGCCAATACACGAATCGACAGAGACGAGCGGATGATGACACGCCCGCCACAGAAAGCGGGCCGCTCCCTGGCTTCCGCGCCGCGCTCAGCGACCCCTACGCCACCATGTCCGGCTGGGACGCCGTCTCCCGCTCCACGCCCTGCTTCTAGCGCGGCGTCGCCTGCTCGCCCACCGGCGGCGCCGGCCGCATCGTCGAGCTGCAGCTCCCGCGCCTCCGCCTCGCGGGCCCCATCTCCCCGGAGCTCGCAGGATCTCGAGCTCGCGCGATTGAGTGCGTGCAGGGAGTCAACGAGGCGGAAGCAGTTGCGATTTCCTGAAAATTCAGCGCGCCACGAGTGAGGGTTGGCCTTGTATTCAGCCTTCCACCCTATACTTGTAAGGGGCGGCCAAAACTGTAAAAATTCGATAGGGGGGCTGATTTACGGGGTCTGCTAGACGGCCGGGTAGAGCTCTACCCCGTATATCAGCGGTTATTTTACGGGTTGGACCTAGACATGCTCTAAATAGATGGGCTTCGAAAGTGGTTCTGTCCAACGAGCGATACAGCGATTTTGCATCGCAATCCAGGCCCAGGTCCAGTCCGTGAAGGAAACGGCCGTGGCGGTTCCGTATACCCGGACATATATAGAGTCGGGCCTTGCTATTGCTACCAAGACACGATCCCTCAAAAAAATCACACGAGACACGATCACACGACTCGTCGTCGGCTCGTCGCCCTCCCCCGGTACTACGGTGCAGACGCGGGGCCTCACTCGCGAGCTGAGAAGATGGGCAAGGGCAAGAGGCATCGCGGGAAGAGAGGCTCCTCGTCCGAAGAGGAAGAGAATTCCCGAGTCTCCTCGCCAGATTCGGAGACGTCATCTGGGACCGGGACGGAGAGGGAGGCAAAGAAGAAGAGAATTTCGCCGGGGGAGGAGATGGAGGTCGCCCAAGTTGGAGGTAATTTTTGCCCCCAATCTGTGTTCCTGATAAATTGTTGCATAGTTGGTGTTTAACCGTCGCATGGCTTGACCAAGGCAGTTGAGGAGGATGAGTTTACACCGAAATCTCCAATCAGCATGCCCTACATCCCTGACGAGCTAAATGATCCGACTGCATATCCAGCGACACTAGCAGCCTACAACGAGGCCCATGTCAAATACAAAGCGAAACTAAGTAAAACCCCTACCTCTACCTCTACCCCAATCCCTTTACCATTCTCAGTCTTGCAACCTCCCATTGTGTATGCTTAGTTAATTAGTTATTACTTGTGCATTCTCTCTAGATCGTCGGTACCGGCTATTCAGTATGCCACCTCAGCTCAACTTGGCATCTTCATTCATGTCTATTCATCGGCATCTTCTTCCAATCCGGGAATCTGCGCAAAAGGCGGTGCTTCATGCTGCCAAATCTATCATCAGGCTCTCCTCTTCTGTCGGTGCGTATGTTGTTGCAGCCAGCACCTTGCTTGTGCTGATTAATATTTGTAGGCACGGAGCTAGCTAGCGGCTGACCAATTGTTGTGATTTTCTGATCAATAATTTGCAGACGGCAAGCCGCTGGCCAACTGTTGTGGTTTGTGGATTAAATGGGACGAGGAGAGCAAGACAGGCATTGTTTTGACGACCGCACATTTGATTCGCTCAAACCATCCCACAGTAAACCACTGGGAAGGTAGAGACGAGTACGATATTAAATCTAAAGTGAGTTTCTTTCCTAACATCCTTCATTTATTCACTCGTGTTGTTTGTTTTAGTATCTTATATTAACTAATAGCACTGCTACTTTAATAAACTGATTAATATATCAACCGTGGTACTGATTCAGCGTAAATTCTTGTTTTGGATTGTTGAAATTTATTCATGTTTAAGTAGCAAGAATTAACAGCCTTATATGATGAAGCTTATTTCTTCTAAGTTCTAACCCAACTTATGTTTGCGTTATAATTTGTGAAGGTGCTTGATAATTTTCTACATGGTACTTTTACACCGAGGTACACCTCATTAGTTGTAGTCAATGTATAGAAGTCAAAGCCCCAATATTTTTGTGTATTTACTGTGAGTTGATTCCCTCCAACTGCTTGTTGTTATGCTTATGACATCTGAAACTATTTTTTTCCTGTATTTTTATTTACTCGACTTTACCTGCTTGCTGCATCTTGCATGTGAACGGGAATTGGACGTGTGTGTTAGATACTAAGTATTTGTTATGTCTTGGTTGCTAAACTCAAATGGTAGTGTATGTAGTGTCATAATATTTTTGCAACTGCCATTTCAGGTCATTGTTCACTTGCTGGATGGCAACACTGCAGATGGCCATTACCTCTACCACCAGGAGCACTATGATCTTGCCTTTTTTAAGGTTAGAGTCGATGAAGAGGTTGAGGTGCCCCATTTCAGTGCAAGCATGCATTGTGGTCAAGACGTTTTCAGGCTTGGAAGAGATGACCATATGAATTTAAGGATAACCCACGGTAGGGTGGAATATCTGAATCCAGGAAGTTATGAGAGGCATCACTACATGCACTTCTTCCATCAGAAAAATGATTTTCTTTCCCATCAAAGAAACGATGATCGCCTTCCCGATAAAAGAAATGATGATTATCTGGTATTGCTACTTAATTCTAACTTTATGGTTTTGCAATTCAATGCTGCTATTTTGTTATTGTGAGTTGTATTTATTGTTATATAATTGTAGTGTGATGACGATGGAGGATCTATCATTGATTTGGATGGGAAGGTCGCTGGACTCGTTAACACGCACCTTGAAAAGTCTTGTGTACCTTCTTCTATTTTGAGTAAATGTGTGGATTTGTGGTGCAAGTTTCGGTAGGACTTTCCCCATAGTGCTGCTTGTTATTTGAGATGATAAACACAATTGACTTTATTAATGTTGTTCCCCTGTACATTTCCATCTTGATTAAGTATTCTTCTGTATACCATCTTTATATGTGTTGTTGATGTGTTTGACTATGTTTGGTAAAGGTGCATCCCTCGGCTCCATCTAGGAATGAATTTTATTTCAATCAAGCTTCTAGATCCAATACACATTGAGAAGATGTGGCGCATGTATAAGATTCAGGATGGCCTTATTGTTCAAGAGGTATGTAGTTGTTCCCTGTTATTTATTATTTCTAAAACTGTTCGTGATATTGATATTATGGAGTACTCATATGGTAATTGGACATTAGGTGGCATCAGAAGCATGCCGAGAAACTTGGAATCTGCCTGGGTGATATTATTGAACGTTTTAATGGAAAATTAATATCTACTACAGTTGAGGTAGGTGCATAGTGTATATAAATGAGTTTCAAATAAAATTTAATGAGCTTATATATTTATATTACACTTTATGCTCTTGACTTTTGTATTTTTTTCAGTTGGAAAAAATGCTGTTGGGCAGATGCAGGGACCATTTAGATCAAGGAGGTCACTTGAATGAGAACATAATTATTTCAGTAAGTTACTATTAAGTTTAATCTTTTAGCTATGATTTGCTTGATTAATGGTGATCATAGCACTAACGAATAATATTGTTGAGTTTACAGATTCAAGTATTTCACACGGAGGAACGACTCCGAAGAAATATAAATTTGAGTGTAGATGTATCAGATGGTGGAGAGGTCGTTAACAGAAGTAAACATCTCCCCTTTTAACATAGCATAGTCAATTCTGATTGCAAATTGATCACATTTGCCACTAATGTAGATTTAATATCTCTAGAACTAGCTGAACTCAACTCCTCGCTTTGTGTGGGTTCCACTCTCTATTTGGACTGTTCTAATCAAACTTGTAGGTTATACCTATTTTGCAATAGACTCGTCGATTATATACATGCAGGCCGTACTTTAAAAATTGAGGGGCCAATGTGAAATCTTAAACTATGCCTCACATAGAGGAAAATGTAATTACAGGCAACACGTTATTTCTTTATGACTAGCTAAATATCATGTTTTGCAATTGTTCCTACATAATTATATTAATAATATCTCACTACGTCGGCTTGCTCATCTGAGTTCTGCTGGGCTGCTGTCTCCACTTCCCGTGCTCAGCTGGCAGCCACCCTAGTTCTTACTGTTTATTGTGACAATTGTACTTTATTTTATTAGATGGGGCTGGTGTTTCACTTTGTACTTTTCATATGTGCTCGTAAGTAAAGTAATAGCATTCGTCTTAATAGTTTTTATCTGTGTAGGGACTTACCCCATAACTGCTATAGAAGGGACGTCTGCTTCAAGGCAATCTAGCCAAAATGTGGCAGGTAAGTTAAGTAAACGTAGACGCGCAGGCATCTTCTAATATATTAGCAAAAGGTAGTTCAAACACTAAAATTCAAATTGTTGCCTTGTCCATACAGATGATCCTTGTCTACCAAGACGAGAACGTACTTGGGCCAGTTATTATACTTAAATGCATGTACTGAAAAGGTACGTCTGTACAAAACTGAATGTTTGCCCCTTCCATCAGTGTAGTCAGATTTATTTCTCTTAAGCCGCAAAAAAAAGATGTATTTATCTTAATATCACTGATGCTAGTAATGTCTCATGTAATTTTTTTTAAGGGAATAATATAAGTCCAAACACATCTCTCCTTTTATTAAACCATTGCAACCATAAGCACAGATGTGCCAGCAGCAAAAAATGTGCACATTGACATAACCTTAATGTCATATGAAGTAACATGAGAGAAAAATATAATAGGCACAGAAACATGAGTAAATCATTTTAAATTTGTACCATCTGAACTGAAACTGACAAGCATGAAAACGGAACATAACATACCACATTGTTTTAGCATTGTCGAGCAGTCATGCATGAGTGATATATTAACATGCATTCCACCACTTCAGTAAGAAAAATAAAAATCACAAAACATTATGTAGTATCCCCCCCTGGCCCTGAGGGTAGGCCTCTGTCGAACAACTAGTAAACTTAGATGGTGATCTTCCTACATTGTTAAAATTTGATCCACTAGTAAGAAGAAAAGTGTTACCTGACGCCCTTTTATTCAAATGCTGTTATCTAGTACTATATCAGAATGAATAGCACGTACAACTGTCTGAAGTCTGAACAGTATTTCATACAGACCCAGTCCACTCCAGCAAAATCAGCTTCGGTACTGGAGGCAATAAGCCCAGGAAGAAAAGTGTTTTTGGCTCAACTACAAGTTCATGTTTTGCTGGCATGCTAATTGTGCCTTAATCTGCTGTTATCCTCAAAGAAGAAATGGGACTCCGGGTCGGTTCGTTTATCTGTCATCGGTAGAACTTACAAAATTTAAACATGTCTTTGGGCTGAATACATGGTGTAGGTGTACCCAAGAGAGATGATGTGCAATATTACTGCGGTCAGAGTAACATCTCATGTTCAAAGATCCTAAAATGGTCTGTTTACCTATGTGTAGTAGGAGTACTTGTCTTGATTTAGGTGAATGTCAAAATTAAGCTATGATTGTGGTTTGAAAACTTGCTGTGTGATGTGGATTTCCAAAAAGGTGGGAAAGTCATCCCGAAAATTTGTACTCCTATACTCCCTCCTCTCGCTCCTCTGTCGTCCCCTCCAAGCGACGGGGAGCGAAACCCTAGCCCCCCGCCGCCACCTCCCGAGCACATTGCCCGCCTCCTCGTCGCCTCCCGAGGCCGCCGCCGGCTAAGCCGTGCGCCGCCAAGGATGGGGGGCGGCGAGGATCTATGCCTCTCGGGCCCCCGCTTGGCCGTCTCGGGCCCCCGCTTGGCCGTCTCGGAGGGAGGCCACCATGCCTGGTCCCGGAGGTCGCCGTCGTCCGCGCTGGGTTCCGCGCGTGGCCCGCCGCCGCCGTCCTGCTCGTCGTCGTTCCCTTCGTCGCGCCCGTGTCGTCCACGCCGTGCTGCCTCTGCGCGCCGGCCCTGATGGCGGGGCCGGCTTCGGCCTTCGCTGCTCTCTGCAGCTCGCCGTCCGGCCATGGCGCGGCCCCCTGCAGCTTGGGGTGGGCGCGTTTCCGCCAGGCGCGGCGCTGCTCGGCTGCCCGGTGGCTGCCTAGTGCGTCGCCGGCGCTACCGCGCGGGGGCTCTGTTGGGCGGGCTCCTGCGGGCTCAGATGGGCTCCTGCAGGCTCAGATGGGCCCCTGCGGGCCCCGATGGGCGCCTCCCAGCTCCGTTTTCGGGGAGTTGGGCCGGTGGCCTGGTTCTTCGTCGGGGTGGTGTCTAGCTCCATGGCATGCTGTTTGGCTCGGCGGCGGAGAGGAAGCCGGGCGAAAGCTTTGCACCGTGTCTGGCCGGTGCTGATGGCGGCGGCGCCTCTGGGTGCCGTTCCCCTTCTTGAAGGCGTCATCGTGGGTGGAATCCCCTGCCGTTGTGTGTGTCTTTTGGTCTCCGGGTGAAAACCCGAGCTCCTTCGGAGCGGGCGACGGCGACAGTTCTGCCGCTACCTTCTTGAAGGCGTCGCCTTTGGAGTCCTCGACACTGTGGCCCGTGTGTGGGTGTGTGTTAGATAGGCTTGTTCCCGCTTTCCAGTTTTTCTCACCCGATTTCCCTCATAAACTGGGTTGCTCTGTATGGTTTTTGGACCCGGTTTCCCTGATTAAACAAATCTTCTTCTATTAATATATCGTGCAGCTCACCTGCCGAATTCTAAAAATAAAAAATGGTACTCCTACTCCAATAAATGGCTCGGATTTATATAGATTTGCATATATTTACACACTAAAATTGATGCATCTAGATATATGTGAATCTAGATAAATTTGTGCCACTTATTTTTTTAGCAGAAGGAGCAGTAATCTTGCTAATTAAACTGACTAATTGTACGCTATGAGTGCTGGTTGCTGATTAACTGAATAATTGCACGCTATGAGTCGCTGGTCGTTGATTCCCAGGCAGGCACGCCCGGAGGTCAATTATCGGAATTAACCGACCATGACACGCGATGTATTGGTTTCATCAACTACTCCATTCGTACCCGTTTATTAAACCAACATGTGGCTCAAGAAAAATATTTAACTATAAATTTACTGAACATGATATAAATTGTGTCATAATTTCCCTGATTTATGGAGTGGAGAGAGTGTTTTATTGTGATCCAAATTCATATACTAAAGGGAGGCTAACTTTAGACTCCGCTACGCTTCGGCCCAAACCGGTACGGACCGTTGCCACCACATCAATCCGGTGTTCCCCGTGAAGGGCCGCTCAAAAAACGTGTCGCGCAACAGAGTGGAAGGGCAACTCCGGCTCCATAAGGACTACTTCTACCACATCAATCCGGTGTTCCCGGAAAAATTGTTCCGGCGCCGGTACAGGATGTCAAGGGACCTGTTCATGGTCATTCTACGGGGCGTCAGAGACTACGACCCCTACTTCCAATGCAGGCCCGATGCAACAGGTGCGCTAGGCTTCACCTCCTACCAAAAATGTTCCGCAGCTATTCGTATGCTACCATGTGGAATGACTGCTGATATATTCGATGAGTATCTTCGAATGAGTGAGAGCACCTGCCTTGAGTCCATGTATCGGTTTTGCCGAGCTGTGATTGTCGTGTTCGGACAACATTACTGTAGGGAGCCAACAGTTGAGGTTACAAGGCGGCTGTTGTCTATCAACGAGTCTAGAGGGTTCCCAGGAATGATTGGCAGCATAGATTGCATGCACTGGGAGTGGAAGAACTGTCCATTTGGATGGCAGGGTCAGTACAGCGGGCATGCGGAGGGACGGACTGTCATTCTTGAAGCTGTCATATCTCAAGATTTATGGATTTGACATTCATTCTTTGGCATGGCCGGTTCCAACAATGACATCAATGTGTTATACCGATCACCAGTTTTCAACAGGCTTATGCAAGGCAAAGCTCCCCGGATGAGCTACGAGGTCAATGAAAATGAATATGACAAGCCATATTATCTTGCTAATGGCATCTACCCTGACTGGGCCACATTGGTGAAGACTGTCCGTAATCCAAACTCCGAGAAGACGAGGAGGTTTGCCAAGATGCAAGAGGCTTGCAGGAAAGATGTGGAGCGTGGATTTGGTGTGCTCCAAGCTCGGTGGGCAATTGTCCGTCACCCGGCAAGAACATGGTCGCTGAAGACCATGCATAACGTATCTATAATTTCGATGTTCCATGCTAGTTTTATGACAATACCTACATGTTTTATATGCACTTTATATCATATTATGGCATTTATTGGACTAACCTATTAACAAGATGCCACAGTGCCAGTTTCTGTTTATTATGTCTGTTTATTGCAGAAAAGGCCCAAAAACCAAAGTGCTCGGAAAAATCCAGAAAAATCACATAAATTCTATTCCGCCAGAAGAGTCACGGAGCCAGAAGGGCCAGGCCAGGAGGCCCAGGGCCTCCTCCCCATCAGCCGGCGCGGCCAGGAGGGGGGCCCCACCCTATGGTGTGGGCCCCTCGGGACTCCACCGACGCTGCCTCTTCGCCTATATAATCTCTCGTGACGTGAAAACCCTACAACAATTGACGAAACTCCAGAAAGACTCCAGGGACGCCGCCATCGCGAAACTCCGTTTCGGGGGACAGAAGTCTCTGTTCCGGCACACCGCCGGGACGGGGAATTGCCCCCGGAGTCATCTCCATCGACATCACCGCCATCTTCATCGTCGTTGCTGTCTCCCATGATGAGGAGGGAGTAGTTCTCCCCCGAGGCTGAGGGCTCTACCGGTAGCTATGTGGTTCATCTCTCTCTCCCATGGTGTGATCTTTATGTGATCATGAGCTTTGTATCACTATTAATCTATGTGCTACTCTAGTGATGTTATTAAAGTAGTCTATTCCTCCTCCATGATGTAATGTTGACAGTGTGTGCATCATGTAGTACTTGGCGTAGGTTATGATTGTAATCTCTTGTAGATTATGAAGTTAACTATTACTATGATAGTATTGATGTGATTTATTCCCCCTTTCATAGCTATCGTTGACAGTGTGTATGCTATGTTAGTACTCGGTCTAAATTGCAACGGTCTATTATGCACTCTAGAGGTTACTTTAATATGAACTCCGGATTCACTCTCCACGGTGTGACGGTGACAGTGTGCGCATCGTGTGTGATTCCTTTATGAAGTTGTGGAGCTTGTTTACTCCGGCTTGAGGTGTGCTTTTGTAGCCCTACACAATGAATGGTGTTTGTTATCCAACAAGAGAGTGTAGAAAGTAGCATTTATTTATCCAATTATGTGATCATTGTTGAGAGTGTCCACTAGTGAAAGTATGATCCCTAGGCCTTGTTTCTAAGTATTGAAACACCGTTTCCAATAAGTTCTGCTACATATTTGCTTGCTGCCATTTTTATTTCAGATTGCAATTGCTACTTATAATCATCCATATTACTTGTATTTCACTATCTCTTTGTCGAACTAGTGCACCTATACATCTGACAAGTGTATTAGGTGTGTTGGGGACACAAGAGACTTCTTGTATCTTAATTGCAGGGTTGCTTGAGAGGGATATCTTTGACCTCTACCTCCCTGAGTTCGATAAACCTGGGTGATCCACTTAAGGAAACTTGCTGCTGTTCTACAAACCTCTTGCTCTTGGAGGCCCAACACTGTCTACAGGAATAGCGTGCGTAGACATCAAGCTATTTTCTGGCGCCGTTGCCGGGGAGGTAAGGTAAAAGGTATTCACATCCTCCGACTACTAAGCTATTTCCTAGCACTTGCGGTGTGTGAGTGCTCGAAGGTATCTCCTTTAGATTCTGCAATTTTATCTTTTTGTCTCTTATTTTTATTTTCACTAGTTAGGCTTAATGGAAAACAACAAAAAAATTAGAGATCTTTATGAACTTTATCTTGAATTAGGACATGAGGTGTTTGAAGAGAAAATTAAAAAACCTATGGAACTTTATATGCATGCTAATGGCAATGTTATTAGTATGAATGCTTTGAACACCATTGTTGCTAATGCTATGGAAAATTCTAAGCTTGGGGAGGTCGGTTTTGATGAAAATGATATTTTTAGTCCCCCAAGTTTTAAGGAGAAAATTTACTTTGATGATACTTTGCCTCCCATTGATACGTCTCAAACGTATCCATAATTTCTTATGTTCCATGCTACTTTTATGACAATACTCACATGTTTTATACACACTTTACATCATTATTATGCATTTTCCGGCACTAACCTATTTATGAGATGCCGAAGAGCCAGTTGTTGTTTTCTGCTGTTTTTGGTTTCAGAAATCCTACAAAGGAAATATTCTCGGAATTGGACGAAATCAACGCCTAGGGTCTTATTTTTCCACGGAGCTTCCAGAAGACCGAAGAGCATACGAAGTGGGGCCACGAGGGGCTGTAACCATAGGGCGGCGCGGCCAGGGAGGGGCCCAAGCCGGCCTATGGTGTGGGGCCCCTGTGCCTCCACCGACCCTGCCCTTCCGCCTACTTAAACTCTCCGTCGCGAAAACCCTATTACCGAGAGCCACGATACGGAAATACTTCCAGAGACGCGCGCGCCGCCAATCCCATCTCGGGGGATTCAGGAGATCGCCTCCGGCACCCTGCCGGAGAGGGGAATCATCCGGAGGCTCTACATCACCATGCCCGCCTCCGGATTGATGTGTGAGTAGTTCATCCTTGGACTATGGGTCCATAGCAGTAGCTAGATGGTTGTCTTCTCCTCATTGTGCTATCATGTTAGATCTTGTGAGCTGCCTATCATGATCAAGATCATCTATTTGTAATGCTACATGTTGTGTTTGTTGGGATCCGATGAATATTGAATACTATGTCAAGTTGATTATCAATCTATCATATATATGTTGTTTATGTTCTTGCATGCTCTCCGTTGCTAGTAGAGGCTCTGGCCAAGTTGATACTTGTGACTCCAAGAGGGAGTATTTATGCTCGATAGTGGGTTCATGCCTCCATTGAATCTGGGACAGTGACAGAAAGTTCTAAGGTTGTGGATGTGCTGTTGCCACTAGGGATAAAACATCAATGCTTTGTCTAAGGATATTTGTGTTGATTACATTACGCACCATACTTAATGCAATTGTCTGTTGTTTGCAACTTAATACTGGAAGGGGTGCGGATGCTAACCCGAAGGTGGACTTTTTAGGCATAGATGCATGCTGGATAGCGGTCTATGTACTTTGTCGTAATGCCTGATTAAATCTCATAGTAATCATCATGATATGTATGCATCTCTATTTGTCAATTGCCCAACTGTAATTTGTTCACCCAACATGCTATTTATCTTATGGGAGAGACTCCACTAGTGAACTGTGGACCCCGGTCCATTCTTTTACATCTGAAATACAATCTAGTGCAAACTCTGTTCTCTACTGTTCTTTACAAGCAAACATCATTCTCCACACCATACGTTTAATCCTTTGTTTACAACAAGCCGGTGAGATTGACAACCTCACTGTTAAGTTGGGGCAAAGTATTTTGATTGTGTTGTGCAGGTTCCACGTTGGCGCCGGAATCCCTGGTGTTGCGCCGCACTACACTCCTTCACCAACAACCTTCACGTGGCCTTCATCTCCTACTGGTTCGATAACCTTGGTTTCATACTGAGGGAAACTTGCTGCTATACGCATCACACCTTCCACTTGGGGTTCCCAACGGACGTGTGCTTCACGCGTTATCAAGCTAAATTTCTGGCGCCGTTGCCGGGGAGATCAAGACACGTGGTGTTTTCGAATTTGAGAACAAGAACAAAAGGAAACAAGCAAACAAAGCAAAATCTTTTTGGGTTTTCTTATAGCAAACTAGCAATAGCAAATAAAGCGAAACAAATGCAAGAAACCAAGATAAACAAATGGTGAAGAGAAACAACAGAAATATTTTTGGTCTTTTTGTGTTTTAGGAAAGAAACAAAGTGAAAACAAGAAATGCAAACTAAAAGAAACACAGAAAAGCAAGATGGCAGAAATCTGCCAAAACCTGACAGCAGTACAGAAATCGATTTTTACAAAAATCTTACGTTGCTCAGTTCGAAAAGTGTTCAACTAATGAAAGTTAGATAACAACCTGGGGAACATGCACAAAAATTGGCTTCGCAAAATACTGTTCTGGCTGTGCGCACGAATTTTTACGGTAACAGCCCAGAATCTGTTTTCAGGCAGCACTTCCCCAAATATCATCTTCCTCTCATTAGAAAACCACTCAAACAAACTAAACAAGTATATACAAGTATCCAGCAATCATAATATGCAAAGAATGAGTGATGCCGGTATACCTCCCCCCAAGCTTAGGCTTTTGGCCTAAGTGGAGTTCAATCCCATCGAGGCCATGAGGTAGTATCTCCGTAGTACGACGAAGATGGATCATATTCCGGGTATGTGCTAGAAGAAGCACCCGGATACGTGACGGTGTAGTCGTAGGAGGGCTCGGCGTCCTCGGAGTCATGCTGCTGGTGGAAATCTTGTATCTTCATATGTTCATCCACCTCCTCCTTAGTGCGCGACCATGGTTGCCTGTCAATATCGAACAAACCTGGCTGGGGAAGAGGGATTTCTTTCTCATCCCCGTCAGCAAACAACATTCTATAGGCCATATTATCTAAAGTAGACTCGGTGGTAACAAAATGATGGCTTTTCATAGCAATGATATCAAGCCTCCTAGGGGTTAATGGCACATCATTAGGATCAATAGGAAGCTCTAAATGTGTTAAAATGCGCAGTGCAATAGTTCCTCCAAAAATAGGCCCCTTGGTAGACAAGCGGCGAGCAATAAGAGAACCAAGATGATAAGATGTCCGTCCAGTAAGTGCAATATTCAAGAAGGCAAGATGGTAACTAGAAATATTGCTAGTGTTCTCCCTACCAAGTATGCTAGTAGCAACGTAATATGCAAAATATTTAATGGCGGGGAGTTGAATGTTCCTTATCTTGCCCCGCTGAATGGTGCGACAATCATCGTTGGTAATCCCTCGATAGAGCTCCAACAAGTCCCGGGGGTTGTCATCAATCCTCCTTGATGTACCTACAGGGGCAATATCCAATGCACGACAAAATTCTTCCAATTCCATAGTAACAGGAGTACCATAGATCTTGAATGCAACTGTCGGATCATATTGCGTGTTTTGGAACTTGAAGCTCTCGACGAAAATTTTGGTGAGCATGTAGTATTGCTCCCTTTCATCTCCAACGTAGGTGGCTAAACCCGCCCTGTTGACAAGGGTGAAGAAATCATCCAATATCCCTGCATTTGTCAGAAAATCATAACATGGGAAGGATGAGGCATTAGGAGCCCCATTGTCCTCTTCGGGCGCGAAGCTAGGCGCGATGATGTCCTCATTGTACGATCGCCTAATTTGGGTGGCGGTCCTAGAAGGCCTCCCGGTGCTGGTTGTTCCTTTCTTGAACAATTCTCCAAATTTGAACTTCTTCATTTTCTGAAATTTTCAACAATCAATATAAAACTTGATTTGGTGACATATAATTGAGGGAAACTACCATAGGAACTTGCTAGAGTACTAAACATGCATCAAAACTAGTTTCTACCACTTAGAACAAGCATGCAAGCTCACTAAACATGTTACCTACAGCAGCAAAATATTCAAGATATACTCAACCAAACAAAATTCTATTTGGATAATCGAAGGAGTCACATACCGGAGAGCAAATGTGCCAAATTTCAAACAGAAATCTGGGCTGAGCAAAGAGATCGAAAAATCCTGAGCTCTTGAGCAAAAACGCGAGTGAGAGAAAGTTGGTTCGAGTTTTTTCGGGAGAGAGAAGATGCTGGGAGAAAGAGATGAAGAAGTGGGGCAAGGAGGGGCCCACACCACAGGGTGGCGCGCCCCCCTTGCTGGCCGCGCCGGCCTGTGGTGTGGCACCCTGTCCCACAGGTCATCCTCTGGTGCTCCCAGGTGCCTTGTCGAAAAATAGGACCAACGGTGTAATTTTCGCGAATTTTTGAAAACTTTGAAAAATGCACATTTCTGGGTATTAAGTTTATTATTACTGGCCAGGAAAATTTTTGAAATCTCAAATCAACTAAGAAACTTTGCAAATTAAAAATGCTACAGCAACTAAAACAAGTGGAGAAAGAAAGAGATGTTGTTTACCTCCTCTATGCATATAAAAGGTATTTGTTAACAAGGTTGATCAAGTCTTGCCACCAAATAAATTTTACATAGCATATGAAGAAATAAACCTCAAATCAATCATGTTACCTTGAATTGTATTGATATGGATCCAATCATAAGAGTTTGATATTCTTCTTTAGGCTCATATATAGGACAATCAATAGTTCCAACTTTGATAGTTCTCACATTAGAAATAGTATTAACTCCGCACGCTTTTTCAATCCTCTTGGGGAAATAGACGGTGTGTTCCTTATCATCAACATTGAAAGTAACCTTTCCTTTATTGCAATCAATAACAGCCCCTGCGGTGTTAAGAAAAGGTCTCCCAAGAATAATAGACATATTATCATCTTCAGGCATTTCCAACACAACAAAATCAGTTAATATCAAGCAGTTATTAGTAACTTGAACAGGAACATCCTCACATATACCAACAGGAATAGCAGTAGATTTATCAGCCATTTGCAAAGATATATCAGTAGGTATCAACTTGTCTAAGTAAAGTCTCTTATAAAGAGAAAAAGGCATAACACTAACACCGGCTCCCAAATCACATAGAGCAGTTTTAACATAATTATTCTTAATAGAACAAGGAATAGTAGGTATACCTGGGTCGCCCAACTTCTTTGGAACTTTGCCATTGAAAGAGTAATTAGCAAGCATAGTAGAAATTTCCTCATTGGGGATTTTCCTTTTGTTAGTAACAATATCTTTCATATACTTTGAATAAGGAGGCAATTTAATAGCATCAGTCAAAGGGATTTGCAAGAATAAAGGTTTCATCCAATCAAAAAATTTATTATAGTGTTCTTCTTCCTTTGATTTTAGTTTCTTAACAGGAAAAGACATTTGCTTTTGCACCCAAGGTTCTCTTTCATTACCATGTTTCTCAGCAATAAAATCTTCTTTAGTATACTTTTTATTTTTAGCATGCTTTTCAGGTTCTTCTTCAACCTCTTCTTTATCAGGAGTATCATTCTTATCATTATCTTTATCATGTTCATTACCACTTTTAGTTTCAGCATCAGAAATAGAAATACTATTAGGATCATTAGCAGGTTCAGAGGATTCTACAACATTTTTATGTTTCTTCTTCTTTTTCTTAGATGGAGCACTAGTTTTAGTTTGTTGAGAATCTTGTTCAATTCTTTTGGGATGCCCTTCAGGATATAGAGGATCCTGGGTAGAGACACCACCTCTAGTTGTTACTTCATAAGCATGTTTTTCTTTAGCATTATTTCCTAACAAGTCATTTTGCACTTTAGTGAGTTGATCAATTTGAGTTTGAACCATATGAAAATGTTTAACAAGCATCTTAACATCATTGGAGGTTCTCTCCACAATATCATGCAATTCACTAATAGCTTGAGAATTTTCCATTAGATGATTCTCTACTCTCATATTAAAATTTTCTTGCTTAACAATATAATTATCAAACTCATCTAAGCATTGCGCAGGAGGTTTTGAATACGGAATATCTTCCCTAGTAAAGCGTTGAAGGGAATTTACCTCAATCATGGATGAAGGGGGAATTATCTCACATATATCTTCTATGGGAGGTAGATTCTTCACATCTTCAGATTTAATACCTTTCTCCTTGAGAGACTTCTTGGCTTCCCTCATATCTTCATCATTCAATTTAATTAAACCCCTCTTCTTCACTATTGGCGTTGGAGTTGGTTCAGGCGTAGTCCAATCATCATAATTCCGGCCTATTTTAGCCAATAATTCTTCAGCTTCGTCTGGAGTTCTTTTCCTGAAAACACAACCAGCACAACTATCCAGGTATGCCCTAGACTCAATGGTTAGTCCACTATAAAATATATCAAGTAAATCATGCTTTTCCAAATCATGGTCAGAGCTCTAATAAGAGAGCAAAATCTCGCCCAAGCCTCAGGCAATTTCTCTTCATCTCCCTGATCAAAATTATAAACTCTCTGCAAAGCAGCATGTTGAGCACTAGCAGGAAAGTATTTCCGGAAGAAAACATTAAGCAATTCTTTTGGACTTTTAATAGAACTAGGTGGCAAACTATTATACCAAGTTTTAGCGTCATCCTTTAATGAGAATGGAAAGATTTTAGCAACAAAGTAAGTACGCTTCTTAACATCATCAGAAAACAAGCTACTCAGAGTAGATAACTCAGTCATGTGTTCAACAGCACTTTCTTTTTCAGTACCACAAAAAGGTGTTTTCTCAACAATAGCTATATGAGATAGATCAAGAGAAAAATCATAATCTTTATCCCTAATGTTTATAGGAGATGTGGCAAATTTAGGATCGGGAGACAGTTTATATCTAACAGCATGTTCTGCAAGCAACTTTTTAATTTTTCTTGCATCAGTAGTAGCATTGCATTTTTCAATAAAATCATCATCAAGTTCCACATAATCTTCATCAAGATCATCACTAGAGTATTCAAGTTCAGGTGAATTAACAGGTGTAGTAACATCAGGAGTTTCAGTATTTTCAATTTGTCTAGACCTAGCAATTGAAGCATCTAGAAAAGTTCCCAATGAACCACTATCATCAAGCACAGCAGAAATATTATCAGTATTATGAGAGTTTTCAGATTCAGCAGAAGTACCAGCATTTGAAGCATGTGGCGGTGAAACAAGTTTATCAATCACAGATGGTGAATCAAGAGCAGCAGAGGTACTCAGAGTTGTACCTTTTCTTGTAGTGGATGGTAATATGGCGACCTTAGTATCGCGAGTTTTACCCATGATGGAGAATTTGCAGCGAACAATATCAATCCAAGTGAACTTCCAAATAAAGCTATGCTCCCCGGCAACGGCGCCAGAAAATAGTCTTGATGACCCACAAGTATAGGGATCGCAACAGTCTTCGAGTATTACCCAATTTATTGATTCGACACGAGGGGAGACAAAGAATACTTGAAAGCCTTAACAGCGGAGTTGTCAATTCAGTTGCACTGGAAACAAACTTGCTCGCAAGAGTTTATCAGTAGTAACAGTTTTATAGTAGTAGCAGTAGTAAAATAACAGCAGCAAAGTAACAAAGACAGCAGTAGTGATTTTAGTAAACAGCAGGATTAAAATACTGTAGGCACGGGGACGGATGACGGGCGTTGCATGGATGAGAGAAACTCATGTAACAATCATAGCAGGGCATTTGCAGATAATAATAAAACGGTGTCCAAGTACTAATCAATCAATAGGCATGTGTTCCAATTATAGTCGTACGTGCTCGCAATGAGAAACTTGCACAACATCTTTTGTTCTACCAGCCGGTGGCAGCCGGGCCTCAAGGGAAACTACTGGATATTAAGGTACTCCTTTTAATAGAGTACCGGAGCAAAGCATTAACACTCCGTGAACACATGTGATCCTCACATCGCTACCATTCCCTCCGGTTGTCCCGATTGTCACTTCGGGGCCATTGGTTCCGGACAGCGACATGTGTATACAACTTGCAGGTAAGATCATAAACAACGAATATCTTCATGAATCAATAACATGTTCAGATCTGAGATCATGGCACTCGGGCCCTAGTGACAAGAATTAAGCATAACAAGTTGCAACAATATCATAAAAGTACCATCTACGGACACTAGGCACTATGCCCTAACAATCTTATGCTATTACATGACGAATCTCATCCAATCCCTACCATCCCCTTCGGCCTACAGCGGGGAATTACTCACACATGGATGGGGGAAACATGGCTGGTTGATGGAGAGGCGTTGGCGGTGATGGCGGCGATGATCTCCTCCAATTCCCCGTCCCGGCGGTGCCGAACGGAGACTTCTGGCTCCCGAGACGGAGTTTCGCGATGTGGCGGCGTTCTGGAGGGTTTCTGGCGACTTCGACTTCTCCTCGTGCGTTTTTAGGTCGAGGCGAATAAGTAGTCCGAAGGAGAGCGTCGGAGGCTAGCCGAGGGGGCCACACCATAGGGCCGCGCGGGCCCCCCTAGGCCGCGCCGCCTTATGGTGTGGGGCCCTCGGGCCTCCACTTGATTTGTCCTTCGGCTCCATCGATTCTGGAAAATAGGGCCTTCTGTCAAAATCCCGAGGTTTTTCTGAAAGTTGGATTTCTGCACAAAAACGAGACACCAGAACAGTTCTGCTGAAAACAGCGTTAGTCCGTGTTAGTTGCATCCAAAATACACAAATTAGAGGCAAAACAATAGCAAAAGTGTTCGGGAAAGTAGATACGTTTTGGACGTATCAACACGCTGCAAGGGGAGTTTCTCACATCCAATCTCTTTACTTTGTTATTGTCTTGCTTTACTTTATTTTATTTTATGCTTTGTTTGCTTCCTCTATATCAAAAATACAAAAAATTTAGTTACTTGTTTTACTTTATTTACTGTCTTGTTTGCGTTCTCTATATTAAAAACACAAAAAAAAATTACTTGCATTTACTTTATTAGTTTACTTTTGTTTATTTCATCATGCTTTACCCTAAGTTCACTCTGAAAGATATACCGGTAGGGCAAGGGTCTATCATTGGAAGAGATAATATAGAATTTTTTTTCACTCATGTTAGTATGGTTGAAGATTTTGAAGATAGATCCTTGGTAAAAGTTGTTCCTACTTATGAAAGTGCTACTGCCTCTTTAGTACACATGTTGGAAACTAGATTTGTTAATCTTAATCCTATAATTCAACATATGTTTCTTACACTCTCTGATATGGAAAGGGGAGAAAAGAGAGATTTTGTTTTAGAGGTCCTTCTTAGAGAATTTGGTGATATAGCTAAAGAAGCTAGAAAAGTTTTTATTAAGCATAAGAGGCTTGGCTTTTATACCGATTTTGCAAAAACACTTGAAAAGATGGACATGGATAGATTAAAGTACACTAATAATGTCAATGGTGAGGGGGAGATTAAAGTACCAATACCTCATAAACTCATGGGAATGCATGAAGCTCTAGAAAATAACTATGCTTGGCTTGTTCCTGAAAATTTGTTTGATGAGGATAGTAAGCCTAGGAGCAACGAAAGAGGAGTTACTTACATAGGCAAGATACAATGCATTGTTGAGAAAACTCTCAACGCCCCTGCTAAGAATGTTGATGCTTCATCTCTCGATAATACTTGATTCACACTTTCTGCGCCTAGCTGCGTTAAAGAAAAGCACTTCTTGGGAGATAACCCATGTATGTTTTTATTACTGTTTTGTTGAGTCTTGGAAGTTGTTACTACTGTAGCAACCTCTCCTTATCTTTACTTTATTGCATTGTTGTGCCAAGTAAAGTCTTTGATAGTAGGGTTGATACTAGATTTGGATTACTGTGCAGAAACAGATTTCTTAATGTCACGAAATTGAGCAGCCCCGTCTGTAGGTAACTCAGAAAAATCTGCCAGTTTACGTGCGTGATCCTCAGATATGTACGCAACTTTCATTCAATTTGACCTTTTTCATCTGAGCCTGTTAAGTGCCCCAGAAAAATTCGTCTTTACGGACTGTTCTGTTTTGACAGATTCTGTCTTTTATTTCGCATTGCCTTTTTTGCTATGTTGAATGGATTTCTTTGTTCCATTAACTTTCAGTAGCTTTGTGCAATGTCCAGAAGTGTTAAGAATGATTATGTCACCTCTGAATATGTGAATTTTTGATTATGCACTAACCCTCTAATGAGTTTGTTTCGAGTTTGGTGTGGAGGAAGTTTTCAAGGATCAAGAGAGGAGGATGATACAATATGATCAAGGAGAGTGAAAAGTCTAAGCTTGGGGATGCCCCGTGGTTCATCCCTGCATATTTCAGAAGACTCAAGCATCTAAGCTTGGGGATGCCCAAGGCATCCCCTTCTTCATCGACAACTTATCAGGTCACCTCTAGTGAAACTATATTTTATTCCGTCACATCTTATGTGCTTTACTTGGAGCGTCTGTTTGCTTTTGTTTTTGTTTTTATTTGAATAAAATGGATCCTAGCATTCTTTGTGTGGGAGAAAGACACGCTCCGCTCGTTCATATGAACACTGGTGTTCTTAGCTTTACTTTTAATGTTCATGGCGAAGGTTGAAACTGCTTCGTTCATTGTTATATGGTTGGAAACAGAAAATGCTTCATGTGGTAAATGGTATATTGTCTTGAATAATTTGATACTTGGCAATTGTTGTGCTCAAATAGATCATGTTTAAGCTCTTGCATCATGTACTTTGCACCTATTAATGAAGAACTACCGTAGAGCTTGTTGAAATTTGGTTTGCATGATTGGTCTCTCTAAAGTCTAGATATTTTCTGGTGAAGTGTTTGAACAACAAGGAAGACAGTGTAGAGTCTTATAATGCTTGCAATATGTTCTTATGTAAGTTTTGCCGGTTCATACTTGTGTTTGCTTCAAACAACCTTGCTAGCCAAAGCCTTGTATTGAGAGGGAATACTTCTCGTGCATCCAAATCCTTGAGCCAAAACCTATGCCATTTGTGTCCACCATACCTACCTATGTGGTATTTCTCTGCCATTCCAAAGTAAATTACTTGAGTGCTACCTTTAAAATTTCATTCTTTGTCTTTGCAATACATAGCTCATGGGAAAATAGCCTTAAAAACTATTGTGGTATTGAATATGTTGCTATGTATCTTATTTCTTATAAGTTGCTTGTTGAGCGGTAACCATGTTTCTGGGGACGCCATCAACTATTACACCTTTGTTGAATATCATGTGAGTTGCTATGCATGTTCGTCTTGTCTGAAGTAAGGGCGATTTATCATGATCAAATGGTTTGAGTATGCATATTGTTAGAGAAGAACATTGGGCGCTAACTAAAGCCATGAATCATGGTGGAAGTTTCGGTTTGGACACTAATCCTCAATCTCTTATGAGAATATTATTGTTGTTGAATGCTTATGCATTAAATGAGGAGTCCATTATTTGTTTTCTATGTTGTCCCGGTATGGATGTCCTTAGTTGAGATCTATCAAAAACGAGAAATCAAATGCGATTTATCTCCTTGGACCTTTGTACAGGTGGCATAGAGGTACCCCTTTGTGACACTTGGTTGAAACATATGTTATGCAATGATAATCAATGTTAATCCAAGCTAATTAGGACAAGGTGCGAGCACTATTGGTATTCTATGCATGAGGCTTGCAACTTATAAGATATCTTATGCATAACACATATAAATTATTACTACCGTTGACAAAATTGTATCTATGTTTTCAAAATAAAAGCTCTAGCACAAAAATAGTAATCCATGCTTCCCTCTGCGAAGGGCCTTTCTTTTACTTTATGTTGAGTCAGTTTACCTACTTCTTTCTATCTTAGAAGCAAACACTTGTGTCAACTGTTGCATTGATTTATTACTTGCTTTGCATTATCCATATATACATGTTGAAGTTGAAAGCAACCGCTGAAACTTATATCTTCCTTTGTGTTGCTTCAAAACTTTCTACTAAGAATTTATTGCTTTATGAGTTAACTCCTATGCAAGTCTTATTGATGCTTGTCTTGAAAGTACTATTTATGAAAAGTCTTTGTTATATGATTCAGTTGTTTAATCATTGTCTTTACCATTGCTTAATCCATTCATCTCATATGCTTTACAATAGTATTGATCAAGATTATGATAGCATGTCACTTCAGAAATTATCCTTGTTATCGTTTACCTACTCGGGCGAGTAGGAACTAAGCTTGGGGATGCTTGATACGTCTCAAACGTATCCATAATTTCTTATGTTCCATGCTACTTTTATGACAATACTCACATGTTTTATACACACTTTACATCATTATTATGCATTTTCCGGCACTAACCTATTAACGAGATGCGAAGAGCCGTTCTTTTTTTCTCTGTTTTTGGTTTCAGAAATCCTACAAAGGAAATATTCTCGGAATTGGCGAAATCAACGCCCAGGGTCTTATTTTTCCACGGAGCTTCCGGAAGACCGAAGAGCATACGAAGTGGGGCTACGAGGGCCGTAACCATAGGGCGGCGCGGCCAGGAGGGGCCCGCGTCGGCCTATGGTGTGGGGCCTGTGCCTCCACCGACCCTTCCCTTCCGCCTACTTAAACTCTCCGTCGCGAACCCTATGCCGAGAGCCACGATACGGAAATACTTCCAGAGACGCCGCCGCGCCAATCCCATCTCGGGGATTCAGATCGCCTCGCACCTGCCGGAGGGAATCATCAGGAGGGCTCTACATCACCATGCCGCCTCCGGATTGATGTGTGAGTAGTTCATCCTTGGACTATGGGTCCATAGCAGTAGCTAGATGGTTGTCTTCTCCTCATTGTGCTATCATGTTAGATCTTGTGAGCTGCCTATCATGATCAAGATCATCTATTTGTAATGCTACATGTTGTGTTTGTTGGGATCCGATGAATATTGAATACTATGTCAAGTTGATTATCAATCTATCATATATATGTTGTTTATGTTCTTGCATGCTCTCCGTTGCTAGTAGAGGCTCTGGCCAAGTTGATACTTGTGACTCCAAGAGGGAGTATTTATGCTCGATAGTGGGTTCATGCCTCCATTGAATCTGGGACAGTGACAGAAAGTTCTAAGGTTGTGGATGTGCTGTTGCCACTAGGGATAAAACATCAATGCTTTGTCTAAGGATATTTGTGTTGATTACATTACGCACCATACTTAATGCAATTGTCTGTTGTTTGCAACTTAATACTGGAAGGGATGCGGATGCTAACCCGAAGGTGGACTTTTTAGGCATAGATGCATGCTGGATAGTGGTCTATGTACTTTGTCGTAATGCCTGATTAAATCTCATAGTAATCATCATGATATGTATGCATCTCTATTTGTCAATTGCCCATGTAATTTGTTCACCCAACATGCTATTTATCTTATGGGAGAGACACCACTAGTGAACTGTGGACCCGGTCCATTCTTTTACATCTGAAATACAATCTACTGCAAACTCTGTTCTCTACTGTTCTTTACAAGCAAACATCATTCTCCACACCATACGTTTAATCCTTTGTTTACAGCAAGCTGATGCGTGTAGTTAACACACGTCCGTTGGGAACCCCAAGAGGAAGGTGTGATGCGTAGATAGTTTTCCCTCGATAACCAAGGTTATCGAACCGGTAGGAGTCAAGGAACACGTGAAGGTTGTTGGTGACGGAGTGTAGTGCGGCGCAACACCAGGGATTCAACGTGTGGAACACAACACAATCAAAGTACTTTGCCCCAACGTAATGGTGAGGTTGTCAATCTCACTGAGAAAACAAAGGATTAACCGTATAGTGTGGAAGATGATGTTTGTTTGCGAAGAACAGTAAAGAACAATTGCAGTAGATTGTATTTCAGATGTAAAGAATGGACCGGGGTTCACTAGTGGTGTCTCCCCATAAGATAAATAGCATGTTGGGTGAACAAATTACAGTTGGGCAATTAACAAATAAAGAAGGCATAACAATGCACATACATATATCATGATGAGTACTATGAGATTTAATCGGGCATTACGACAAAGTACATAGACCGCCATCCAACATGCATCTATGCCTAAAAAGTCCACTTAGGTTATCATCCGAACCCCTTCCAGTATTAAGTTGCAAACAACAGACAATTGCATTAAGTATGGTGCGTAATGTAATCAACACAAATATCCTTAGACAAAGAATCGATGTTTTATCCCTAGTGGCAACAACACATCCACAACCTTAGAACTTTCTGTCACTGTCCCAGATTCAATGGAGGCATGAACCCACTATCGAGCATAAATACCCCCTCTTGGAGTTACAAGTATCAACTTGGCCAGAGCCTCTACTAGCAACGGAGAGCATGCAAGAACATAAACAACATATATGATAGATTGATAATCAACTTGACATAGTATTCCATATTCATCGGATCCCAACAAACACAACATGTAGCATTACAAATAGATGATCTTGATCATGATAGGCAGCTCACAAGATCTAACATGATAGCACAATGAGGAGAAGACAACCATCTAGCTACTGCTATGGACCCATAGTCAGGGGTGAACTACTCACACATCGATCCGGAGGCGATCATGGCGATGAAGAGTCCTCCGGGAGATGATTCCCCTCTCCGGCAGGGTGCCGAGGCGATCTCCTGAATCCCCGAGATGGGATTGGCGGCGGCGGCGTCTCTGGAAGGTTTTCCGTATCGTGGCTCTCGGTACAGAGGGTTTCGCGACGAAGGATTTAAGTAGGCGGAAGGGCGGAGACGGAGGGCTGACGGGGGCCCCACACGCTAGGGCGGCGCGGGCCCCCTTAGGCCGCGCGGCCCTAGTGTGGCAGCGCCTCGTCGCCCCACTTCGTTTCCCTTTCGGTCTTCTGGAAGCTTCGTGGAAAAATAAGACCCTGGGCGTTGATTTCGTCCAATTCCGAGAATATTACCTTTGTAGGATTTCTGAAACCAAAAACAGCGACAAGCGGCTCTTCGGCATCTCGTCAATAGGTTAGTGCCGGAAAATGCATAATAATGACATATAATGTGTATAAAACATGTGAGTATCATCATAAAAGTAGCATGGAACATAAGAAATTATAGATACGTTTGAGGCGTATCAAGCATCCCCAAGCTTAGTTCCTACTCGCCCTCGAGTAGGTAAACGATAACAAAGATAATTTCTGAAGTGACATGCTATCATAATCTTGATCAATACTATTGTAAAGCATATGAGATGAATGCAGCGATTCGAAGCAATGGTGAAGACAATGAGTAAACAACTGAATCATATAGCAAAGACTTTTCATGAATAATACTTTCAAGACAAGCATCAATAAGACTTGCATAACAGTTAACTCATAAGCAATAAATTCTTAGTAGAAAGCTTTGAAACAACACAAAGGAAGATATAAGTTTCAGTAGTTGCTTTCAACTTCAACATGTTTATCTCATGGATAATTGTCAACACAAAGTAATATAACAAGTGCAATAGGTAAATATGTAAGAATCAATGCACACAGTTTACACAAGTGTTTGCTTCTAAGATAGAAAGAATAGGTAAACTGACTCAACAATAAAGTAAAAGATAGGCCCTTCGCAGAGGGAAGCATGGATTACTATTTTTGTGCTAGAGCTTTTCATTTTGAAAACATAGAAACAATTTTGTCAACGGTAGTAATAAATCATATGTGTTATGTATAAGACATCCTATAAGTTGCAAGCCTCATGCATAGAATACTAATAGTGCTCGCACCTTGTCCTAATTAGCTTGGATTAACACGGATTATCATTGCATAACATATGTTTCAACCAAGTGTCACAAAGGGGTACCTCTATGCCGCCTGTACAGAGGTCTAAGGAGAAAGTTCGCATTGGATTTCTCGCTTTTGATTATTCTCAACTTAGACATCCATACCGGGACAACATAGACAACAGATAATGGACTCCTCTTTTAATGCTTAAGCATTCAACAACAGATAATATTCTCATAAGAGATTGAGGATTTGTGTCCAAACTGAAACTTCCACCATGATTCATGGCTTTAGTTAGCGGCCCAATGTTCTTCTCTAACAATATGCATACTCAAACCATTTGATCATGAAACTCGCCCTTACTTTAGACAAGACGAACATGCATAGTAACTCACATGATATTCAACAACGGTAAAAGTTGATGGCGTCCCCAGAAACATGGTTACCGCTCAACAAGCAACTTATTAAGAAATAAGATACATAAGTACATATTCTTCACCACAATAGTTTTTAAGGCTATTTTCCCATGAGCTATGTATTGTAAAGGCAAAGAATAGAATTTTAAAGGTAGCACTCAAGTAATTTACTTTGGAATGGCAGAGAAATACCATGTAGTAGGTAGGTATGGTGGACACAAATGGCATGGATTTGGCTCAAGGATTTGGATGCACGAGAAGAATTCCTCTCAATACAAGGCTAGGCTAGCAAGGTTGTTTGAAGAAAACTCAAGTATAAAACGGTGCAGCAAGACTCACATATGAACATATTGTAAGCATTATAAGACTTTACATCGTCTCCTTGTTGTTCAAACACCTTAACCAGAAAATATCTAGACTTAGAGAGACCAATCATGCAAACCAAATTTTAACAAGCTCTATGTAGTTCTTCATTAATAGGTGCAAAGTACATGATGCAAGAGCTTAAACATGATCTATATGAGCACAACAATTGCCAAGTATCAAATTATTCAAGACATTATACCAATTACCACATGAAGCAACCATATAACAATGAACGAAGTAGTTCAACCTTCGCAATGAACATTAAGAATAAAGCTAAGAACATATGTGTTCATATGCAACAGCGGAGCGTGTCTCTCTCCCATACAAAGAATGCTAGGATCCGATTTTATTCAAACAAAAACGAAAATAAACAGACGCTCCAAGTAAAGCACATAAGATGTGACTGAATAAAAATATAGTTTCACTAGAGGTGACCTGATAAGTTGTCGATGAAGAAGGGGATGCCTTGGGCATCCCAAGCTTAGTTGCTTGAGTCTTCTTGAAATATGCAGGGATGAACCACGGGGCATCCCCAAGCTTAGACTTTTCACTCTTCTTGATCATATTGCATCATCCTCCTCTCTTGACCCTTGAAAACTTCCTCCACACCAAACTCGAAACAAACTCATTAGAGGGTTAGTGCATAATTGAAAATTCATATATTCAGAGGTGACATAATCATTATTAACACTTCTGGACATTGCACAAAGCTACTGAAAGTCAATGGAACAAAGAAATCCATCAAACATAGCAAAACAGGCAATGCGAAATAAAAGGCAGAATCTGTCAAAACAGAACAGTCCGTAAAGACGAATTTTTCTGGGGCACTTAACTTGCTTAGATGAAAATGCTCAAATTGAATGAAAGTTGCGTACATATCTGAGGATCACGCACGTAAATTGGCATATTTTTCTAAATTTCCTACAGAAGGGGCTGCTCAATTTCGTGACAGTAAGAAATCTGTTTCTGCGCAGTAATCCAAATCTAGTATTGACTTTACTATCAAAGACTTTACTTGGCACAACAATGCAATAAAATAAAGATAAGGAGAGGTTGCTACAGTAGTAACAACTTCCAAGACTCAAATATAAAACAAATGTGCAGAAGTAAAATAATGGATTGTCTCCCATAAGCGCTTTTCTTTAACGCCTTTCAGCTAGGCGCAGAAAGTGTGAATCAAGTATTGTCAAGAGACGAATCATCAACATCATAATTTGTTCTAATAATAGAATCATAAGGTAACTTCATTCTCTTTCTAGGGAAGTGTTCCATACCTTTCTTGAGAGGAAATTGATATTTAATATTACCTTCCTTCATATCAATAGTAGCACCAACAGTTCGAAGAAAAGGTCTTCCCAATATAATGGGACAAGATGCATTGCATTCAATATCCAAGACAACAAAATCAACGGGGACAAGGTTATTGTTAACCATAATACGAACATTATCAATCCTCCCCAAAGGTTTCTTTATAGCATTATCAGCAAGATTAACATCCAAATAACAATTTTTCAATGGTGGCAAGTCAAGCATATCATAGATTTTCTTAGGCATAACAGAAATACTTGCACCAAGATCACATAAAGCATTACAATCAAAATCATTGACCTTCATCTTAATGATGGGCTCCCAACCATCTTCTAACTTCCTAGGAATAGAAGTTTCAAGTTTTAATTTATCTTCTCTAGCTTTTATGAGAGCATTTGTAATATGTTTTGTAAAGGCCAAATTTATAGCACTAGCATTGGGACTTTTAGCAAGTTTTTGTAAGAACTTTATAACTTCAGAGATATGACAATCATCAAAATCTAAACCATTATGATCTACAGCAATGGGATCATTGTCCCCAATATTTTGAAAAATTTCAGCAGTTTTATCACAAACAGTTTCAGCAGTTTTAGCAGTTTCAGGTAATTTTGCACGCTTTGCACTAGGAGTAGAAACATTGCCAACACCAATTATTTTACCATTGATAGTAGGGGGTGTAGCAACATGTGAAGCATTATCATTACTAGTGGTGGTAATAGTCCAAACTTTAGCTACATTATTCTCTTTAGCTAGTTTTTCGTTTTCTTCTCTTTCCCACCTAGCATGCAATTCAGCCATCAATCTAATATTCTCATTAATTCGAACTTGGATGGCATTTGCTGTAGTAACAATTTTATTATCATTATCCTCAGGTTTAGCAGCCATTTTATTAATTAAAGAAGATTGTGACGCAGACATGTATGAGATTCGGTTTTCAGCATTTGAAAGCTTAGTTTGCAAACCAGAAATCTCCATATTCAAATTTTCAAGTTGATTTCCTATATTTTTCAACAAGGCAGATTGTTCATTCATAGTTTTAGTAAACAATTGATTTTGCTCATATTGTGATTGCATAAAGCTCTTAGTAGCTCTTTCAATTTCTAGCATCTTTTCCTCATTAGGCAAAACAGATCTACCATAAGAATTACCATAACCATTACCATTATTAGAAGGATATGGCCTATAGTTGTTACCAGAATTATTCCTATAAGCATTGTTGTTGAAATTATTACTTTTAATGAAGTTCACATCAACATGTTCTTCTTGGGCAACCAATGAAGCTAAAGGAACATTATTAGGATCAACATTAGATCTACCATTCACAAGCATAGACATAATAGCATCAATCTTATCACTCAAGGAGGAGGTTTCTTCAACAGAATTTACCTTCTTACCTTGTGGAGCCCTTCAGTGTGCCATTCAGAGTAATTGATCATCATATTATCAAGAAGCTTTGTCGCCGCCCCCAAAGTGATGGACATAAAGGTACCTCCAGCAGCTGAATCCAATAGGTTCCGCGAAGAAAAATTTAGTCCTGCATAGAAGGTTTGGATGATCATCCAAGTAGTTAGTCCATGGGTAGGGCAATTCTTTACCAAAGATTTCATTCTTTCCCATGCTTGGGCAACATGCTCATTATCCAATTGCTTAAAATTCATTATGCTACTTCTTAAAGATATAATTTTAGCAGGAGGATAATATCTACCAATGAAAGCATCTTTACATTTAGTCCATGAATCAATACTATTCTTAGGCAAAGATAGCAACCAATCTTTAGCTCTTCCTCTTAAGGAGAAAGGAAACAATTTCAATTTTATAATATCACCATCTACATCCTTATACTTTTGCATTTCACATAGTTCAACAAAATTATTAAGATGGGCAGCAGCATCATCAGAACTAACACCAGAAAATTGCTCTCTCATGACAAGATTTAGTAAAGCAGGTTTAATTTCAAAGAATTCTGCTGTAGTAGCAGGTGGAGCAATAGGTGTGCATAAGAAATCATTATTATTTGTGCTAGTGAAATCACACAACTTAGTATTCTCAACAGTACCCATTTTAGCAGTAGTAAATAAAGCAAACTAAATAAAGTAAATGCAAGTAACTAATTTTTTGTGTTTTTAATATAGAGAATGCAAACAAGACAGTAAATAAAGTAAAGCTAGCAACTAATTTTTTTTGTATTTTGATATAAGAGCAAACAAAGCAGTAAATAAAATAAAGTAAAGCAAGACAAAAACAAAGTAAAGAGATTGGAAGTAGGAGACTCCCCTTGCAGCGTGTCTTGATCTCCCCGGCAACGGCGCCAGAAAAGTGCTTGATGCGTGTTAACACACGTCCGTTGGGAACCCCAAGAGGAAGGTGTGATGCGTACAACGCAAGTTTTCCTCAGAAAGAAACCAAGGTTATCGAACCAGTAGGAGTCAAGGAACACGTGAAGGTTGTTGGTGACGGAGTGTAGTGCGGCGCAACACCAGGGATTCCGGCGCCAACGTGGAACCTGCACAACACAATCAAAGTACTTTGCCCCAACGTATGAGGTTGTCAATCTCACCGGCTTGCTGAAAACAAAGGATTAACCGTATAGTGTGGAAGATGATGTTTGTTTGCGAAGAACAGTAAAGAACAATTGCAGTAGATTGTATTTCAGATGTAAAGAATGGACCGGGGTCCACAGTTCACTAGTGGTGTCTCTCCCATAAGATAAATAGCATGTTGGGTGAACAAATTACAGTTGGGCAATTAACAAATAAAGAAGGCATAACAATGCACATACATATATCATGATGAGTACTATGAGATTTAATCAGGGCATTACGACAAAGTACATAGACCGCCATCCAACATGCATCTATGCCTAAAAAGTCCACTTTCAGGTTATCATCCGAACCCCTTCCAGTATTAAGTTGCAAACAACAGACAATTGCATTAAGTATGGTGCGTAATGTAATCAACACAAATATCCTTAGACAAAGAATCGATGTTTTATCCCTAGTGGCAACAACACATCCACAACCTTAGAACTTTCTGTCACTGTCCCAGATTCAATGGAGGCATGAACCCACTATCGAGCATAAATACCCCCTCTTGGAGTTACAAGTATCAACTTGGCCAGAGCCTCTACTAGCAACGGAGAGCATGCAAGAACATAAACAACATATATGATAGATTGATAATCAACTTGACATAGTATTCCATATTCATCGGATCCCAACAAACACAACATGTAGCATTACAAATAGATGATCTTGATCATGATAGGCAGCTCACAAGATCTAACATGATAGCACAATGAGGAGAAGACAACCATCTAGCTACTGCTATGGACCCATAGTCCAGGGGTGAACTACTCACACATCGATCCGGAGGCGATCATGGCGATGAAGAGTCCTCCGGGAGATGATTCCCTCTCCGGCAGGGTGCCGGAGGCGATCTCCTGAATCCCCGAGATGGGATTGGCGGCGGCTGCGTCTCTGGAAGGTTTTCCGTATCGTGGCTCTCGGTACTGGGGGTTTCGCGACGAAGGATTTAAGTAGGCGGAAGGGCGGAGTCGGAGGGCTGACAGGGGCCCCACACGCTAGGGCGGCGCGGGCCCCTTAGGGCGCGCGGCCCTAGTGTGGCGGCGCCTCGTCGCCCCACTTCGTTTCCCTTTCGGTCTTCTGGAAGCTTCGTGGAAAAATAAGACCCTGGGCGTTGATTTCGTCCAATTCCGAGAATATTTCCTTTGTAGGATTTCTGAAACCAAAAACAGCAGAAAACAGCAACTGGCTCTTCGGCATCTCGTCAATAGGTTAGTGCCGGAAAATGCATAATAATGACATATAATGTGTATAAAACATGTGAGTATCATCATAAAAGTAGCATGGAACATAAGAAATTATAGATACGTTTGAGACGTATCACAAGCCGGTGAGATTGACAACCTCACTGTTAAGTTGGGGCAAAGTATTTTGATTGTGTTGTGCAGGTTCCACGTTGGCACCGGAATCCCTGGTGTTGCGCCGCACTACACTCCTTCACCAACAACCTTCACGTGGCCTTCATCTCCTACTGGTTCGATAACCTTGGTTTCATACTGAGGGAAACTTGCTGCTATACGCATCACACCTTCCACTTGGGGTTCCCAACGGACGTGTGCTTCACGCGTTATCACCCATTTATGATGATTACAATGATAGTGGTATTTTGGTGCCACCTACTATGGAGGATAAAGGTTATTATGATTATACCATGCCTGCAATTTATGATGATTACAAGATCCACCTACTATTGAGGAGAAAATTAATTATGATTACAATATGCCTCCTATATATGATGATTATGGTGATGAGAATAATAATGATAGCTATCTTATTGAATTTGCTCCCACTACAATTAATAGTAATGATTATGCTTATGTGGAGAGTAATAATTTTATGCATGTAGCTCATGATAAGAATGTTTCATGTGATAGTTATATTGTTGAGTTTGTTCATGATGCTACTGAAAGTTATTATGAGAGAGGGAAACATGGTTATATGCATCTTAATAATATTAAGTTTCCCCTCTTTATGTTGAGAATTTTGAAGTTACTCGTGTTTTATCTTCCTATGCTTGTCACTTTGTTCTTCATGAATTTATTTGTGTACAAGATTCTTATGCATAGGAAGTGGGTTAGGCTTAAATGTGTTTTGAATTTTCTTCTTGATGCTCTCTTTTGCTTCAACTCTTATTTCTTGCGTGAGCATCATTAAAATTACTGAGCCCATCTTAATGGCTATAAAGAAAGCACTTCTTGGGAGATAACCCATGATGTTTTTATTTTGCTACTGTTTTGTTGTGTCTTGGAAGTTGTTACTACTGTAGCAATGATACGTCCATTTTGCATCACTATTTTATATCATAATTTACTGTTATTCATTGATATATTTCATATTTAGAGATGATACTTATGTTATTTCACCTATTTTGCATGTTTCATGATTATTGGAGAATCACTCACCGGAGTCAGGATTCTGCTGGAAAAAGCACCGTCAGAATGCAATATTTCTGAAGATCAACAACTGACGGAAATTACACCGAAGGTCTTATTTCTCCAGAAGAAGGAGCCAGCCAAAAGGAGGGGCCGAGGAGGGCCGCCATGGCCCCCCATAGGCCGGCGCGGGCTCCACCCTGGCCGCGCCACCTTGTGGGGAGGGGGCCCATAGCCCCCCTCGGCCGCCTCTCTTTCGCGTACTTCATCTACCCGAAAACCTCAGCGGGGCGGGGCGGAAAACACCAGAGAGAAAAGAGCTCTCCGGCAGGCTGAAATCCGCCGAGGAAACTCCCTCCGGGGGAATCGACGCCATCGTCACCGTCATCGAGCTGGACTTCATTGGGATCATCATCACCATCATCTCCACCATCGACTGTCATCTCCACCGCTGCACCTCGTCTCCGATGTAACATCTTGGGTTGAATCTTGATTATTTCATAGGGGAAACTCTCTCGGTATTGATTACTCCTTGTTATTTATGCTATTGAGTGAAACCATTGAACCAAGGTTTATGTTCAGATTGTTATTCATCATCATATCACCTCTGATCATGTTCCATATGATGTCTCGTGAGTAGTTCGTTTAGTTCTTGAGGACATGGGTGAAGTCTAAATGTTAGTAGTGAACTATGTTGAGTAATATTTAATGGTTTGATATTTAAGTTGTGGTGTTATTCTTCTAGTGGTGTCATGTGAACGTCGACTACATGATACTTCACCTTTATGGGCCTAGGGGAATGCATCTTGTATTCGTTTGCTAATTGTGGGGTTGCCGGAGTGACAGCAACCTGAACCCCCGTTGGTATATCGATGCAGGAGGGATAGCAGGATCTCAGAGTTTAAGGCTATGGTTAGATTTATCTTAATTACTTTCTTGTATTTGCGGATGCTTGCAAGGGGTATAATCACAAGTATGTATTAGTCCTAGGAAGGGCGATGCATTAGCATAGGTTCACCCACACAACACTTATCAAAACAATGAAGATTAATCAACTATATGAAGCGAAAGCACTAGACTAAATTCCCGTGTGTCCTCAAGAACGTTTGGTCATCATAAGTAAACAAACCGGCTTGTCCTTTGTGCTAAAAAGGATTGGGCCACTTGCTGCAACTATTACTCTCGCATTTTATTTACTTGTACTTTATTTATCTGCTATATCAAAACCCCCTGAATACTTGTCTGTGAGCATTTACAGTGAATCCTTCATCGAAACTGCTTGTCAACACCTTCTGCTCCTCGTTGGGTTCGACACTCTTATTTATCGAAAGTACTACGATACACCCTATACTTGTGGGTCATCAAGACTATTTTCTGGCGCCGTTGCCGGGGAGTGAAGCGCTATTGGTAAGTGGAATTGGTAAGGGAAACTTTTACTGTACGTGCTGATTTTATTTCTGCCTGCTGCTATAATTCATTATGGAGAGATCTTCTCTTGAATTCCTATTTGGAAAATCTACTACTACTGCAAAGGTAGTGGATGAGGCGCCAGGTGAGAAAGAGGTTCCATACAAAATACCTATGAAAATTATTGAACGTGTTATGGATAACCGCTATGAAGGGGATGGAACTGTCCATCCTGGAGATCATTTACTGTTTTTACATGAATTATGCGGGTTATTCAAGTGTGCAGGTATTTCTATGGATGAAGTTAGGAAGAAACTATTCTCTATATCGCTGTCTGGTAAAGCGGCGCATTGGTATAAATTGCTGAAGAATGGGGATTCTCTTGATTGGAAGGATATTGTGCCTCTATTTTATTCTAAATTCTATCCTCCAAGTGAAATTCACAAAGACCGGAACCACATATATAATTTCTGGCCTCATGATGGAGAGAGTATTGCCCAAGCATGGGGGAGATTGAAGTCTTTAATGCTCAAATGCCCCATTCATGAGCTTCCTGGTAATATCATTATTGATAATTTCTATGCAAGACTTTCTTTTCAAGATAAAACCTTGCTGGATACTACTTGTTCTGGATCATTTACACGCAACAAAGAAGAGTTTAAATGGGACCTTCTTGATCGGATCCAAGAGAATACTGAAGGATGGGAGAACGACAAAGGTAGAGAGTCAGGTATAAATTATGATTATGAATGCATTGAAACTTTTATGGATACTGATAAATTTCGTAATATGAGTGCTACTTATGGTCTTGACTCTCAAGTTGTTGCAAATTTTTATAAAGCTTTTGCCTCTCATTTTGAATTGCCTAGGAAGAATTTTGATAAGTATCATGAACCTTACAAAGATAAAACTGATTCACCTATAGATAAATGTGTTGAAATTAAAACTGTTGATCATATTCTTCCTGAAGCTTATATTGAAAAAACTCCTTTTCCTGCTAAAATGAAGGAGTATTCTGTTATAACTAGTGCGGTTAATAAAAGTGCAAAGAAACCTATAGAACCTGAAGAGCAAATAAAGGTTGAACCTGCTATTGCAATAGTTAAAGATCTTGTGACTGAAAATGTAGAAGATGGTCATATCATTTTCTGTGAAGATGCTTCTAATATTGTTTCGCATCCTAATAAGTCTAGGAAAGCCAGTGTTCCTATGCTCTCTGTTAGAATTGGTGATCATTGTTATTATGGTTTATGCGACATTGGTGCAAGTATTAGTGCCATTCCTTATGAGCTTTACACGGAAATCATGCATGAAATTGGTTCTTGTGAACTTGAAGATATTGATGTGGTTATTCGGCTAGCTAATAGAGAAACTATCTCTCCTATTGGTATTGTTCGAGATGTGGAAGTTCTATGTGGTAAGATTAAATATCCTGCTAACTTTTTGGTACTTGGTTCTGCTGCTAGTAAGTCTTGTCCTATTATTTTTGGTAGACCTTTTCTAAATACTTGTGGAGCTGTTATAGATTGCAAGAAGGAGAAAATTGTAACTAAATTTGCTGGTGAATCTTATGAGTTTAATTTCTCTAAATTTGCCAAAGTTCCTTATAAAGCTGAATTGCCTAATAATGATTTTAGAGTTGAACAGCTTGCATCTATTGCTCTTGCTCCTAATAATCCTTTGCAGCAACATTTGGAGGATCATGAGAGTGAAGTCTTTAGGGAAGAAAGGAATGAGCTTGATGAAATTTTCCTTCGTCAACCTATTCTTAAACATGACTTGCCGGTTGAAGATCTAGGTACAACACCACCACCAAAGGAAGATCCTGTTTTTGATTTAAAACCATTGCCTGATAATCTTAAGTATGCTCATATTGATGATAAGAAAATATATCCTGTTATTATTAGTTCTAAGCTTTCAGATTTTGAGGAAGAAAGGTTATTGGAAATATTGAAGAAACACCGAGGAGCTATTGGCTACACTCTTGATGATTTGAAGGGGATTTCTCCCTCTATTTGCCAACATGCCATCAACATGGAAGATGATGCAAAGCATGTTGTTGAACATCAGCGTCGTCTAATTCCTAAGATGAAGGATGTGGTAAGGAATGAGGTATTAAAACTTCTTGAAGCAGGTATTATATATCCTATTGCTGATAGTAGATGGGTTAGTCATGTGCATTGTGTTCCTAAGAAAGGAGGAATAACTGTTGTGCCTAATGACAATGATGAGCTTATCCCTCAAAGAGTAGTTGTAGGGTATAGAATGTGCATTGATTATCAAAAAGTTAATAAAGTTACTAAGAAAGATCATTACCCTTTACCTTTTATTGATCAAATGTTAGAAAGGTTGTCTAAAAATACTCATTTTTGCTTTCTTGATGGTTATTCTGGGTTTTCACAAATTGTTGTTAAAACTAAAGATCAAGAGAAAACCACTTTCACTTGTCCCTATGGAACTTATGCTTATAGGCGTATGCCTTTTGGTTTATGTAATGCTCCTGCTACTTTTCAAAGATGCATGTCTGCTATTTTTCATGGCTTTTGTGAAAAGATTGTAGAGGTATTCATGGATGATTTTTCTGTCTATGGGAATTCTTTTGATAATTGCTTGCGAAACCTTGATAAAGTTTTGTAGAGATGTGAAGAAACTAACCTTGTTCTTAATTGGGAGAAATGCCACTTTATGGTTAATGAAGGAATTGTATTGGGACATAAAATTTCTGAGAGAGGTATTGAAGTTGATAGAGCTAAAGTTGAAGCAATTGAGAAGATGCCCTATCCGAGGGATGTTAAAGGTATTCGTAGTGTTCTTGGTCATGCTGGGTTTTATAGGAGATTTATTAAAGATTTCTCTAAGATTTCAAAGCCTCTTACTAATCTTCTTCAAAAAGATGTACCTTTTGTTTTTGATGATGATTGTAAGGAAGCTTTTGAAACTCTAAAGAAAGCCTTAACAACTGCTCCTGTAGTTGAACCTCCTGATTGGAACTTACCTTTTGAAATTATGTGTGATGCTAGTGATTTTGCTGTAGGTGCTGTCCTTGGACAGCGAGTAGATAAAAAATTGAATGTTATTCATTATGCTAGTAAAACTCTTGATGCTGCTCAAAGAAATTATGCTACAACTGAAAAAGAATTATTAGCTGTAGTTTTTGCTTGTGACAAGTTTAGATCTTATATTGTTGATTCAAAAGTTACGATTCATACTGATCATGCTGCAATTAGATACCTTATGGAAAAGAAAGATGCTAAGCCAAGGCTTATTAGATGGGTGCTTCTTTTGCAAGAATTTTATTTACATATTATAGATAGGAAAGGTGCTGATAATCCTGTTGCTGATAACTTATCTAGATTGGAAAATATTGCTTATGATCCTGTTCCTGTTAATGATAGTTTTCCAAATGAACAATTGGCTGTAATAAAGGTGAGCTCGCGAGATAGTCCTTGGTATGCTGATTATGCTAACTTTATTGTTTCCAAGTACTTGCCTCCAACCTTTTCAGCTCAGCAAAGGAGGAAATTCTTTTATGACTTGAGGCATTATTTTTGGGATGACCCACACTTATATAAAGAAGGAGTGGATGGTATTATGCGAAGATGTGTTCCCGAATATGAACAACAAGAGATATTGAGTAAATGTCATGGTAGTGTTTATGGAGGACATCACGCAGGAGATAGAACCGCGCAAAAGGTTCTACAATCAGGTTTCTATTGGCCAACTCTCTTTAAAGATGCAAGAAAGTTTATTTTATCTTGTGATGAATGTCAAAGAGTTGGTAATATCTCCAGACGCAATGAAATGCCTATGAATTATACTCTTGTTATTGAACCATTCGATTGTTGGGGTTTGACTTCATGGGACCTTTCCCTTCTTCAGAAGGTAACACTCATATACTTGTCGCTGTTGATTATGTTACTAAATGGGTGGAAGCTATACCCACAAAAAGTGCTGATGGTGAGACCTCTTTAAGAATGCTTTTAGATATTATTTTTCCTAGATTTGGAGTTCCTAGATATCTTATGACTGATGGAGGTTCTCATTTTATTCATGGTGGTTTTAGAAAAACTCTTGCTAAATATGGTATTAATCATAGGATTGCTTCCGCTTATTGATACGTCTCAAACGTATCCATAATTTCTTATGTTCCATGCTACTTTTATGATGATACTCACATGTTTTATACACATTATATGTCATTATTATGCATTTTCCGGCACTAACCTATTGACGAGATGCCGAAGAGCCAGTTGCTGTTTTCTGCTGTTTTTGGTTTCAGAAATCCTACAAAGGAAATATTCTCGGAATTGGACGAAATCAACGCCCGGGGGCTTATTTTTCCACGAAGCTTCCAGAAGACCGAGGAGAAACGGTGGGGCCATGGGCGCCGCCACACTAGGGCGGCGCGGCCTAAGGGGCCCGTGCGGCCCTAGCGTGTGGGGCCCCGTGACTCCTCCGACTCCGCCCTTCCGCCTACTTAAAGGCTTCGTCGCGAAACCCTGCATGAGAGCCACGATACGGAAAACCTTCCGGAGACGCCGCCGCCAATCCCATCTCGGGGATTCAGGAGATCGCCTCCGGCACCCTGCCGGAGAGGGGAATCACCCGGAGGGCTCTTCATCGCCATGATCGCCTCCGGATCGATGTGTGAGTAGTTCACCCCTGGACTATGAGTCCATAGCAGTAGCTAGATGGTTGTCTTCTCCTCATTGTGCTATCATGTTAGATCTTGTGAGCTGCCTATCATGATCAAGATCATCTATTTGTAATGCTACATGTTGTGTTTGTTGGGATCCGATGAATATTGAATACCATGTCAAGTTGATTATCAATCTATCATATATGTTGTTTATGTTCTTGCATGCTCTCCGTTGCTAGTAGAGGCTCTGGCCAAGTTGATACTTATAAGAGGGAGTATTTATGCTCGATAGTGGGTTCATGCCTCCATTGAATCTGGGACAGTGACAGAAAGTTCTAAGGTTGGATGTGCTGTTGCCACTAGGGATAAAACATCGATGCTTTGTCTAAGGATATTTGTGTTGATTACATTACGCACCATACTTAATGCAATTGTCTGTTGTTTACAACTTAATACCGGAAGGGGTTCGGATGATAACCTGAAAGTGGACTATTTAGGCATAGATGCATGCTGGATAGCGGTCTATGTACTTTGTCGTAATGCCCTGATTAAATCTCATAGTACTCATCATGATATATGTATGTGCATTGGTATGCCTTCTTTATTTGTCAATTGCCCAACTGTAATTTGTTCACCCAACATGCTATTTATCTTATGGGAGAGACACCACTAGTGAACTGTGGACCCCGGTCCATTCTTTACATCTGAAATACAATCTACTGCAATTGTTCTTTACTGTTCTTCGCAAACAAACATCATCATCCACACTATACATCTAATCCTTTGTTTACAGCAAGCCGGTGAGATTGACAACCTCACTGTTACGTTGGGGCAAAGTATTTTGATTGTGTTGTGCAGGTTCCACGTTGGCGCCGGAATCCCTGGTGTTGCGTCGCACTACACTTCGCCGCCATCAACCTTCAACGTGCTTCTTGGCTCCTACTGGTTCGATAAACCTTGGTTTCTTACTGAGGGAAAACTTGCTACTGTACGCATCACACCTTCCTCTTGGGGTTCCCAACGGACGTGTGTTAAGCACGCATCAAGCACTTTTTCTGCGCCGTTGCCGGGAGATCAAGACACGCTGCAAGGGGAGTTCCACTTCCAATCTCTTTACTTTGTTTTTGTCTTGCTTTACTTTACTTTATTTACTGCTTTGTTTGCCTTTATATCAAAAACACAAAAAAATTAGTTGCTAGCTTTACTTACTGTCTTGATCTCCATATTAAAAACACAAAAAATTTAGTTACTTGCATTTACTTTATTTACCTTTTGTTTATTTCATCATGTTTCCTCCTAAGTTCACTTTGAAAGACATACCGGTAGGACAAGGGTCTATCATTGGAAGAGATAATATAGAAGATTTTTTCACTCATGTTAGTATAGCTGAATATTTTGAAGATAGACACTTGGTAGAACTTGCTCCTACTTATGAAATTGTTATCGCTTCTTTAGTACACATGTTGGAAGCTAGATTTGTCAATCTCAACCCCATAATACAACATATGTTTCTTACACTCTCTGATATGGAGGAAGGAGAAAAGAAAGATTTTGTCTTAGAAACCCTTCTTAAAGAATTTGGTGATGTAGCAAGAGAAGCTAGAAAAGTCTTTATTAAATATAAGATGCTTGGCCTTTATACCAATTTTGCTAATACCCTTGAAAAAATGGAAATGGATAGATTAAAGTACACTAATGAAGTTAATTGTGAAGGGGATATTAAGACATCAATACCTTGCAAGCTCTTAGGAATGTTTGAGGCACTAGAAAAGAATTATGGTTGGATTGTTCCTGAAAATTTGTTTGATGAGAATAGCAAGCCTAAGAGTAATGAAAAAGGAGCCTCTGAAACTTACATAGACAAGATACAATGCATAGTTGAGAAAACTCCAAACCCCTCTGTCGATGCTTCATCTCTTGATAATACTTGATTCACACTTTCTGCGCCTAGGCGTTAAAGAAAAGCGCTTATGGGAGACAACCAATTATTTTACTACAGCACTTTTGTTTTATATTTGAGTCTTGTAAGTTGTTACTACTGTAGCAACCTCTCCTTATCTTTATTTTATTGCATTGTTGTGCCAAGTAAAGTCTTTGATAGTAAAGTCAATACTAGATTTGGATTACTGCGCAGAAACAGATTTCTTGCTGTCACGAATTTGGGCAGGGTTCTCTGTAGGTAACTCAGAAAAATCTACCAATTTACGTGCGTGATCCTCATATATGTACGCAACTTTCATTCAATTTGAGCATTTTCATCTGAGCAAGTTAAGTGCCCCTGAAAAGTTCGTCTTTACGGACTGTTCTGTTTTGACAGATTCTGCCTTTTATTTCGCATTGCCTGTTTTGCTATGCTTGATGGATTTCTTTGTTCCATTAACTTTCAGTAGCTTTGTGCAATGTCCATAAGTGTTAAGAATGATTATGTCACCTCTGAATATATGAATTTTCAATTATGCACTAACCCTCTAATGAGTTTGTTTCGAGTTTGGTGTGGAGGAAGTTTTCAAGGGTCAAGAGAGGAGGATGATACAATATGATCAAGAAGAGTGAAAAGTCTAAGCTTGGGGATGCCCCCGTGGTTCATCCCTGCATATTTCAAGAAGACTCAAGCATCTAAGCTTGGGGATGCCCAAGGCATCCCCTTCTTCATCAACAATTTATCAGGTTTCTTCTCTTGAAACTATATTTTTATTCGGTCACATCTTATGTGCTTTACTTGGAGCGTCTGTTTGTTTTTGTTTTCATTTTTGTTTGAATAAAATCGGATCCTAGCATTCCTTGTGTGGGAGAAAGACACGCTCCGCTTTTTCATATGAACACTGGTGTTCTTGGCTTTACTTTAATGTTCATGGCGAAGGTTGAAACTGCTTCGTTCATTGTTATATGGTTGGAAACAGAAAATGCTACATGTGGTAATTGGTATAATGTCTTGAATAATTTGATACTTGGCAATTGTTGTGCTCATATAGATCATGTTTAAGCTCTTGCATCATGTACTTTGCACCTATTAATGAAGAATTACATAGAGCTTGTTAAAATTTGGTTTGCATGATTGGTCTCTCTAAGTCTAGATATTTTCTGGTTAAGGTGTTTGAACAACAAGGAAGACGATGTAAAGTCTTATAATGCTTACAATATGTTCATATGTGAGTCTTGCTGCACCGTTTTATACTTGAGTTTGCTTTAAACAACCTTGCTAGCCTAGCCTTGTATTGAGAGGAATTCTTCTCGTGCATCCAAATCCTTGAGCCAAAAACTATGCCATTTGTGTCCACCATACCTACCTACCACATGGTATTTCTCTGCCATTCCAAAGTACATTACTTGAGTGCTACCTTTAAAATTCTATTCTTTGCCTTTACAATACATAGCTCATGGGAAAATAGCCTTAAAAACTATTGTGGTGAAGAATATGTACTTATGTATCTTATTTCTTAATAAGTTGCTTGTTGAGCGGTAACCATGTTTCTGGGGACGCCATCAACTTTTACCTTTGTTGAATATCATGTGAGTTGCTATGCATGTTCGTCTTGTCTGAAGTAAGGGCGATTTTCATGATCAAATGGTTTGAGTATGCATATTGTTAGAGAAGAACATTGGGCCGCTAACTAAAGCCATGAATCATGGTGGAAGTTTCAGTTTGGACACAAACCTCAATCTCTTATGAGAATATTATTTGTTGTTGAATGCTTAAGCATTAAAAGAGGAGTCCATTATCTGTTGTCTATGTTGTCCCGGTATGGATGTCTAAGTTGAGAATAATCAAAAGCGAGAAATCCAATGCGAACTTTCTCCTTAGACCTTTGTACAGGCGGCATAGAGGTACCCCTTTGTGACACTTGGTTGAAACATATGTTATGCAATGATAATCCGTGTTAATCCAAGCTAATTAGGACAAGGTGCGGGCACTATTAGTATTCTATGCATGAGGCTTGCAACTTATAGGATATCTTATACATAACACATATGATTTATTACTACCGTTGACAAAATTGTTTCTATGTTTTCAAAATGAAAAGCTCTAGCACAAAAATAGTAATCCATGCTTCCCTCTGCGAAGGGCCATTCTTTTACTTTATTGTTGAGTCAGTTTACCTACTTCTTTCTATCTTAGAAGCAAACACTTGTGTAAACTGTGTGCATTGATTCTTACATGTTTACCTATTGCACTTGTTATATTACTTTATGTTGACAACTATCCATGAGATATACATGTTGAAGTTGAAAGCAACTGCTAAAACTTATATCTTCCTTTGTGTTGTTTCAAAGCTTTCTACTAAGAACTTATTGCTTATGAGTTAACTGTTATGCAAGTCTTATTGATGCTTGTCTTGAAATACAATCTACTGCAATTGTTCTTTACTGTTCTTCGCAAACAAACATCATCATCCACACTATACATCTAATCCTTTTCTTACAGCAAGCCGGTGAGATTGACAACCTCATTACGTTGGGGCAAAGTTCGTGATTGTGTTGTGCAGGTTCCACGTTGGCGCCGGAATCCCGGTGTTGGGCCGCACTACTCCCTCATCATCCTTCAACGTGCTTCTTGACTCCCTACGGTTCGATTAAACCTTGGTTTCTTACTGAGGGAAACTTGCTACTGTGCGCATCACACCTTCCTCTAGGGTTCCCAACGGACGTGTCAACTACACGCATCAAGCAAATTTCTGGCGCCGTTGCCGGGGAACTCAAGACACGCTGCAAGGGGAGTCCTCCACTTCCAATCTCTTTACTTTGTTTTTGTCTTGCTTTATTTTATTTACTGCTTTGTTTGCTCTTTATATCAAAAACACACAAAAAATTAGTTGCTAGCTTTACTTTATTTACTGTCTTGATCTCCATATTAAAAACACAAAAAAATAGTTACTTGCATTTACTACTATTAAAATGAATACTCCTGAGAACACTAAGTTGTGTGACTTCACTAGTTAGGCTTAATGGAAGACAACAACAAAATGAGAGATCTTTATGAACTTTATCTTGAATTAGGACATGATGTGTTTGAAGAGAAAATTAAAAAACCCATGGAACTTATGCATGCTAATGGGAATGTTATTAGTATGAATGCTTTGAACACCATTGTTGCTAATGCTATGGAAGAATTTAAGCTTGGGGAGGTCGGTTTTGATGAAAATGATCTCTTTAGTCCTCCGGGTATTGAGGAGAAAGTTTATGTTGATTATGATATGCCTCCTATTTATGATGATTATAATGATAGTGGTCTTTTGGTGCCGCCTACTATGGAGGATAAGTTTAATTATGATTACAATATGCCTCCTATATTTGATGATGAGAATAATAATGATAGCTACTTTGTTGAATTTGCTCCCACTACAACTAATAAAATTGATTATGCTTATGTGGAGAGTAATGATACTTTTATGCATGTGAATAAGAATGCTTTATGTGATACTTATATTGTTGAGTTTGTTCATGATGCCTCTGAAAGTTATTATGAGAGAGGAAAATATGGTTGTAGAAATTTTCATGTTACTAAAACACCTCTCTATATGCTGAAATTTTTGAAGTTACACTTTTTATCTTCCTATGCTTGTTACTTTGCTCTTCATGAACTTGTTTATTTACAAGATTCCTATGCATAGGAAGCATGTTAGACTTAAATGTGTTTTGAATTTGCTTCTTGATGCTCTCTTTTGCTTCAACTCTTATTTCTTGCGAGTGCATCATTAATTGCTGAGCCCATCTTAATGGCTATAAAGAAAGAACTTCTTGGGAGATAACCCATGTGTTTATTTTACTACAGTACTTTTGTTTTATATTTGAGTCTTGGAAGTTGTTTACTACTGTAGCAACCTCTCCTTATCTTTATTTTATTGCATTGTTGTGCCAAGTAAAGTCTTTGATAGTAAAGCCAATACTAGATTTGGATTACTGCGCAGGAACAGATTTCTTGCTGTCACGAATCTGGGCAGAATTATCTGTAGAAAAATTAAAAAAATCTTTCAATTTATGTGCGTGATCCTCAGATATGTACGCAACTTTCATTCAATTTGGGCATTTTCATCTGAGCAAGTCTGGTGCCACTTTAAAATTCGTCTTTATGGACTGTTCTGTTTTGACAGATTCTGCCTTTTATTTCGCATTGCCTGTTTTGCTATGTTTGATGGATTTCTTTGTTCCATTAACTTTCAGTAGCTTTGTGCAATGTCCAGAAGTATTAAGAATGATTATGTCACCTCTGAATATATGAATTATGCACTGACCCTCTGATGTCTACGGGTGTTTCTATTCTTGTAGACAGTGTTGGGCCTCCAAGAGCAGAGGTTTGTAGAACAGCAGCAAGTTTCCCTTAAGTGGATCACCCAAGGTTTATCTAACTCAGGAGGAAGAGGTCAAAGATATCCCTCTCATGCAACCCTGCAACCACAAAGCAAGAAGTCTCTTGTGTCCCCAACACACCTAATAGGTGCACTAGTTCGGCGAAGAGATAGTGAGATGCAAGTAATATGGATGAGTATGAGTGGTAATAGCAATCTGAATAAAATATGGCAGCGAGTAAACATGCAACAAAACAGTAAACAAACGGAGATTCGATGCTTGGAAGCAAGGCCCAGGGATCCTGCTTTCACTAGTGGACACTCTCAACAATGATCACATAATAGAACCACTCTACACCCTCTTGTTGGATGATGAACACCACTAATTGTGTAGGATTACACGAACCCTCAATGCCGGAGTTAACAAGCTCCACAATATTCGATATTCATGTTTAAATAACCTTAGAGTGCATAACAGATCAACATAACCAAACCAAGTACTAACATAGCATGCACACTGTCACCTTCACACTACGAAAGGAGGCATAGATCACATCAATACCATCATAGCAATAGTTAACTTCATAATCTACAAGAGATCACAATCATAGCCTACGCCAAGTACTACACGATGCACACACTGTCACCATTACACCGTGCAGGAGGAATAAACTACTTTAATAACATCACTAGAGTAGCACATAGATAATATTCAACTAGATCACATAAAGAGAGATGAACCACATAGCTACAGCGGAGCCCTCAGCCCCGGGGGTGAATTACTCCCTCCTCATCATGGAGACAGCGATGGCGGTGAAGATGGCGGTGGAGACGGCGGTGGAGATGACTCCGGGGGCAATTCCCCGTCCCGGCAGGCGCCGGAACAGAGACTTCTGTCCCCCGGATTGGAGTTTCGCGATGGCGGCGGCTGGAAGGTTTTCTCTGGTTTCGTCGAACGGGGTCGAGGATTTAGGTCAGGGACGACTAAATAGGCGAAGAGGCGGAGTCGGAGGGGCCACGGGGGCCCACACACAGGCGCCCCCCTTGGCTGCGCCGCCCTGTGGGGTGGGGCCCCCTGGCTCCCCTCTGGCCCTTCTTCGGTGCTCTCGAAGCTTCCGGGAAAAATAGGATGTTGGGCGTTGATTTCGTCCGATTCCGAGAATATTTCCTTTCTAGGATTTCTGAAACCAAAAACAGAAAACAAAGCTGGCCCTTCGGCATCTCGTCAATAGGTTAGTTCCGAAAACGCATAAATATGACATATAATGTGTATAAAACATGTGAGTATCATCATAAAAGTAGCATGGAACATAAGAAATTATAGATACGTTTGAGACGTATCAAGCATCCCCAAGCTTAGTTCCTACTCGCCCTCGAGTAGGTAAACGATAACAAAGATAATTTCTTAAGTGACATGCTATCATAATCTTGATCAATACAATTGTAAAGTATATGAGATGAATGCAGCGATTCAAAGCAATGATGAAGATAATGAGTAAACAAATGAATCATATAGCAAAGACTTTTCATGAATAATACTTTCAAGACAAGCATCAATAAGACTTGCATAAGAGTTACTCATAAAGCAATAAATTCAAAGTAAAGGCATTGAAGCAACACAAAGGAAGATAAAGTTTCAGCGGTTGCTTTCAACTTCAACATATATATCTCATGGATAATTGTCAACACAAAGTAATATAACAAGTGCAATAGGTAAACATGTAAGGATCAATGCACACAGTTGACACAAGTGTTTGCTTCTGGGATAGAAAGAATAGGCAAACTGACTCAACAATAAAGTAAAAGATAGGCCCTTCGCAGAGGGAAGCATTGATTACTATATTTGTGCTAGAGCTTTTCATTTTGAAAACAAGAATTTTTTTTGTCAACGGTAGTAATAAAGCATATGTGTTATGTATAAGACATCTTATAAGTTGCAAGCCTCATGCATAGTATACTAATAGTGCTCGCACCTTGTCCTAATTAGCTTGGGTTAACACGGATTATCATTGCATAGCATATGTTTCAACCAAGTGTCACAAAGAGGTACCTCTATGCCGCCTGTACAAAGGTCTAAGGAGAAAGCTCGCATTGGATTTCTCGCTTTTGATTATTCTCAACTTAGACATCCATACCGGGACAACATAGACAACAGATAATGGACTCCTCTTTAATGCATAAGCATTTAACAACAATTAATTTTCTCATAAGAGATTGAGGATTGATTGTCCAAACTGAAACTTCCACCATGAATCATGGCTTTAGTTAGCGGCCCAATGTTTTTCTCTAACAGTATGCATACTCAAACCATTTGCTTGTGAAAACCGCCCTTACTTCAGACAAGACGAATATGCATAGCAACTCACATGATATTCAACAAAGGTAAAAGAGTTGATGGCGTCCCCAGAAAACATGGTTACCGCTCAACAAGCAACTTACTAAGAAATAAGACACATAAGTACATATTCTTCACCACGATAGTTTTTAAGGCTATTTTGTCCCATGAGCTATATATTGCAAAGGTAAAGAATAGAAATTTTAAAGGTAGCACTCAAGTAATGTACTTTGGAATGGCGGAGAAATACCATGTGGTAGGTAGGTATGGTGGACACAAATGGCATAGTAGTTGGCTCGAGGATTTGGATGCACGAGAAGAATTCCTCTCAATACAAGGCTAGGCTAGCAAGGTTGTTTGAAGCAAACTCAAGTATAAAAGGTGCAGCAAAGCTCACATATGAACATATTGTAGCTATTATAAGACTTTACATTGTCTCCTTGTTGTTCAAACACCTCAACCAGAAAATATCTAGACTCTAGAGATCAATCATGCAAACCAAATTTTAACAAGCTCTATGTAGTTATTCATTAATGAGTACAAGGTACATGATGCAAGAGCTTAAACATGATCTATATGAGCACAACAATTGCCAAGTATCACATTATTCAAGACATTAAACCGTTTACCACATGTGGCATTTTCCGTTTCCAACCATATAACAATGAACGAAGCAGTTTCAACCTTCGCCATGAACATTAAAAGCTAAGAACACATGTGTTCATACGAACCAGCGGAGCGTGTCTCTCTCCCACACAAGCATTTATTCAAACAAAAACACAAACAAAAGCACACAGACGCTCCAAGTAAAGTACATAAGATGTGACCGAATAAAAATATAGTTTCAAGGGAGGAACCTGATAAATTGTCGATGAAGAAGGGGATGCCTTGGGCATCCCCAAGCTTAGACGCTTGAGTCTTCTTGAAATATGCAGGGATGAACCACCGGGGCATCCCCAAGCTTAGACTCTTCACTCTTCTTGATCATAGTATATCATCCTCCTCTCTTGACCCTTGAAAACTTCCTCCACACCAAACTCGAAACAAACTCATTAGAGGGTTAGTGCATAATCAAAAATTCACATGTTCAGAGGTGACACAATAATTCTTAACACTTCTGGACATTGCCCAAAGCTACTGGAAGTTAATGGAACAAAGAAATCCATCCAACACAGCAAAAGAGGCAATGCGAAATAAAAGGCAGAATCTGTCAAAACAGAACAGTCCGTAAAGACGAATTTTAAAGTGGCACCAGACTTGCTCAGATGAAAATGCTCAAATTGAATGAAAGTTGCGTACATATCTGAGGATCACGCACGTAAATTGGCAGATTTTTCTGAGTTACCTACAGAGAATTCTTCCCAGATTCGTGACAGACAGAAATCTGTTTCTGCAGTAATCCAAATCTAGTATCAACCTTACTATCAAAGACTTTACTTGGCACAACAATGCAATAAAATAAGATAAGGAGAGGTTGCTACAGTAGTAACAACTTCCAAGACTCAAATACAAAATAAAAGTACTGTAGCAAAATAAACACATGGGTTATCTCCCAAGAAGTTCTTTCTTTATAGCCATTAAGATGGGCTCAACAGTTTTAATGATGCAATCACAAGAAATAGTATTTGAAGCAAAAGAGATCATCAAGAGGCAAATTCAAAACAAATTTAAGCCTAACATGCTTCCTATGAAAAGGAATCTTGTACACAAATGAATTCATGAAGAACAAAGTGACAAGCATAAGAGGATAAAACACGAGTAACTTCAAGATTCTCAACATAAAGAGGGGAAACTTAATATTATTAAGATGCATATACCCATGTTTCCCTCTCTCATAATAACTTTCAGTAGCATCATTGATGAAATCCACAATATACCCATCACTTAAAACATTCTTATCATGGTTCATATGCATAGAAGTATCATTAATTTTGGCATAAGAAGAATTCTTCTCATTAATAGTAATTGGAGCAGGATTATTATCAAGAATTTGAACATGGTAAACAAGTTGCATATTAAGGGAATTGTTTTTGGCAATCCAATCATAACTATGACAAGTTTCATAAGGATAGTTATAACCTATATCATAGCATTCTTTATAATAATCATCAAAGGTCGGAGGCACAGTGTCATCATAAGAAATAGAATAGTTATCTTTCACAGTCGGTTTATCTGTGACCATACCATCATTGTTATTAGAAGGAGATGTATCAAACACATAATGATCAGTAGCAAAAGGATTTTCAAACACCTCTTCCCCAAGCTTAGAGCTTTCTATATCATTATGGGAGGAAGCATGGATAGCACTGATACTATGGCAATTATTATCATCATCATTTTCAGAATTAGTTTCCCAGAGATTTGCAATATCAAAAGTAGTGTGCTCATTCAAATCATGATCACTAATGTATGTAAAGGGCATAGGAAGATCATTGTATTCAGATTCATTATCATAATAATCATTAGGAGCAACATACTTACGGTTACCTAGCGTTATCTCATTCACGCGGGGATATGCCGTTACCTCTTTCTCTTTATTCTCCTTCTTGTTCTTCTTCTTCTTCTTCGTTCCCTTCTTCTTCTTCTTCTCCTCCTTCTCCTCGTTCCCTTCTTTAGGAGGAAGAGGCTTGAAGGGTGGCTTGTCCGCATAACCTGATTTACTTTCAGAAACAATAGAAGAAACTTGGGAGGATTCCTCCTTTTCATTAATTAGTTCAAAACACACAGCGGTCCTATCATATTTTGGCAAGGTGTCATCTTCTAAAATATTTTGTATGTAAGTATTTGTATGGCTATTATCAATGCAATAAGAAAAACACCCATGCAGGACATCATCAATATCAAGATCATTAATATCTAACAAAGAAATTTTCCTTGATAACTCTTCACACCACAAAAATAAAGTGAGTTCATCATGCTGATTAGGAGTAATTTCATCATCACAATACAAATTTGCAGCACTCATTGGGTTCAAATTATCATTGGTGGAGCATTGAAAATTAAAATGACCCACTTCATGGCAAACTTCACAAATAAAAGGATAGAGGGCACAAACTTTTTTACCAAGATCATCTAGAGCCCTAGCCCACTTTCTAGTTTTTTCATTAATATGATGGATACAATATTCATCTTTGATTTGATTAATTCCACAAGGTCTATGCATTCCACAAAAATTAACATGCTTATAGGAAATAGCATTCTTAGGAGTTTGAGCATGCTTATTGCAATCATTAACAACAATTTCATCCTTCATGCAAGCCTCTTTAAAAGGTTCATGATACTTATCAAAATTCTTTTTAGGCAATTCAAAATGAGAAGCAAAGGCTTTATAAAGATTTGCAGCAACTTGAGAGTCAAGACCATAAGTAGCACTCATATCTCGAAATTTATCAGTATCCATAAAAGCTTCAATGCATTCATAATCATAATTTATACCTGACTCTTCACCTTTGTTGTTCTCCCATCCTTCAGCATTCTCCTCAATCCGATCAAGAAGATCCCACCTAGCTTCAACCTCCTTGCTTGTGAAAGATCCCTCCGAACAGGCATCCAGATAGTCCTTGTGTTGTCCTGAAAGCCTCGCATAAAAATTGTTAACAATAACATTACGGGGGAGCTCATGAATGGGACATTTGAGCATTAGTGACTTCAATCTCCCCCATGCTTGAGAAATACTCTCTCCATCACGAGGATAAAAGTTATAAATATAATTCCTATCAATATGCACTTCATGAGGAGGATAAAATTTAGAATAAAAGAGAGGTACAATTTCCTCCCAACCAAGAGAATGACTATTCTTCAACAATTTATACCAATGCGCCGCTTTACCAGACAGCGAAAAAGAGAATAGCTTCTTCCTCACTTCATCCATAGAGATACCTGCACACTTGAATAACCCGCATAATCCATGCAAAAACAGTAAATGATCTCCAGGATGGACAGTTCCATCCCCTTCATAGCGGTTATCAATAACACGTTCAATAATTTTCATGGGTATCTTGAAAGCAGTACTTGCAGTTGGTGGACAAGCATCATTAGAGTTATCGCATATGGGAGATAAAGCATTATCAGAACAAATTTTCTCCCCTAAAGATGGGAAACTAAAAAGATCACAAAAACTAGCTTCCCCAAGCTTAGACTTATCCATAGCATTAGCAGTGATTGCGTTCATACTAATAACATTGCTACTAGCATGCAATTGAGGCTCCATAGGTTCTTTAATTTTCGCATCACACAATTCATGTCTTAACTTAGGAAATAAATTAAAAAGCTCATAGTTGTATTCCATTATGCCTTACTAGTGTAAAACAAGAAACAAAAAGATGCAATTGCAGGATCTAAAGGAAATAGCTTCGAGTACTTACAACGGCAAAAATAGCTTAGTAGCCGAGATCCGGAGTGTGAGTACCTTTTACCTTTCCTCCCCGCAACGGCGCCAGAAAATAGCTTGATGTCTACGGGTGCTTCTATTCTTGTAGACAGTGTTGGGCCTCCAAGAGCAGAGGTTTGTAGAACAGCAGCAAGTTTCCCTTAAGTGGATCACCCAAGGTTTATCGAACTCAGGGAGGAAGAGGTCAAAGATATCCTCTCATGCAACCCTGCAACCACAAAGCAAGAAGTCTCTTGTGTCCCCAACACACCTAATAGGTGCACTAGTTCGGCGAAGAGATAGTGAGATGCAAGTAATATGGATGAGTATGAGTGGTAATAGCAATTTGAATAAAATATGGCAGCGAGTAAACATGCAACAAAACAGTAAACAAACGGAGATTCGATGCTTGGAAGCAAGGCCTAGGGATCCTGCTTTCACTAGTGGACACTCTCAACAATGATCACATAATAGAACCACTCTACACCCTCTTGTTGGATGATGAACACCACTAATGTGTAGGATTACACGAACCCTCAATGCCGGAGTTAACAAGCTCCACAATATTCGATATTCATGTTTAAATAACCTTAGAGTGCATAACAGATCAACATAACCAAACCAAGTACTAACATAGCATGCACACTGTCACCTTCACACTACGAAAGGAGGCATAGATCACATCAATACCATCATAGCAATAGTTAACTTCATAATCTACAAGAGATCACAATCATAGCCTACGCCAAGTACTACACGATGCACACACTGTCACCATTACACCGTGCAGGAGGAATAAACTACTTTAATAACATCACTAGAGTAGCACATAGATAATATTCAACTAGATCACATAAAGAGAGAGATGAACCACATAGCTACAGCGGAGCCCTCAGCCCCGGGGGTGAATTACTCCCTCCTCATCATGGAGACAGCGATGGCGGTGAAGATGGCGGTGGAGACGGCGGTGGAGATGACTCCGGGGGCAATTCCCCGTCCGGCGGGCGCCGGAACAGAGACTTTTGTCCCCCGAATTGGAGTTTCGCGATGGCGGCGGCTCTGGAAGGTTTTCTGGTGTTTCGTCGATCTGGCTCGAGGATTTAGGTCAGGGACGACTAAATAGGCGAAGAGGCGGAGTCGGAGGGGCCACGGGGGGCCCACACACTAGGGGGGCGCCCCCTCCTTGGCCGCGCCGCCCTGTGGGGTGGGGCCCCCTGGCTCCCCTCTGGCCCTTCTTCGATGCTCTCGAAGCTTCCGGGAAAAATAGGATGTTGGGCGTTGATTTCGTCCGATTCCGAGAATATTTCCTTTCTAGGATTCCTGAAACCAAAAACAGCAGAAAACGGCATCTCGTCAATAGGTTAGTTCCGGAAAACGCATAAATATGACATATAATGTGTATAAAACATGTGAGTATCATCATAAAAGTAGCATGGAACATAAGAAATTATAGATACGTTTGAGACGTATCACCCTCTAATGAGTTTGTTTCGAGTTTGGTGTGGAGGAAGTTTTCAAGGGTCAAGAGAGGAGGATGATACAATATGATCAAGAAGAGTGAAAAGTCAAAGCTTGGGGATGCCCCCGTGGTTCATCCCTGCATATTTTAAGAAGACCCAAGCGTCTAAGCTTGGGGATGCCCAAGGCATCCCCTTCTTCATCGACAACTTATCAGGTTCCTCTAGTGAAACTATATTTTTATTCCGTCACATCTTATGTGCTTTGCTTGGAGCGTCTGTTTGTTTTTGTTTCTATTTTCGTTTGTTTGAATAAGATCGGATCCTAGCATTCTTTGTTTGGGAGAGAGACACGCTCCGCTGTTTCGTATGAACACATGTGTTCTTAGCTTTATCTTTAATGTTCATTGCGAAGGTTGAACTACCTCGTTCATTGATATATGGTTGGAAACGGAAAATGCCGCATGTGGTAAATGGTTTAATGTCTTGAATAATGTGATACTTGGCAATTGTTGTGCTCATATAGATCTTGTTTAAGCTCTTGCATCATGTACCTTGTACCCATTAATGAATAACTACATAGAGCATGTTAAAATTTGGTTTGCATGATTGTTCTCTCTAAGTCTAGATATTTTCTGGTTGAGGTGTTTGAACAACAAGGAGACGATGTAAAGTCTTATAATGCTTACAATATGTTTATATGTGAGTCTTGCTGCACCATTTCATACTTGAGTTTGCTTCAAACAACCTTGCTAGCCTAACCTTGTATTGAGAGGGATTCTTCTCGTGCATCCAAATCCTTGAGCCAATAACCATGCCATTTGTGTCCACCAAACCTACCTACCACATGGTATTTCTCCGCCATTCTAAAGTACATTACTTGAGTGCTACCTTTAAAATTTCTATTCTTTGCCTTTACAATACATAGCTCATGGGACAAAATAGCTTAAAAACTATCGTGGTGAAGAATATGTACTTATGTGTCTTATTTCTTAGTAAGTTGCTTGTTGAGCGGTAACCATGTTTCTGGGGACGCCATCAACTCTTTTACCTTTGTTGAATATCATGTGAGTTGCTATGCATGTTCGTCTTGTCTGAAGTAAGGGCGGTTTTCACAATCAATGGTTTGAGTATGCATACTGTTAGAGAAGAACATTGGGCCGCTAACTAAAGCCATGATTCATGGTGGAAGTTTCAGTTTGGACATAAAACCTCAATCTCTTATGAGAATATTAATCGTTGTTGAATGCTTAAGCATTAAAAGAGGAGTCCATTATCTGTTGTCTATGTTGCCCGGTATGGATGTCTAAGTTGAGAATAATCAAAAGTGAGAAATCCAATGCGAGCTTTCTCCTTAGACCTTTGTACATGCGGCATAGAGGTACCCCTTGTGACACTTGGTTGAAACATATGTTATGCAATGATAATCCGTGTTAACCCAAGCTAATTAGGACAAGGTGCGAGCACTATTAGTATACTATGCATGAGGCTTGCAACTTATAAGATGTCTTATACATAACTCATATGCTTTATTACTACCGTTGACAAAATTGTTTCTTGTTTTCAAAATGAAAAGCTCTAGCACAAAAATAGTAATCCATGCTCCCCTCTGCGAAGGGCCTATCTTCTACTTTATTGTTGAGTCAGTTTACCTACTCTTTCTATCTTAGAAGCAAACACTTGTATCAACTGTGTGCATTGATTCTTACATGTTTACCTATTGTACTTGTTATATTACTTTGTGTTGACAATTATCCATGAGATATACATGTTGAAGTTGAAAGCAACCGCTGAAACTTATATCTTCCTTTGTGTTGTTTCAAAGCTTTCTACTAAGAACTTATTGCTTATGAGTTAACTGTTATGCAAGTCTTATTGATGCTTGTCTTGAAAGTATTATTCATGAAAAGTCTTTGCTATATGATTCATTTGTTTACTCATTATCTTCATCATTGCTTCGAATCGCTGCATTCATCTCATGTGCTTTACAATAGTATGATCAAGATTATGATAGCATGTCACTTCAGAAATTATCTTTGTTATCGTTTACCTACTCGAGGGCGAGTAGGAACTAAGCTTGGGGATGCTTGATACGTCCCAAACGTATCTATAATTTCTTATGTTCCATGCTACTTTTATGATGATACTCACATGTTTTATATACATTATATGTCATTATTATGCATTTTCCGGCACTAACCTATTGACGAGATGCCGAAGAGCCAGTTGCTGTTTTCTGCTGTTTTTGGTTTCAGAAATCCTAGTAAGGAAATATTCTCGAAATTGGACGAAATCAACGCCCAGGGGCCTATTTTTGCACGAAGCTTCCAGAAGACCGGAGGACTTACGAAGTGGGGCCACGAGGCGATGCCACACTAGGGCGGCGCGGCCTGGCCCTTGGCTGCGCCGGCCTGTTGTGTGGGGCCCTCGTGGGCCCCCGCCCTTCCGCCTACTTAAAACCTCCGTCGCGAAACCCCCAGTACCGAGAGCCACGATACGGAAAACCTTCCAGAGACGCCGCCGCCGCCAATCCCATCTCGGGGGATTCAGGAGATCACCTCCGGCACCCTGCCGGAGAGGGGAATCATCTCCCGGAGGGCTCTTCATCGCCATGATCGCCTCCGGATCGATGTGTGAGTAGTTCACCCCTGGACTATGGGTCCATAGCAGTAGCTAGATGGTTGTCTTCTCCTCATTGTGCTATCATGTTAGATCTTGTGAGCTGCCTATCATGATCAAGATCATCTATTTGTAATGCTACATGTTGTGTTTGTTGGGATCCGATGAATATTGAATACTATGTCAAGTTGATTATCAATCTATCATATATGTTGTTTATGTTCTTGCATGCTCTCCGTTGCCTTCGTCGTTTATTTGTAATCCTACATGTTGTGTTTGTTGGGATCCGATGGATATTGAATACTATGTCAAGTTGATTATCAATCTATCATATATGTTATTTATGTTCTTGCATGCTCTCCGTTGCTAGTAGAGGCTCTGGCCAAGTTGATACTTGTGACTCCAAGAGGGAGTATTTATGCTCGATAGTGGGTTCATGCCTCCATTAAATCTGGGACAGTGACAGAAAGTTCTAAGGTTGTGGATGTGCTGTTGCCACTAGGGATAAAACATCGATGCTTTGTCTAAGGATATTTGTGTTGATTACATTACGCACTATACTTAATGCAATTGTCTGTTGCTTGCAACTTAATACCGGAAGGGGTTCGGATGATAACCTGAAAGTGGACTTTTTAGGCATAGATGCATGCTGAATGGCGGTCTATGTACTTTGTCGTAATGCCCTGATTAAATCTCATAGTACTCATCATGATATTTGTATGTGCATTGTTATGCCTTCTTTATTTGTCAATTGCCCAACTGTAATTTGTTCACCCAACATCTGCTATCTTATGGGAGAGACACCACTAGTGAACTGTGGACCCCGGTCCTATTCTTTACATCTGAAATACAATCTACTGCAATTGTTCTTTACTGTTCTTCGCAAACAAACATCATCATCCACACTATACATCTAATCCTTTGTTTACAACAAGCCGGTGAGATTGACAACCTCGCTGTTACGTTGGGCAAAGTATTTTGATTGTGTTGTGCAGGTTCCACGTTGGCGCCGGAATCCCTGGTGTTGCACCGCACTACACTTCGCCGCCATCAACCTTCAACGTGCTTCTTGGCTCCTACTGGTTCGATAAACCTTGGTTTCTTACTGAGGGAAAACTTGCTACTGTACGCATCACACCTTCCTCTTGGGGTTCCCAACGGACGTGTGTTAACTGCACGCATCACTTATTATCCTCAAACTAGTGGGCAAGTAGAATTATCAAATAGAGAGATTAAATCTATCTTGCAAAAGACTGTTAATAAATCTAGAAAGAACTGGGCTAGTAAATTGAAGGAAGCACTATGGGCTTATAGAACTGCTTATAAGAATCCTATGGGGATGTCACCTTATAAAATGGTTTATGGGAAAGCTTGTCATTTACCTTTAGAACTAGAGCACAAAGCTTATTGGGCTGTGAGAGAACTAAATAAAGATCCTAAACTTGCCGGTAAGAAAAGATTGCTACAATTGAGTTCTCTAGATGAATGGAGAAGTGAAGCTTATGAAAATGCTAAACTTTTTAAGGAGAAAGTTAAGAAATGGCACGATAGAAGAATTATCAAAAGAGAATTTAATGTTGGGGATAAAGTCCTATTGTATCGGTCTCGTCTCAGATTTTTTGCAGGGAAATTGCTCTCAAAATGGGAAGGACCATATGTCATTGTGGAGGTGTATCGTTCAGGGGCAATTAAAATTAGTTCTCTGCAAGGTGATGCCACACAAGTAGTGAATGGACAAAGGCTCAAGCACTATATTTCTGGAGATTCTTATAATGAAGATGTTGATGTTATTCGAGTGGTGACTCCGGAAGCTTTCATCAAAGGTCAAATTGACAGTTCTGCAGAGTTCGACTTTGAATAGGTAACAGTTCTGGTAATAAAAAGTCCGCGTTTAACTTTCCGAACAATATTTTTGCTATTTTTGGAAAATATGAAAAATTACGAGATCGAAACGGAGTGGAGGAGAAGCACGAGGGCGTGCCCCCATAGGCCGGCGCGGGCCCCAGCCTGGCCGCGCCGCCCTATGGTTACGGCCCCTCGGAGTCCCTCTTCCACTCATTTTCGACCTGGTACTATCCTTTTGTCGTGAAATTTTTTGCTATATAATCCCCCGGATCCCCAGAGGTCCGTATATCGTTTTCTCGTCGTGTTTTGTTTCGAGCTGTTTTCTGCCAGGATCTGTTTTTGATCTAGAAGCACCATGGTCTCCAACAACAAGGGCAAAGGGCTTTCGGAGGAAGATATTCAAGATCCCGAGTTGAAAGAAGAAGTCAAGGAGGAAGTGAAGGAGATGTCATCAATAAAAAGAGAGCGGCAAACTGTGAGGAGTAAGCCAATCTTGGTGGGATCGGTTAACACTGGACGTTCTTTTTCTCATAACTTGCAGGGACCTTTACCACCTGCTCCTAGCCTCAACTCTTTCCCTGCTGTGGAGGAAGCATTACGGGTTACCGATGAGTTTTGTGATCAATACCGTGTTCTGAGAAGGGAAGTGGAGATACTTCAGGAGGAGAACAACCGACTTCGCAGAATGCTAGAGCGGTTCCTCACTCCCATCAGGGTCGTTCCACCATCACCACCGAAGGAGTAATTCATCATTGGTATTGGCACCCCCTTGGTTTGTTCCAAGCTTGGGGGGGTGCCGCGGTATCACATCATCACTATCTTTTATCTTTTTATATCAAGTAGTGTCATATCATGAGTAGGGAAGTTATCATATAAGATGGTTGCAGTGTGGAAGTATCTCTCTTTAGTTGGTTATCTATGTATCCCTTGGTGTGAGTTATCGTTATGGAATATTAATGAGAAGTTTTATCATTTACATATTGCACACCTTATTTTAGTTTGCAATCTCTATTATATGATTGATCTTGTTGTTAGTATTGGTATCACTTTGGGAGCATTGAGTAAATCTATTTGGTTTTGGCAAACTTAGCATTGGTCAATAGCAACAACACTTTGAGTTTAAGTAGAAAAGAGGAAATACATGTAGATATGTTATTTCATTATCTTTCTTTCTTGTTAGCTATGAGCTTAGTATTCTGAAGTTAAAATTATTTGTGCTTACAAGAAAGATGCATGATTGTTTCTATCACATGTATATTTGTTTGTTTCCCTCAACTCTTATGCTTGCTAACCAACCTTGCTAGCCAAAGACCTGTACTGAGAGGGAATGCTTCTCGTGCATCCAAACCCTTAAACCAAACCTATGCCATCAGTGTCCACCATAACTACCTAGCTACTATGTGGTATTTCCCTGCCATTCCAAGTAAATACTTCATGTGCTACCTTTAAACAATTCAAAAGTTATCATCCCTTATTTGTGTCAATGTTTTATAGCTCATGAGGAAGTATGTGGTGTTTTACCTTTCAATCTTGTTGGGCAGACTTTCACTAATGGACTAGTGGCTTCATCCACTTATCCAATAATTTTGCAAAAAGAGCTGGCAACGGGTTCCCAGCCCAATTAACTTTCATTAATAATTCTCTTCACATGTTTTGCCTGAATCATCAGTAAGCAACTTAATTTTGCAATAGACACTCCTCCGTGGTATGTGAAATGTTGGAAGGCACCCGAGGATTCGGTTAGCCATGGCTTGTGAAAGCAAAGGTTGGGAGGAGTGTCATCCATAAATAAAACTAAAGTACATGTGTAAACAAAAGAGAAGAGGGATGATCTACCTTGCTGGTAGAGATAACGTCCCTCATGGGAGCCGCTCTTTGAAGTCTGTTTGGCAAGGGGGTTAGAGTACCCACTACCATTCGTTGACAACAACAAACACCTCTCAAAACTTTACTTTTATGCTCTCTATATGATTTCAAAACTTAAAAAGCTCTAGCACATGATTTAATCCCTGCTTCCCTCTGCGAAGGGCCTATCTTTTACTTTCATGTTGAGTCAGTAAACCTATTTCCCTCCATCTTAAGCAAGCAATTGAGTTGTTGTGATCCAACCATCTATATTGTGATCTATTTAATCATGCCTTTTATTCTTCCTTGTTTAGTACAAGTTTTATCCGAATGAATATAGCTTTGAAAGTTATCAATGATTATGAGGAGATTATTATGATTGAGTATGCAAGTTTTGCCGTATAAGCTTTAATATAAGAGCGCTGCTCGACAGATAAGTACAATCTGTTAATTGTTCTTTGACCAAGAACGAAGTTTGCCATCACCAACTATGATTTCCTATGCACCTTTATTTGTGATTTCCTTCTACTTGTTTCAAGTTGAATTATATGAGGAAGTTGTTCACTAGAATGTCTTGTGTGAATTAATGTGATGCTTCTTGTCCGTATTTTATTTATCGACTCTTCACTCCATAAACATGTGGTCTTGTTTATCGAGTTCAGTTTCGCTTGGGGACAAGCGAAGTCTAAGCTTGGGGGAGTTGATACGTCCATTTTGCATCACTATTTTATATCATAATTTACTGTTATTCATTGATATATTTCATATTTAGAGATGATACTTATGTTATTTCACCTATTTTGCATGTTTCATGATTATTGGAGAATCACTCACCGGAGTCGGGATTCTGCTGAAAAAGCACCGTCGAGAATGCAATATTTCTGAAGATCAACAACTGACGGAAATTACACCGAAGGTCTTATTTCTCCAGAAGAAGGAGCCAACCAAAAGGAGGGGCCGGAGGGGGCCGCCATGGCCCCCCCATAGGCCGGTGCGGGCTCCACCTGGCCGCGCCGCCTTGTGGGGAGGGCCCACTCGGCCGCCTCTCTCGCGTACTTCATCTACCCGAAAACCTAAGGTACGGAAATAATCGCGACGAGACACAGCCACCTCTGCGGGGCGGAAAACACCAGAGAGAAAGAGCTCTCCGGCAGGCTGAAATCCGGGGAAACTCCCTCCCGGAGGGGGAAATCGACGCCATCGTCACCGTCATCGAGCTGGACTTCATTGGGATCATCATCACCATCATCTCCACCATCGACACCGTCATCTCCACCGCTGCACCTCGTCTCCGCTGTAACATCTTGGGTTGAATCTTGATTATTTCATAGGGGAAACTCTCCCGGTATTGATTACTCCTTGTTATTGATGCTATTGAGTGAAACCATTGAACCAAGGTTTATGTTCAGATTGTTATTCATCATCATATCACCTCTGATCATGTTCCATATGATGTCTCGTGAGTAGTTCGTTTAGTTCTTGAGGACATGGGTGAAGTCTAAATGTTAGTAGTGAACTATGTTGAGTAATATTTAATGGTTTGATATTTAAGTTGTGGTGTTATTCTTCTAGTGGTGTCATGTGAACGTCGACTACATGATACTTCACCTTTATGGGCCTAGGGGAATGCATCTTGTATTCGTTTGCTAATTGTGGGGTTGCCGGAGTGACAGCAACCTGAACCCCCGTTGGTATATCGATGCAGGAGGGATAGCAGGATCAAAGAGTTTAAGGCTGTGGTTAGATTTATCTTAATTACTTTCTTGTATTTGCGGATGCTTGCAAGGGGTATAATCACAAGTATGTATTAGTCCTAGGAAGGGCGATGCATTAGCATAGGTTCACCCACACAACACTTATCAAAACAATGAAGATTAGTCAACTATATGAAGCGAAAGCACTAGACTAAATTCCCGTGTGTCCTCAAGAACGTTTGGTCATCATAAGTAAACAAACCGGCTTGTCCTTTGTGCTAAAAAGGATTGGGCCACTTGCTGCAACTATTACTCTCGCATTTTATTTACTTGTACTTTATTTATCTGCTATATCAAAACCCCCGAATACTTGTCTGTGAGCATTTACAGTGAATACTTCATCGAAACTGCTTGTCAACACCTTCTGCTCCTCGTTGGGTTCGACACTCTTATTTATCGAAAGTACTACGATACACCCCCTATACTTGCGGGTCAGCAACCTCTCCTTATCTTTATTTTATTGCATTTTTGTGCGAAGTAAAGTCTCTATTAGGAAGTTGATACTAGATTTGGATTTCTGCGCAGAAACAGATTTTTAGCTGTCACGAATTTGAGTAGATCTCTCTGTAGGAGAACCTAAAAATTCTGCAAAAATTCATGCGTGTTCCAAAGATATGTACGCAACTTTCATTAGTTTTGAGTTTTCTGATCTGAGCAAGTTAAGTGCCTCGAAAAAATTCGTCTTTACGGACTGTTCTGTTTTGACAGATTCCGCCTTTTACTTCGCATTGCCTCTTTTACTGTGTTGAGTGGATTTCTTTATTCCATTAACTTTCAGTAGCTTTGGGTAATGTCCAGAAGTGTTAAGAATGATTGTGTTCCCTCTGAACATGTGAATTTTTGATTATGCACTAACCCTCTAATGAGTTTGCTTTGAGTTTGGTGTGGAGGAAGTTTTTAAGGGTCAAGAGAGGAGGATGATATACTATGATCAAGAAGAGTGAAAATTCTAAGCTTGGGGATGCCCCCGTGGTTCATCCCTGCATATTTCAAGAAGACTCAAGCATCTAAGCTTGGGGATGCCCAAGGCATCCCCTTCTTCATCAACAACTTATCAGGTCACCTCTAGTGAAACTATATTTTTATTCCGTCACATCTTATGTACTTTACTTGGAGCATCTGTGTGCTTTTATTTTCGTTTTGTTATTTTCATTCTCTGAATAAATTCATGCTTGTGTGGGAGAGAGACACGCTCCGCTCGTTCATATGAACACTGGTGTTCTTAGGTTTACTTTTAATGTTCATGGCGAAGGTTGAAAACTGCTTCGTTCATTGTTATTTGGTTGGAAACAGAAAATGCTTCATATTGTCTTGAATAATTTGATACTTGGCAATTGTTTTGAGCTCTCATAGATCATGTTTAAGCTCTTGCATCATGTAGTTTAAATCTATTAGTGGAGAACTACCGTAGAGCTTGTTGAAATTTGGTTTGCATGATTGCTCTCTCTAAGGTCTAGATATTTTCTGGTAAAAGTGTTTGAACAACAAGGAAGACACTGTAGAGTCTTATAATGCTTGCAATATGTTCTTATGTAAGTTTTGCTGTACCGGTTCATACTTGTGTTTGCTTCAAACAACCTTGCTAGCCAAAGCCTTGTACTGAGAGGGAATTCTTCTCGTGCATCCAAAACCTTGAGCCAAAACCTATGCCATTTGTGTCCACCATACCTACCTACTATGTGGTATTTCTCTGCCATTCCAAAGTAAATTACTTGAGTGCTACCTTTAAAATTTCATTCCTTGTCTTTACAATATATAGCTCATGGGAAAATACCTTAAAAACTATTGTGGTAAAGAATATGTAGCTTATGTATCTTATTTCTTATAAGTTGCTTGTTGAGCGGTAACCATGTTTCTGGGGACGCCATCAACTGTTTACACCTTTGTTGAATATCATGTGAGTTGCTATGCATGTTCGTCTTGTCTGAAGTAAGGGTGATTTATCATGACCAAATGGTTTGAGTATGCATATTGTTAGAGAAGAACATTGGGCCACTAACCGAAGCCATGTATCATGGTGGAAGTTTCAGTTTGGACATTAATCTTCAATCTCTTATGAGAATATTATCTGTTGTTGAATGCTTATGCATTAAAGAGGAGTCCATTATCTGTTTTCTATGTTGTCCCGGTATGGATGTCCTTAGTTGAGATCTATCAAAAACGAGAAATCAAATGCGATCTATCTCCTTGGACCTTTGTACAGGCGGCATAGAGGTACCCCTTTGTGACACTTGGTTGAAACATATGTTATGCAATGATAATCCATGTAAATCCAAGCTAATTAGGACAAGGTGCGAGCACTATTGGTATTCTATGCATGAGGCTTGCAACTTATAGGATGTTTTATGCATAACACATATGAATTATTACTACCGTTGACAAAATTGTTTCTATGTTTTCAAAATAAAAGCTCTAGCACAAAAATAGTAATCCATGCTTCCCTCTGCGAAGGGTCATTCTTTTACTTTATGTTGAGTTGGTTTACCTACTTCCTTCTATCTTAGAAGCAAACACTTGTGTCAACTGTGTGCATTGATTCCTACATACTTGCTTATTTGCACTCATCATATTACTTTGTGTTGACAATTATCCATGAGATATACATGTTGAAGTTGAAAGCAACTGCTGAAACTTATATCTTCCTTTGTGTTGCTTCAAAACTTTCTACTAAGAATTTATTGCTTTATGAGTTAACTCCTATGCAAGTCTTATTGATGCTTGTCTTGAAAGTACTATTCATGAAAAGTCTTTGCTATATGATTCAGTTGTTTAGTCATTGTCTTTACCATTGCTTCGAATCACTTCATTCATCTCATATGCTTTACAATAGTATTGATCAAGATTATGATAGTAGCATGTCACTTCAGAAATTATCCTTGTTATCGTTTACCTACTCGAGGGCGAGTAGGAACTAAGCTTGGGGATGCTTGGTACATCTCCAATGTATCTATAATTTCTGATGTTCCATGCTAGTTTTATGACAATACCTACATGTTTTATATGCACTTTATATCATATTATGGCATTTATTGGACTAACCTATTAACAAGATGCCACAGTGCCAGTTTCTGTTTATTATGTCTGTTTATTGCAGAAAAGGCCCAAAAACCAAAGTGCTCGGAAAAATCCAGAAAAATCACATAAATTCTATTCCGCCAGAAGACTCACGGAGCCAGAAGGGCCAGGCCAGAGGAGGCCCAGGGCCTCCTCCCCATCAGCCGGCGCGGCCAGGAGGGGGCCGCCCCACCCTATGGTGTGGGCCCCTCGGGACTCCACCGACGCTGCCTCTTCGCCTATATAATCTCTCGTGACGTGAAAACCCTACAACAATTGACGAAACTCCAGAAAGACTCCAGGGGCGCCGCCGCCATCGCGAAACTCCGTTTCGGGGGACAGAATCTCTGTTCCGGCACGCCGTCGGGACGGGGAATTGCCCCCGGAGTCATCTCCATCGACATCACCGCCATCTTCATCGCCGTTGCTGTCTCCCATGATGAGGAGGGAGTAGTTCTCCCCCGAGGCTGAGGGCTCTACCGGTAGCTATGTGGTTCATCTCTCTCTCTCCCATGGTGTGATCTTTATGTGATCATGAGCTTTGTATCACTATTAATCTATATGCTACTCTAGTGATGTTATTAAAGTAGTATATTCCTCCTCCATGATGTAATATTGACAGTGTGTGCATCATGTAGTACTTGGCGTAGGTTATGATTGTAATCTCTTATAGATTATGAAGTTAACTATTACTATGATAGTATCGATGTGATTTATTCCCCCTTTCATAGCTATTGTTGACAGTGTGTATGCTATGTTAGTACTCGGTCTAAATTGCAACGGTCTATTATGCACTCTAGAGGTTACTTTAATATGAACTCCGGATTCACTCTCCACGGTGTGACGGTGACAGTGTGCGCATCGTGTGTGATTCCTTTATGAAGTTGTGGAGCTTGTTTACTCCGGCTTGAGGTGTGCTTTTGTAGCCCTACACAATGAATGGTGTTTGTTATCCAACAAGAGAGTGTAGAAAGTAGCATTTATTTATCCAATTATGTGATCATTGTTGAGAGTGTCCACTAGTGAAAGTATGATCCCTAGGCCTTGTTTCTAAGTATTGAAACACCGTTTCCAACAAGTTCTGCTATATGTTTGTTTGCTGCCATTTTTATTTCAGATTGCAATTGCTACTTATAATCATCCATATTACTTTGACAAGTGTATTAGGTGTGTTGGGGACATAAGAGACTTCTTGTATCTTAATTGCAGGGTTGCTTGAGAGGGATATCTTTGACCTCTACCTCCCCGAGTTCGATAAACCTTGGGTGATCCACTTAAGGAAAACTTGCTGCTGTTCTACAAACCTCTGCTCTTGGAGGCCCAATTGTCACCCGAATAGAACATGGTCGCTAAAGACCATGCATGAGGTGATGACATGATGCGCGAGCATGCACAACATGATCGTTGAGAACGAGCGTCCTGATGGCTGCAATGAGCACCAATGGGAATTCCAAGGTGAGCTGGTTGCGCCAATCCCTGAGGCATTATCTTGAGAGGAGTATTTACATATGAATGTAGAAGTCACTGACGAGATCGTGTGTAAACGCCTACGACGGATCTGATTAAGCATCAGTGAGGATTGACTGGCCATAAAGATAATGCCTAGAGGAATATCATCTTATTTTCATGTATACTTTAAAAATTTGGATGTAATAACTAAGACTTCTTTGAACTTTGTTTTTTTAAAATATCTTAATTCATGCTGACGCTCAAATGCGTCGGGCCGCTGAAGGCACCCCAGACGCAAACGGACGCACGAAACAAAAACTATCATTTTTGCATCCGTTAGACGACGCAAATAAACGCGTGTGGATAATTTGGATATCTGAAATGCGTCATCCCAATTAGAGATGCTGTCAGATCTATTGTAATTGTTAATCATACGGCAATCAGCGATCAATCCTCGCTACCTCACGTGCACGGACGAACAATGGTCGGTGGTGCATCCATGGATGACGCACTGGCGGAGCAACCTCCCGCTCCACGATCGCGCCCACAGGCCCCGGTGTTGTATCCCAGGGTCAAATTTTAGTCAATTAGAGTAGAGGCGGAACAGATTAAGGTTTAATGGTGTCTTTTTTACAATGCATGCTGCAAATTATGTTGAAATGTAGTGATGAACTCGATCTTGCGACAAACTTCTTGTTTGAATTCTCTCCTGAATTTTGATTTCGCATTTTTCAGTCCGTGGATACATCGGCGCGAGCTCCATATGCGCATGTATCTGGAATTTTTGGTGCCCTTTACTCTGATTTTTAAGGGTTGGGAAATATAGGATCGGCTAGAGTTGCTCTTAGATGCACACACGATTTCGGAAACTTAGAGTAGAAAGGAACGGCAGATAGAGTGTAGTTAAGTACTCGTGTTGAGTAGGCTTCGCTAGCGATGTACCCGTACCCCTTCGCTCGTGGGGAGCGATTAGGATTCCTCTGCCTCCCGTCGGCCGCCTCCCGTCGGCCGCCGTCTTCGATCTTGTCGCCTCTATAGCCTTCGGGCCATAGAGGTGCAGCGGATCGTGGCCCTCGTCGGCGGGAGGGCTCCGTTTCCTAGTTTTGGGTGCTTCGTTCCCCGTTTTTAGGATTTTTGTTTGTAGGAGCGGCCATCAGGTGGTGGTGGCGGCGCCTCATGCAATAATGTTTCCCCGGCTTCAACCCCATCTCGACGGCGACCTCGAGAAGCTTGTGGGGTTTGGTGTGGCCTTCGAGGATTTCGTCTGGCTGTGGGGATCTTCGGATCGTTAAGGAGCTTCATCGGCAGTTCATACTACTTCTTCGTCTCCCAGACGGATGTGGTCTTTTCGACCCGTTCAGCGACTTCCCGTCCACAACCAACAACGTCAGACCAACTCAGGGAGGAGCGGCAGCGGCGGCACGCCGTCGAGGTTGAAGATGAAGAGCTTCTCAAGGATCTCGTTGTAATTTTTTTTTTCTTGGGCTGCTTTATACTGTTCGATGTTTCTTTTAATGCCAGTGTCCTATTCGTAAAAAAAAGTACTCATGTTGAGTGAAAATACACAATTAAACCTAACTACTTATGAATATGATAACTTGTTAGGCTTAAAATTCGTATTTCTAACGCCTTCAGAAGGTCTTAAAATAAATTTTGCTGGCAGAGGACGCATGTATGTATGCGCGTGCCATTTTTAAATGCTCAAACTTAAAAATATGTAGTTTAGCTAAAAATGACAAGTTTCAACTAAACTCTGGGAAGGAAACCTCCCCTTCTAAAGTTTCTATAACTTAAGGATCGGACAACTATGTAACTTAATGTTGCATAATGCTAGAGAAAGGAATATCGGGTTCAGATTATCCATGTCCATGAAATTTTCTTTATCAAGTTATTAAGTTTTTAAATAAAATAGTAAACGTGAATTAACAGTGAATTGGCGCTTTTTTTAGAATAAATTGGCACTATTTCTGACCGGTGGGACTCATTGTGAGGGCCATTTGCTTATTTGGACAAGGACCCATTTGTCAGCCCAATAAAAAATAGGAGTAAAAAATAATAAACGAAAAAAAACTAACCAGGGAGGACAAGTCTATGTTGTAGAAGCCAACAAACAAACAAAAAAACACTATCAATTATGGAAAGTTAAGAACACCACAACATCATCAATAAGTCTTTACTTTTAGGGTTAACTAGGAAATATGCCCACGGGTTGCGGTGGATTTATTTTCAATTAAAATTTAGGCCGTGTCTTGTTGATTTAATATATGATGTTGTTGTCGTGTTTGTCACACACCATGGGGTGGAATGGAACTCCTCTATTCCATTTGATGATCGAAGGTGTTGCATCATCGTCTCCTTCTTCCGTCGAGGACTGTCTCCCCCTTCTTTCCTTGCCCGCTGTTGTGACTTCTTACTTATTTTAAAAAAGCATCATTGTTATACTTATATATGTATCTGAAATTTAGATGAATTTAGATGAATTTGTGATATCCTGTTTTTGGAAGAAGGAACTACAACCACTCTTTTCATCAGAATCATATCCCCACTCTGTTTGTTACACCTGCGACTATATATTGGCCTATTTTTTCTTTTTTGCTGATTGTATATAAAGCCCAGTAGCACATGCTATTCTAAAGAAAGGCCCGTAGCGCAGCGATGCCAAAGTTTGGATTTTTTTTTTGCTGATTCTAGAGAAGTTCCGGTAGCGCAACAAAGGTTTTGTGGATGAAATAAAGGGGTGGACGGCTGCATACTTGTATAAGGACATCATGCTGATGTCATGATGATGTTTTGCGTACAAATACATACGATATATATGAACTTTGACATGCCACATCGGCTCATGTACAACCCCTCCATGGCCGCGTGCTATGCAGTGAGCACCAGCACGACTCCGCCCTTCGCAGGCCTCGCTCCGGAGCACGCGCATGCTCACACACGGCACCATCGTTCCTAGGGATGGCAACGGGGACCGTTTACCCGAAACCCGACGGGGTTTTCCTCTATTAGGGGCCGGGTGTGGTATCTAATTTATCCCCATGGGGGTATTAACGGCAAGACTTGCTCCCCGATGGGGAGAGCGGGGCGGGGGGCGTTCCAGCAGTCCCCATACCCGAACCCCGCGGAGCCCCGCATGTATCGGTAATATCCCACAAATTTAGCTTGTCCTGCTTAATTTCAGCTAAACACGCATTTACGTCCGTCACTAATGCTTGCTTACCTTCTGGTAATCACGCGATTTGTTGCCAAAATTTTGTCTATATAAACCATTCTTCGGTCAAACCCTCGTTGTGTGAACTATGTGAGTCAAACATAAGTACTCATTATGTCTTATGTGTGTCAGTGTGTGGTGTTGTGACTCTGCACGTATTAAGTTATTTTTGAGCTTGAATTTCTACGATATTTTCATGATTTGTCTACTGTTTGTGATGGAGGTGGGGAACCCGTGGATCTGCTATACCCGGTGGGTGATGGGGACGGGGAAAATAGTCCCCAAGGTGGGGAATGGGGATGGGGACGGGGGAATTTCACAATCGCGGGGACGGGGAAGAAAAGGCAGTCCCCGCGCGGGGGCAGACCCGTTGCCATTCCTATTCGTTCCGTCGCGTCAGAGCATCTATGGAACGGGGAGAACGATCACTCGATCAAGGCGGCGGGCGGTGCACTTGTGCATCGCGGAAGAGATGAGATCCTTGTGGATGGAACTCAAGCGCCGGAAAGCCTCGCTTTCCACTGCACCTCCTCCCCACCACCTCCACTGGTAGAAAAAAGGGCTTCGGTCGCGGTCCGCAACTGCCATTGGTCGCGGTTGCGCAACCGCGACCAATTAAGCGCAACTAAAGGCCCCCCTTTAGTCGCGGTTCCTTACGAACCGCGACTAAATGCACGTCCACGTGGCCGCCAGCAGTCCGTCGGGGCGGAGGACCTTTAGTCGCGGTTCTCCTGGCCAACCGCGACTAAAGGCCACCGCAGGTTTAGGGTTTAGCCCCCCCCTAAACCTGGTTTCTTTTTAATTTGTATTGTTTTATTTCTTTTGGGTTTTAATTTTGAAGGAGTTTCACATATTCTACGGTACTACATACATGCATATGAATGTACAATTTCAAACAAATTTGAAATTAGAACCAAAAAGAATTCAAGAGGAATATACAATATATATTCAATATCGGATGACCATATACAATTTTGAACAAGTTTCCATACATAATTTAGTGCATATGAAGTTCTACGTCCTCTACATAGTGTTCTCCTCTAGGATCGATGACTTCCCTCGCGAACCATCCAGCTAGTTCCTCTTGAAGTGGTCGGAAGCGAGCTTCTGGATTAAGCGTCTTCCGGAGGTTATTCCTCTTGATGTTGTTCTCACACGGCCGCCGCTCAGTGGTGTATCTCCGGATCCTCTCACAAACATAGTATCCACATAGATTGGTTCCCGGTGGCTGAATATCCCCAGTCCCAGACACTGCCTTTTTAAATTGTAGCTCTTTTTTGAATTCACCGACCTTTGATCTACGAACCGTCTCCAAACCCTACGAGGCAAAGAAAATTAAATGAACAAGAGAGTTATTAATTAGTTACTTGATATTAGGAAATGATGAACGAAATAGGCCGATCGATATAGAGCGCAAATGAATGAAAATAATTACTTTTGCATCATTTTTCTCATGTAGGCCCAAAGCGCCGGATCCATATTCAGAGAGTCGTGGACGAGAACTGTGGAGGTGTGAAATTGAATTACTAGCGAAATCCAGTGGAACCTGCGGACACGATACATGCACAGTCATGCATAACTCATCGATTAGCCACATACCATGTATGAAGTAAACAAAAGAGAATGTGCTCAAGACAGAAACACTCACCCAAAATGGTAAGGAAATAGAATATCACTTTTGAGTTCCTGTTTTCTAAGAAACCGCCACAGGTCTTCCTCCACGTCGGCGGGGTGGTGTTCTAACACATATGAATTAACGATGTGTGGGTCAATGAACCCAACATCATGGATGCTCCTTATTCGCATTTCCCGCTTCTTCATTCTGCATAATAGCGTACACAACAAGATAGTTAGGACAATATATATATATATATATATATAGTGCAGGCAATGAACGAGATGGGGTAGAAATTAATAAATCACTTACAGAACGTAGCAACTGATGATAGATTTGTCGAGCTCGCGCAGATTGAACAGCTGGAACAATTCACTCCGATGAATTGTTATATAGTAATGTTTGAAGTGATGCTCATGTCTAACTTCCGCATAAATATAGTCTTTGGCGTTTTTAAGTTTTATGTAACCCTTGTACCAATTTAGCAGACCTTTCATTTGTCGAGGTAGATCCTCTTCCTGCGCAGGCTCGACGAGAGGCCCATTCTCCACATATGTAAATACTACGTCCTTCATTGGCGCCTCATCAAGGCCTAACAGTGCACGAAGAGTGATACCTAAGTTGGCCGCTTGTTCTCTGCACTCGTTACGGTCAATCCCTGTGCTGCCGCAGTTGCTATGATATCGGGGGCATCCGGACGGCTTTCACTATGAGCGGGGCGATCGATTGTTTACTTTGTTCCTCGAGCTGGGCAACTTGTTTCCCCTTTTTTACTTTCTAATTCTTTCTCGGCCTCCTCCTGCTTCTCCGCCAACTCTTGGTTCTTCTTGAACGCGAGTGCTTGCCTACGAAGTTCACGTGCATAGTCGTCAGGCAGATTCTTCGCGGCTTGGGACGGTGTGTTCAAAAATGACTTAGCACAGCTCTTTTCCTTCTCAGAAAATACTTGCTTGGGCTCGGGCTCTCTTTTCTTCTTGCAGTCCGCCTTCCATTTCTCATGTGAGCAGCCACGGCCATGCATTTTCCTCGACACTAAGTTCCCATGGCCTCGGGATGAGAGGCTTCAGTGATGGCTCTGGTATCTTTGTGGTTCTAGGTACATAAGGGTCCGGGTTAATAACCCAGGACTGCTTCGCTTCGCCGGAGGTGGATTGGGGCGGCGTCGATCACCCGCGGGACGGGAGGCTGGGGCGGCGTCGCACCCGCCGGAGGTGGGTGGGGCGGCGTCGGCTGACGTGAAGGAGGTGTAGGTGACCACCACCACCACCGCCGCCGCCACCGCCACCACCGGAGGAGGGTGGACTTGTTTGCCTTGGCGCCTCGCCTGGAAACTTGATAAACTTCTTTTTCCATAGAATGAACTGGCGCTTGACACCTCCAAGTCTTCTCTCCCCTTTGGGTGTAGCAATGTCAATCTCCGGTTCCTCAAACCCTGGGACTATTTCCTCCACCGTGACACGAGCATAGCCATCTGAATGGGGTTGTTGTGGTGGAGTGCTCCAGGCTCACATGGTAAAGCACTGCCGATGGCTACCTTCGTGGACATGTTCCCAATTGGATAATGCAGATGACATTCTTTCATCTCATTTACATCGTCCACGGGGTAGCGAGGAGGCTCCGGTGCAGTAATTTCGACCGCCGTTGCATTATCAGTAGCCGGCGGGTTCTCCGTGGAAGCCACGCTGCTTCTCATCCGCGGCTGGCTTCCGAGATCCGCTGGATAATCTTCATGCGCTGCTGCCGATCTTTCTTGTACTAGTATACTCACGGTTTTCTTCATCGTATCGAATTCCGATACCAACCGCGCCATAACATCTGCATCCCGATCCATCTTTCTCTTACGGCTGTAACCGTACGGGTCATCTTTCTGGGAGAACCCTATTTTCCACGAAATGTTCCCCATGCCTCGTACACGTCCTCCGTGTTCAGGATTTCCGAGGGCTTTTGTCAGCGCGTCGTTCTCTCTGTTGAACTTGATCTTCCCCAGTTGAGCATCCCTCATTGCGTCAATAAGGGCTTGGGTGGGTTTAAACGTTTTGTCCGGTGAACACACTCCCCTGTCTCTGGGTCTAGCGTTCCCCCATGCCCGTACCACCAGCTTTTGGCCCTTGGGTCCCATCCCTCCGTACCTGGACGGATTCCTCGCGTCCCCAGCTCGTTCTCCATCTTCTCCCACCTAGGCTCCCAAAGGCGATACCCTCCTGGCTCCATAATATGATTGTACTCCTTCTTAGCCGCATTTTCCTTATTTTTTTCGATAATTCAATGAACTGCTCCGATTTCTTCTGCTTCACAAAGTCTGGCCAATCATGTTTCAGTTTCTCATATTGTCCTGTGAAATTCGGAGTCTTGTTCTGGTTGACATAGTCACGGGTTAGATTTTGCTTGAATTTCCGGAATGTTTCGGCCATCTTATGAAGAGCGAACTCTTTGACTAGCCTCCTCCTCTTCTTGTTTTCCTCAATCTTGTTACCCTCCTCATCGAACTTGTGGTATTCCGGAGGTAGGACGAAATGTTCCATAAGCTTTTTCAAGCAATCTTTTTTTGTTCTCTTGTCGACAAAACTGAAACCAAGACGTGCCTTCTTTGGCTCATTCCACTCCTGGAGGGTGATCGAGACGTTGTCTCTAACAACGGCTCCGCATTGGTTGATAAACTTGGTGGAGTGCTTGTGGGGCTCCAGCGGCCTGCCGGTTGCACTGTCGACAACCTCGATGGTATATGTTTCTCCTTGTTTGAGCGTCTTGGTTGCGCCACGCTTTGACGACGTACTCGATTGTTTCGACGATCCGGCCGAGGGCTAAAATAAGAAAGAGAGTCGCGCGCGTTAGTACACACATATTTATTCAAATCAGTAAGTTTGTATCACCAGAGGCTCAATGTATATATACACCTCGGCGCCGGAGCTGGTTGCTACTTGCAATTGAAGATCGTCGTTTATCGACGTTTCTTCATCATCTTGCTGCGGCCTTCATCTTGACCGTCAAGATTCACATAAGAAGAAATATCCTCGAGGTCTTCTTCATCTTGTTCGGTCGGCACAAAAATAATATCGCCTTTTATGATGCCAAATATATGGTTTTCAGCTTCTTGATCATAGTTGTCCATAATCGGGTCAGCTCTATCGTCCGCCATATGTCAGTCCTGAAAACATGTAGTAAAAACTAATTAATTGTGTATATGCCAGCATTATCACATCTCTTCTACATATAAAGAGAGCGACGAGGGAGGCGAGAGGGGGACGCGTGTATTAGATGTGTGTATATGCGGACGATCGACCTCGCATGACCGCGTGACCGAGAGCCGGTGGCGGTGGCGGCGGTGGCGAAAGGAAGGTGGCGGTGCCGACGACACATAACCCTCGCCGCCCCCTCTCGAAAGGGCGGTGGCGGTGGCGAAAGGGCGGTGGCGTGTATTAGATGTTATTTCTTGTTAATTTAAAATTTTGTTATATATGTAAAGTTTTTGTGAAATCGGCAATTTGGTTAAGTTACTGTTTTTGTGAAGTTCAATTTTTTGTTAAGTTAAAGTTTTTATGAAGTTAATTACAAAGTTTTTGCGGCGTCGAAGGGCGGGGCGGCAGCGTCGTCGGCGGTCGTCGAAGGGCGGGGCGGCGCGCGGTCGGCGGCTCGGGCGTCGGCGTTGGCGGCGGCAGGGCTTCGGGAGACCGCGCGCGGAGAAGAAGAGAGATGGGAGCGGCGGTTCGGGCGCTACAATATATAGAAATGTCGGTTTTTTTTTATCTTTTTCAAGTCACAAGAAATGTCGGTTTTCGCAAGACTTGATGTGCGCATGTAACATATGTTGATACGTAAGCGAGAAATTTTTTGTTCAAATTTTTTGAACATTTTAAAATATTTTTTCGCTGGTAGGATACAAGTTACAATTTTAATACACAAGTTACATTTCAAAACATTTGCGCACGTAACATGTTGATACAAGTTACAATTTTAGTTAGTTAAAAAAAATAAAAAAATCGGCCTCTCTCTCTCCTCTCTGATCTCTCTCTGATACACGCGCGCGGGCGGCGCCGCCGCCGGCCATCATGCGCATGGCGAACGGCGCGGCGTGGAGATCGACATGCGGCCGGTGCGCAGGGCGGAACGGGGCAGGGGCGCGCGGCGCAGGGCAGCGGCCGGCCAGAGCGCGCGGAGGCAGGGGCGGCGCAAGGCGGAGAAGGAGGCGCGCGCCCGGCGGCCGACCGATCAAGCACGCGCGCGCGAGCGAACGGCGCGGGGCGCAGGCGAGAAGGAGGAGGGCGCAGGGCGGAGAAGGGCGGCGCGGAGACGAACGGCGGCGTGGCGCGCTCCGGCGGCGTGTGTACGGCGTGGCGACGATCCTCCGGGCGGCGTGGCGACGAGATCGGTCCTCGGGCGCGGATGAAGACGAAGAATGGCGGTGTTCGGCGCGGCCGTTCAGCGCCGCTTTATATAGGGACCCCCCTTTAGTCGCGGTTGGTGTGAACCGCGACTAAAGGTATTTTCGCGCGGTTCCACCGCACCAAAGGCATTTTCGCCCGAATTCCAGCGTTCCCGCGGAAATAACCTTTAGTCGCGGTTGGCTAGGCCAACCGCGACTAAAGGTCCTTTTCAAAATTTCTTTTCATTTTCAAAATGTTGGAAATACAAATAATATATCAAAAAATTCATAAAAATAAAACTAATTCAATTCAAAATGTTAGAAATACAAATAATATATCAAAAAATTCAGAAAAATAAAAATAATTCAATTCAAAATGTTAAAAATACAAATAATATATCAAAAAAATCATAAAAATAAAATCAATTCAATTCAAAATGTTAAAAATACAAATAATATATCAAAAAATACAAAAAAAATAAAAATAATTCAATTCAAAATGTTAAAAATACAAATAATATATCAAAAAAATCATAAAACTAAAACCAATTCAATTCAAAATGTTAAAAATACAAATAATATATCAAAAAATTCAGAAAAATAAAAATAATTCATAAAAAAATCATAAAATACAAATAATATACCAAAAAATTCAGAAAAATTAAACTAATTCATAAAAAAATCATAAAAATACAAATAATATATCAAAAAATTCAGAAAAATTAAACTAATTCATTTAAAAATCTTACTACATTTCTTCCTCTTCTTCCCGCTATTTCTTCTTTGTCTTCCCGCCTCTTTCTTCCCGCACTTTTCTTCCCGCCACTTTCTTCCCGCCTCTGTCTTCCCGCTCCCATTTTTCCCGCCATTTCTCACCATACCCGTCGACCGTGCGGCCACCGCACGCCCACGTGCCTCGCCTCGCCAACGCCGGCGTGCGACGTGTGGCCGTGGCTTACACGTGCCATGCCCCGCGTGCGCTATAGAGCGACGAGTGCGGGCGCAACCACACGTCGCCACCACCTCCTCCGCTCATTCATCTCGGGATGCCTCCACGTCGTCGAGGGCGTCCGGTTTCCGTGGCGTTTGAGTGCGTCCGAGCGGTGGGTTCACCGCCGAGATACGCGCCGGTGGCCCCCTCCCGACGTACAACACCGTTTGGGCGCGCGCGCTACGACGCGGCGTGGCGCTTTCGGCGGCCGGGCGCGACATGAACTTCCCGGATGTTGAATCGCTAGAGGGGGCGGAGTTCCTCGCGCCACGCGCCGTGCCTCGTCGACGACGAGGACCATCGCCAGCCGCCAGGTGCAGCGCGGGATCGCCATCGCCGAGCGCGACGAGCGGTTGATGCGCCGAGTGGAGGGCGCAGTTCCCCAACGATGTCGACAACACCGACGCGTTCTTTGTAACCTTAGGGCACAACGCAGGTCCAACAGGCGCCACCGTCGGGCCGTCGCCGCCTTCGAGCTCGAGAACCCACAACTTGGACCGAAAACGACCCTCGGTGGGATGACATTTGGACGGAGACAACCTCCGACTACAGTAGAGACTAGACTAGTAATTTATCTATTTTATTGTAATTTCAATAAAGTCGTTGTCGGTTCTATTAGTTTAAATTTAGTTTATAAAGTCGTTGTCGGTTGTTTTTGTTCAATAAAGTGGTTGACACGAAATTTATTACGATTGAACTAAAATTAAAGTACAGAGCTCAACCGAAAATTAAGATACATGGCCAGATTCGAAGCCTCTGTCTTTCCGCCGGCCCTCTTCCCGCCTCTGTCTTTCCGTCGGCCCCTCTTCCCGCCTCTGTCTTTCAGCCGGCCCCTCTTCCCGCCTCTGTCTTCCGCCGACCCCCTCTTCCCGCCTCTTTCTTCCCGCCACTTTCTTCCCGCCTCCTGTCTTCCCGCTCCCATTTTCCCGCCACTTTCTTCCCGCCTCTTTCTTCCCGCCTCTTTCTTCCCGCCACTTTCTTCCCGCCTCCTATCTTCCCGCTCCCATTTTTCCCGCCATTTCTCACTACATATATGTAGCCCGGCTTGGCCAGCATTATCACATCTCTACAATCTCTCATCACTCTCTCATGGCTTCCACCGCACCCACTCTAACCTACCGGCAGGTGGAGGAGCTGCGCCTCGAACTACCCTTGCCCACCGGGCTACCGCGTCCCGCCGGCTGGAGCCTAAGCGCCGGCGGCGGTCCCTCCCCTCCTCACGCGCGCCGGGCGGCCATCACGAACCACTACTACCTCGACCTCCGCCGGAGCAGCGGATGAATTCCGGCCCGGCATCCCGATAACCAGCATACTTGGGATGCCTTCTTCATCAATCGGCGTGAGAGGGCGCTCGCCAGGTATGAGGAGGACGGTCTGCCTCCTGGGAACTTCCACGAGGCCGGCCGTCGGCTATGGTGGTACGGCCGGACTCTGCAGTCATGGACTACATCACGGCAGCGATATCCCGCTGCGCGGCCTCGGTTCGAGCCACGGCGGCCGGAAGCGGCAACGACAGCCGGCGGCGACGACGGCAACTTAGAAGCGACGACTACCGGTACAACGGCGGCGACTATGAAGACTACGAGTATGCATATTATACGCCTAGGCAGGAGTATGACCAAATCACTCCAAATTTCATGTATCATTAGTGCTATCTCGAATCAATCGAATCATTCGAAAATGGACACCAAACACATCACGGATAATATAATTCACATGATCCATTCAACAAAGTTTGGTACAATAAATTATTACACATCATTTCTTCCCTTGTGTCCCTGCTTGCTTACGATTGGGCCGTATCCATGGAGCATCCTCATCATTTAACTTAATGCTTGGGTCGGTGTTCACTTTGAAGGGCGGAATTTCACCAAACATATTATAATCTTCGACATGTCTGTCTTGTCCTCCACTCCCACGATGTTTCTTTTCCCGAAAGAACAATGTGGCGCTTTGGATCATCGCATGATGTACTGATCGTTTTCTTATCTTTCCGTTTCCTCGGTTTGTGATACGTCTCCGACGTATCGATAATTTCTTATGTTCTATGCCATATTATTGATGATACCTACATGTTTTATGCACACTTTATGTCATATTCGTGCATTTTCTGGAACTAACCTATTAACAAGATGCCAGTGCCAGTTCCTGTTTTCTGCTGTTTTTGGTTTCAGAAATCCTAGTAACGAAATATTCTCGGAATTGGACGAAACGAAGACCCCGGGGCCTATTTTTCCACGGAGCTTCCAGAAGACCGAAGAACGAAGTGGGGCCACGAGGTGGCGACACCACATGGCGGCGCGGCTGGGGGCCCCTATGGTGTGGGCCCCTCGTCCCCCCGACTGCGCCCTTCCGCCTACTTAAAGCCTCCGTCGCGAAACCCACGAGGCGGAAAAACCACGATACGGAAAACCTTCCAGAGACGCCGCCGCCGATCCCATCTCGGGGGATTAGGAGATCTCCTCCGGCACCCTGCCGGAGAGGGGATTCATCTCCGGAGGACTCTACACCACCATGGTCGCCTCCGAGTGATGAGTGAGTAGTTCACCTGGACTATGGGTCCATAGCGGTAGCTAGATGGTTGTCTTCTCCTCATTGTGCTTCATTGTTGGATCTTGTGAGCTGCCTAACATGATCAAGATCATCTATCCCATTCTATATGTTGTGTTTGTCGGGATCGATGGATAGAGAATACCATGTCATGTTAATTATCAAGTTATTACATATGTGTTGTTTATGATCTTGCATGCTCTCCGTTACTAGTAGAGGCTCGGCCAAGTTTTTGCTCTTAACTCCAAGAGGGAGTATTTATGCTCGATAGTGGGTTCATGCTGCTTGACAGGACGTGAGAAAGTTCTAAGGTTGTGTTGTCTTGTTGCCACTAGGGATAAAACATTGGCGCTATGTCCGAGGATGTAGTTGTTGATTACATTACGCACCATACTTAATGCAATTGTGTTTGTTAGCAACTTAATACCGGAGGGTTCGGATGATAACCTTGAAGGTGGACTTTTTAGGCATAGATGCGGTTGGATGGCGGTCTATGTACTTTGTCGTAATGCCCAATTAAATCTCACTATACTTATCATGTCATGTATGTGCATTGTTATGCTCTCTCTATTTGTCAATTGCCCGACCGTAATTTGTTCACCCAACATGCTTTTATCTTATGGGAGAGACACCTCTAGTGAATGTGGACCCGGTCCATTCTTTAATACTGAAATACAAATCTGTGCAATACTTGTTTTACTATTTTCTCGCAAACAATCATCTTCCACAATACGGTTAATCCTTTGTTACACAAGCCGGTGAGATTGACAACCTCACCATTTCGTTGGGGCAAAGTACTTTGGTTGTTGTCAGGGTTCCACGTTGGCGCCGTGGTGTTGCGCCGCACTACATCCCGCCACCATCAACCTTCAACGTGCTTCTTGGCTCCTCCTGGTTCGATAAACCTTGGTTTCTTTACGAGGGAAAACTTGCTGCTGTGCGCATCATACCTTCCTCTTGGGGTTGCCCAACGAACGTGTGAAATACACGCCATCAAGCTCTTTTTCGGCGCCGTTGCGGGGAGATCAAGACACGCTGCAAGGGAGTCTCCACTTCTCAATCTCTTTACTTTGTTTTTGTCTTGCTTTATTTTATTTACTACTTTGTTTGCTGCATTATATCAAAACACAAAAAAATTAGTTGCTAGCTTTACTTTATTTACTGTCTTGCACGCTATATCAAAACACAAAAAAATTAGTTTACTTGCATTTACTTTATTTAGTTTGCTTTATTTACTACTGCTAAAATGAGTAATCCTGAAGTTGAAGTTCGTTCATTTAAGAAACAAGGAGGAGAATGTTTAAAAGACGCTTGGTATAGAATTAGTAATGCCCATAATAGGTGCACTAAGAAACACTCCACTACTATCCTACTCAGGAATTTTTATGTTGGTATCTCTAGCTGGAATAGATATGTTCTTGATTGTCTCGCGGGAGGTAACTTCCTAGGTGCTCCCGCTTTAGAAGCTAGTTGCATTATTGAGAGTTTATTTGGAACGCCACCTATTAATGAAATTAAAATTGAAACCTCCCTTGAGGATGTTATGAAAAAATTGGAAACCATAGAGAAAAATTTTAGTGTTGAAACTAAGTTGGAGATGTTACTTGTTAAAACTGATAAACTTGATAAATCCTTAGGAGGAATTGATGAAAGAATTAGTGTCCTAGGAACTTGTGTTGACCATGATAATCAAATTAATAGGATTGGCGAACTTGAAAAAGCTATGGGAACTTTGGGTTCAACCTTTTCATCTTTACAGTTTAGAGAGAAAGCTTATGTGGGAAAGGAGCAAAAGTTTATGTATGCCTCTAAAGTGCCTAAACCAAAGAAATATTATTATAGGCCTAAAATTGACAAAGCCCCTAGTACCACACAAATGGGGGAGCTTATGATATCGATGCTTCATCTCGCGATAATACTTGAGATTCTTTCTGCGCCTAGCTGAAAGGCGTTAAAAAAAGCGCATAGGGAGACAACCCATGTTTTTACTACGTATTTTATTTTATCTTTGTGTCTTGGAAGTTTTTACTACTGTAGCAACCTCTCCTTATCTTAGTTTTATGTTTTGTTGTGCCAAGTAAAGTCTTTGATAGTAAAGTAAGTACTAGATTTGGATTACGCGGTTCAGTTTCTTTCTTTGTCACGAATGGGTCTACCTCTGTAGGTGGCTCAGAAAATTAAGCCAATTCGAGCATGATCCTGGATATGTACGCAACTTTCATTCAATTTGAGCATTTTCGTTTGAGCAAGTCTGGTGGCCTAATAAAATCCATCTTTACGGACTGTTCTATTTTGACAGATTCTGTCTTTTATTTCGCATTGCCTCTTTTGCTATGTTGGATGAATTTCTTTGATCCACTAATGTCCAATAGCTTTATGCAATGTCCAAGTGTTAAGAATGATTGTGTCACCTCTGAACATGTGAATTTTTATTATGCACTAACCCTCTAATGAGTTGTTTCGAGTTTGGTGTGGAGGAAGTTTTCAAGGATCAGAGAGAGTATGATGCAATATGATCAAGGAGAGTGAAAGCTCTAAGCTTGGGGATGCCCTGGTTCACCCCTGCATATTCTAAGAGACTCAAGTGTCAAAGCTTGGGGATGCCCAAGGCATCCCCTTCTTCATCGACAACATTATCGGTTCCTCCCCGAAACTATATTTTTATTCACATCTTATGTACTTTACTTGGAGCGTCGGTTTGTTTTGTTTTTTTTGTTTTGTTTGAATAAAAAGGATCCTAGCATTCACTTTATGGGAGAGAGACACGCTCCTGTAGCATATGGACAAATATGTCCTTAGGCTCTACTCATAGTATTCATGGCGAAGTTTCTTCTTCGTTAAATTGTTATATGGTTGGAATTGGAAAATGATACATGTAGTAACTCTAAAATGTCTTGGATAATTTGATACTTGGCAATTGTTGTGCTCATGTTTAAGCTCTTGCATCATATACTTTGCACCCATTAATGAAGAAATACTTAGAGCTTGCTAATTTGGTTTGCATATTTGGTTTCTCTAGAGTCTAGATAACATCTAGTATTGAGTTTTGAACAACAAGGAAGACGGTATGGAGTCTTATAATGTTTACCATATGTCTTTTATGTGAGTTTTGCTTGTACTAGTTCATCCTTGTGTTTGTTTCAAATAACCTTGCTAGCCTAAACCTTGTATCGAGAGGGAATACTTCTCATGCATCCAAAATACTTGAGCCAACCACTATGCCATTTGTGTCCACCATACCTACCTACTACATGGTATTTATCCGCCATTCCAAAGTAAATTGCTTGAGTGCTACCTTTAAAATTCCATCATTCACCTTTGCAATATATAGCTCATGGGACAAATAGCTTAAAAACTATTGTGGTATTGAATATGTACTATGCACTTTATCTCTTATTAAGTTGCTTGTTGTGCGATAACCATGTTTAGGGACGCCATCAACTATTCTTTGTTGAATATCATGTGAGTTGCTATGCATGTCCGTCTTGTCTGAAGTAAGAGATCTACCACCTTTATGGTTGGAGCATGCATATTGTTAGAGAAGAACTTTGGGCCGCTAACTAAAGCCATGATTCATGGTGGAAGTTTCGAGTCTTGGACATATATCCTCAATCTCATATGAGAATAATAATTGTTGCCACATGCTTATGCATTAAAGAGGAGTCCATTATCTCGTTGTCCATGTTGTCCGGTATGGATGTCTAAGTTGAGAATAATCAGCGAAATCGAAATGCGAGCTTTCTCCTTAGACCTTTGTACAGTGGCATGGAGGTACCCATTGTGACACTTGGTTAAAACATGTGCATTGCAAAGATCCGGTAGTCCAAGCTAATTAGGACAAGGTGCGGGCACTATTAGTATACTATGCATGAGACTTGCAACTTGTAAGATATAACTTTCATAACTCATATGCTTTATTACTAGTTGACAAAATTGTTTCATGTTTTCAAAATAAAAGCTCTAGCACAAATATAGCAATCGATGCTTTCCTCTTTGAAGGACCATTCTCTTTACTTTTATGTTGAGTCGGTTCACCTATCTCTCCACCTCAAGAAGCAAACACTTGTGTGAACTGTTTGATTCCTACATACTTGCATATTGTACTTGTTATATTACTCTATGTTGACAATTATCCATGAGATATACATGTTACAAGTTGAAAGCAACCCAACTTAATCTTCCTTTGTTTGCTTCAATACCTTTACTCGATTTATTGCTTTATGAGTTAACTCTTATGCAAGACTTATTAATACTTGTCTTGAAGTACTATTCATGAAAAGTCTTTGCTTTATGATTCACTTGTTTACTCATGTCATTACCATTGTTTTGATCGCTGCATCACTACATATGTTTACAAATAGTATGATCAAGGTTATGATGGCATATCACTTCGAAATTATCTTTGTTATCTTACCTGCTCGGGACGAGGATGAGGGATGCTTGATACGTCTCAGACGTATCGATAATTTCTTATGTTCTATGCCATATTATTGATGATACCTACATGTTTATGCACACTTTATGTCATATTCGTGCATTTTAGGAACTATTAACAAGATGCCGAAGTGGGGTTCTGTTTTCTTTTTTTGGTTTCAAAATCAGTAACGAAATATTCTCGGAATTGACGAAACGAAGACCAGGGGGCCTATTTTTCCACGGAGCTTCCGGAGACCGAAGAACATACGAAGTGGGGCCACGAGGTGGCGACACCACATGGCGGCGCGGCCAAGGGGGGCCGCGCCGCCTATGGTGTGGGCCCCGTCGGGCCCGACTCTGCCCTTCCGCTACTTAAAGCCTCCGTCGCGAAACCCCGAGGCGGAAAAACCACGATACGGAAAACCTTCCGGAGACGTCGCCGGCCGATCCCATCTCGGGATTCGGAGATCTCCTCGGCACCTAGAGAGAGGGGATTCATCTCCGGAGGACTCTACACCGCCATGGTCGCCTCGGGAGTGATGAGTGAGTAGTTCACCCTGGACTATGGGTCCATAGCGGTAGCTAGATGGTTGTCTTCTCCTCATTGTGCTTCATTGTTGGATCTTGTGGTGCCTAACATGATCAAGATCATCTATGTAATTCTATATGTTGTGTTTGTCGGGATCCGATGGATAGAGAATACCATGTCATGTTAATTATCAAGTTATTACATATGTGTTGTTTATGATCTTGCATGCTCTCGTTACTAGTAGAGGCTCGGCCAAGTTTTGCTCTTAACTCCAAGAGGGAGTATTTATGCTCGATAGTGGGTTCATGCGCATTGACAGGACGATGTGAGAAAGTTACAGGTTGTGTTGTCTTGTGCCACTGGGATAAAACATTGGCGCTATGTCAGGGATGTAGTTGTTGATTATTACGCACCATACTTAATGCAATTGTCTGTTGTTAGCAACTTAATACCGGAGGGTTCGGATGATAACTTGAAGGTGGACTTTTTAGGCATAGATGCGATTGGATGGCGGTCTATGTACTTTGTCGTAATGCCCAATTAAATCTCACTATACTTATCATGTCATGTATGTGCATTGTTATGCTCTCTCTATTTGTCAATTGCGTTAATTTGTTCACCCAACATGCTTTTATCTTATGGGAAGACACCTCTAGTGAACTGTGGACCCGTCTATTCTTTAATTGAAATACAAATCTACTAATACTTGTTTTACTATTTTCTGCAAACAATCATCTTCCACACAATACGGTTAATCCTTTGTTCACAAAGCGGTGAGATTGACAACCTCCTTTCTTCGTTGAAATACTTTGGTTGTGTTGTGCGGGTTCGTTGGCGGAATCCACGGTGTTGCGCGCACTACATCCCCGCCATCAACCTTCAACGTGCTTCTTGGCTCCTCTGGTTCGATAAACCTTGGTTTCTTTCTGAGGGAAAACTCTTGTCGCGCGTCATACCTTCTCTTGGGGTTGCCCAACGAACGTGTGAAATACACGCCATCGGTTTCTACTCATGTCCTTGACATAGAAAACCTGAGCGACATCTTTCGCTAGGACGAATGGTTCGTCAAGGTAACCAAGATTGTTGAAATCCACCATTGTCATTCCGTATTGCTGGTCCACCTTTACCCCACCTCCTGTTAGCTTGAACCAGAACAAAGGGACCTTAAAGGAGGGTCCATAGTCAAGTTCCCATATCTCCTCTATGTAACCATAATATGTGACCTTTTGCCCATTCTCGGTTGCTGCATCAAGCGGACACCAAGTTTTGGTTGGTGCTCTTTTTCTTGGCGATCGTGTAAAATGTATTCCCATTTATCTCGTACCCTTGGAAAGTCGTTATAGTCGAAGATGGTGTCTTGGCCAACATGTACAGGCGATCTACAACCTTATTGTCATGCATTAAATGTTTTCTCAACCAACTGCCGAAAGTCTCCATGTGGGCCTTCCTAATCCAGGATTCAGGCCCGGGTTGTCCGAGCGTAAAATATTCTTATGTTTCTCAAAGTACGGAGCCACCAAGCCGGAATTGGTCAGAACTGTGGTGTGCTTCATCGAGAGAATGGCCGTCCATACATATCGTTGATTTCCTTGATCGTGCCTTTTAGTCTCCTCGTGCCGCGATCGAGGAAGACCAATCGGCTTAAGGTCAGGAACAAAGTCAACACAAAACTCAATTACCTCCTCATTTCCATAGCCCTTGGCGATGCTTCCTTCTGGCCTAGCACGGTTACGAACATTATACACTATATAAAAGCTAACCCCATTTGCTTTAACCTCATCAGTTTGGGTACTATTCATGGTTCATTCCTCTCCAATCAGATTTTACCACGTTGGTCTTTTTCCCTGTAGATGGGTGAACGGGTACCTGCAGATCTAGGAAAAGTTAGTTTCATTTTCTTTTTTTTCCTGTGCAAATCCCTGGATTACCGGCAGCATCCCATAGTTTTCTCTGATCCATCCGGTTACCTTGCCTCTTTCAGACGTTTTTTTTTCTCTATTCTTCCCTTGGTCTCCAGTTTTCCGGTTGAGATCCGTTTCCAGTCAAAGCGGTGAGGATATCCCACCACTGAGTTTCCAGCGACTTCCAAAAAAGAGGAATTGACTCCTCCTCCGCCCCACCCAATCCCCTTCGCTCCGGCCAAATAAAATTCCATGGCTGCCGCGCACCACTACGCCAACGAACGGCGGTCTCTTCTCCCTCTGTGGCTGCGTGCGCTCAGGCGTCCATCAGGGTGGCACGTCCCTGGGCAAAGCTCCTATTTTGCCGGTGGCTATAGCCATGGGGTGGCCCAGGGCTGGACTCCTATGTGGCCGGTGGCCGGCGCCGCCGAGGCCATCCCACCGGCCGAGCAGAAGGGTTGCGTTGCGGTGGCTTTGACGAGGTGGATGTGGAATACGAGGGAGATCTGGTGTCTGCAAATGAGAGATACGGCGATAATACCAGGTGCCCTCTCCAAGGCTCGATCCTCCTCTCCGATTCTGCAAAAAAATTTGTCAGATCTATACGTTAGATTTGTTGTCCACGGATTGGAGCTTTCTCTCTTTGTGTACAAGATAACTGAGATAAGAAACAGCACAGTACCTGTTGTTGCTGCTGCTGCTGACTAGCCCTTGGAGATGAGGCGTGGGCACATCACCCACCGAAGTACTACATGCTCGGCGCGTTCAGGCGCTACGTCAATCTCAGCCGACTACCGAGACACTGGTAACCTCCTCTGGAAACTCTACCTCCTCGCCTCTACGTTCATCCGCCATGTTTCAGCTAGACCTGCATCAATGCAACAATTTTCAACAAGTTGTGGCTGTTTTATGCTGATTATATATATATATTTTACCAATTTTTCTTAGATTTAGTGCTTATGTGATAACTTTTAGTGTGCCACCCTAACTAATAATCTCAGATGGAAATGTGTTTTCGACCTAGCTGAACTACAAGTTACTAACATATCAATTCCAGATCACAATTATTACACTATATAAAAGCTAACCCCATTTGCTTTAACCTCATCAGTTTGGGTACTATTCATGGTTCATTCCTCTCCAATCAGATTTTACCACGTTGGTCTTTTTCCCTGTAGATGGGTGAACGGGTACCTGCAGATCTAGGAAAAGTTAGTTTCATTTTCTTTTTTTTCCTGTGCAAATCCCTGGATTACCGGCAGCATCCCATAGTTTTCTCTGATCCATCCGGTTACCTTGCCTCTTTCAGACGTTTTTTTTTCTCTATTCTTCCCTTGGTCTCCAGTTTTCCGGTTGAGATCCGTTTCCAGTCAAAGCGGTGAGGATATCCCACCACTGAGTTTCCAGCGACTTCCAAAAAAGAGGAATTGACTCCTCCTCCGCCCCACCCAATCCCCTTCGCTCCGGCCAAATAAAATTCCATGGCTGCCGCGCACCACTACGCCAACGAACGGCGGTCTCTTCTCCCTCTGTGGCTGCGTGCGCTCAGGCGTCCATCAGGGTGGCACGTCCCTGGGCAAAGCTCCTATTTTGCCGGTGGCTATAGCCATGGGGTGGCCCAGGGCTGGACTCCTATGTGGCCGGTGGCCGGCGCCGCCGAGGCCATCCCACCGGCCGAGCAGAAGGGTTGCGTTGCGGTGGCTTTGACGAGGTGGATGTGGAATACGAGGGAGATCTGGTGTCTGCAAATGAGAGATACGGCGATAATACCAGGTGCCCTCTCCAAGGCTCGATCCTCCTCTCCGATTCTGCAAAAAAATTTGTCAGATCTATACGTTAGATTTGTTGTCCACGGATTGGAGCTTTCTCTCTTTGTGTACAAGATAACTGAGATAAGAAACAGCACAGTACCTGTTGTTGCTGCTGCTGCTGACTAGCCCTTGGAGATGAGGCGTGGGCACATCACCCACCGAAGTACTACATGCTCGGCGCGTTCAGGCGCTACGTCAATCTCAGCCGACTACCGAGACACTGGTAACCTCCTCTGGAAACTCTACCTCCTCGCCTCTACGTTCATCCGCCATGTTTCAGCTAGACCTGCATCAATGCAACAATTTTCAACAAGTTGTGGCTGTTTTATGCTGATTATATATATATATTTTACCAATTTTTCTTAGATTTAGTGCTTATGTGTTAACTTTTAGTGTGCCACCCTAACTAATAATCTCAGATGGAAATGTGTTTTCGACCTAGCTGAACTACAAGTTACTAACATGTCAATTCCAGATCACAATTATTTGGGCAGTGGAAAGAACAAGATTCACAGGAACACAATTGCCTTGCTACATTCAAGATCACCAGGAAAGAATAATTGCAGGCAGATTGGAAAAGGACGCACATACCACCACTTATACAAGTTGGATTTTATTGTTGTCGACATGAGGTATCCCTCGAAAATTCAAACAATTTGTTTACTCGCCCTCTGTTATAGACCATTTGAATTGTTGGAACCAATATGTAGCCTCCTTTCCCCAACAAATATATTGTTATCTCATTATCTCCATTTGTTCTAATTGAACTTCACACATGACAGTCTTCTTTGCACCATTATAATGCTACACTTCCATAAGTACTTAACCTAATTCTCATTTAGGTATGCACAGATCAAAAAATGTTTACTACATCTTTGTAAGCTACTGAAACTTAGAGCTGATAACAATCTGGTAAAGGATTAATGACAACTGGTTCTGCCACCACAAGATAACATGGAATACAGGTCCACCTGATTTGTGGATTATATCTATCCTGATTTGTTTTTCTTTTCATGTTCCGGTAGACTGCAATCCCGATGGTTGCATTTTAGTACTTCAACATTGTTTTGGATGAAGTGCTGCTGAGTGTAGAGGTGGCAGAGAACTTCGAATCAAAAAAAGATATTTTACACTCTATTTTCAAATATTGTCTGGATAGAATGTACTTCAGCACCTGGTTCTGGGAAGCACTGAGGACAGTATGATGTTTCCTTGAAACATTGTCAAATGAACTTGATCTATCCAGAGCTATAAACTTGATCTATCCCGAGCTATGTTACAGGTTGGTCTGCTGAATTTTGTTGAGCTTTCTGTATAGAAATTGGGTGTTTATATTCAACTAATTTGAAGTATGTTTGGTGGTTTCAGGTCTGGGGAGAGGTAGGAAAGGCTCCTTCCACTCAGGTGGTCAGGTCTGGATAGGCTGGTGTCTAGGTTCATTCATCGCCATCAACAATACAGGCAAGCCAAATTTTGGGTGCTCCATGATGTTGAGTACTCCCGAGGTGGCTGCCCCATTATGGATATCAAGAGAATGCTTGCAAATTTTTTTGTTGACTCTCACCGCAACAGAAGGTTAATACTCATGATTCATTTAGATTTGTTACTCTGCCCTGCAATCTCGAATACTGCTGCCAATATTTTTCTCACAGCCAGTTATCTGTGACCGAGTTTTGTTGATAGCAGTGTTTTTATCTCAGGGTATGTTGGCTCAGTTCTGGATCAAGGACAACAAAAATTGCACGGGTAACACAACATGCACACACACTGAAATGGATATTACTTAGTCGTCGTTGTACAACTCAATAGTTGCCACTTTACTAGCTTACAGAATGAACTGTATTTAGAGTGGTGTCTTCCTTGAGCAAAAAATGCATGTGAAATGGGGTATTATAATTCTTTTTCGTCATATATCAATGCAGCAACGTAGATTTATTTTTCCCTTTGTAATTCGGTATAGTACATAGTTGAAGCTTCCACCACCAGTTCAATATTTCTGTAGCCTACCTGCAGGTTACCCTCAGGGCAAGCAACAACATCAAACAACATCAAAGCCTTTTTCCCAAGCAAGTTGGGGTAGGCTACCCTCGGGACAAGCCTAATAAGAAATTTCCATAATAGATACCTTTTCATCATCAGTTCAGTATCGTTGCGACTAGGCGTATGCCATAGAAGAAGGCTCAGGTTGGAGACATTTTAGTTCTGCTGTAATTGTAACAATGCGTTAGCACACCTTTATAAAAAAATAAGTTAGTGCTTTGAGGATTATTCGTTCTGGTGTGCCGAATGCTTTTGTTCTGCTTGCAGTCTCACATTCTTCTACTGGAAGTGCAGTACCTCATATTTTGTTGAGTGCTGATGTAGCATATAGATTAGTTTTCTTCACATTGCAATCAGATCATAGGTCTGTAGTACCAGAGAATATATAGTTATTCACGGTTAGTGCATTGCTGATACTACAATGTTATCTCTGATTCTCTTCCCTCCACCCCTTTTTTTAAGGGTCAACAGTGGGAGAGTTTACCTCTGCAATTTTATTAATAATTAATAAAGTTACAAAGTTACAAGTATGTATAAGAAGTATTAAAAAAAACAAAAGGATCTAGATTTGAGTCTGTAACCACATGTTGAGCTGTTCTGCATATTTTTCTTTTTCTCCAAAGTGCCCACGACCCAGATCACTCCGGATGGAAAATGTAAATGTCCATTGCTTAATGTGTTTGTGCATAGTGATGCAATCCTAGACGTTGTGTTTTCTACCTAGATGTTCTAAAGTAATTTAAAAAAAATTCTCAATGTTTGATTTTTAATGTTTTGCAGAAAAATAGGAGCTGGTTATTTGAGCTCCATCGCGGGAGCAAGACTATGCTCAAGGAATTAACCTGTTTATAGATGTCAGCTGCAAGTATTTGATGCTTAACTTAGCTACAGCAGTTGATGCAGTCATGGATAGAGGCTTACGTCAGATGTACATAGTGCTATGCTTCTGCCAGCCGATTGTACTTTGTGGCACTTTCAATGTTTTATTTTTTGTTGCCTATGTTCTTAATTGCGGAAGACTATTTCTATAATTACCTACGTTTGGTTCTATTGGTTTACTCAGCATTAATCTACAGCTCCATGTGATGCTATCTTTTCTTACCTCTCCAGTCTCCAATATTCTGTCAAGGCCTTGACAGAACAATAACCTCTTCAAATTGTCTATATTTGGTTCTATTGATTTACTTAGTATGAATATACAGTCTCCATAGTTATATCTTTTCTCACCTCCGGTATTTCGTTTAGTTATTGGTCTACCAATCACTCAATGGAGGTGTGCTTAAACGAATGGAGCTAACTGAATATGAAACTAAATCAAAGCCCCAGCAGAACAGAAAAAAGAAGTTTATCTTCTCTTCTTTCCAAAATTCATCTCCTAAAGAGAGGAATGGACCACCAAAATACTTGCAGTATACTGTCTTAGGGAAAATATAGTAGCAAGAAGTAGCGTACCAGGCCCACGATCCGATTCCACTCCTTGGAGTGGAGCTCCACTTTGACCGATCGTTGCAAGAGCAGAGCACTGAAGCGCCGCCCACGCCCAGTCGTCGCCATCCTTTCCCACGCTTCACGCTTGGTCATCCTTTTGCCAGCGAGCGAGTTGGTATGCCCGCTGCGAGGCCCGCCATGGCCAGCGCTGCATCGCCAACTGAGCACTCCCGATCTCCATCCTCCCCGTGGCCTCTGCTTCTTTCTCCCCCGCCATAGATCCAGTGGTGACCGCGCCAGGCCCCTCGCAGCCTCCGTGCTCAGGATTTTCTCCTGCTCCGATCCTTCGCTCCGGCCACGGCTCCTCCTGCTCCGCTCCTTCGCTCCGACGCGACGGCCGCGGCTCCTCCTGCTCCGCTCCTCCGCTCCGGCGCGGCAGCCGAGGGTACTCTGCCGACCTGGGTCGCTTGCCTCACTCTACTTTGTCCTCTTTTCTTTTTGTTGCTTTCACCTCTAGAAGTTTCAGAAGGAGAAGAAATGGTCGAGAGTGCTGTTAGAAAACGTATGGACCAAATTTAACGTAACCCAATCCATCTATCCAGTACAAGGATAGGAAAAACATAGGAATAGGAAAGGTATAGGATTGGAATGGTATGTCTACTTGAATTCTATAGGAAGATGAGTTTGTTTGATTGTAGCAAAGGAATTTTTCCATGAGGTATGAGCTAATGCTTTTTTCCTATAGGATTTTCCTATAGGAATTTTTCCTATAGGCTATGTTCCTATGAATCAAACAACATGTATAGGAAATTTTCCCATAGAAACCAAATCCTACACAATTCCTATGCAAATCCTTTGAATCAAAGGAGCCCTGAAAAGGCCGTTCATCGTTTACATGTCTGTAACCCATCCTTCGACTAAGTTCGAAAATGCCATGTCGCGCTCTCAAAGAAATAAACATTTGGTGATCTTACAAATGGCACTATCAGTGTCAAGTGAGCAAACAATATATTGTACTGCTCAGTGCTCACTACTACTCCACTATAGTAGTAGTGAGCAGATAGTAGTGACCTAAATATAAAAGCCGTCATCTCCAGTACCTTACATAGATTCAGTGCGCTAATGTTGTTTTCTTTTCCATTTACAGGGTTTACCTCCATCACATGTTGCCTCTTTTAGCCGGAGAAATACTAACATTTTATTTTGTAGCAACAACGAAAACAAAACCACTACCATCCGCCGCCAATTTCACCGGACCTTCTTTCGTACTTCAGCTACCTAGATACTCCATTATCCGCCACCTATTTCACTAGCACTTCCGCGGTATTTTAGCAACCCAGATATTCTATTATTTCTACAAAATTATAAGCAACTTTCTTGATACCAAGGGCGCGATCGAGTTTTAGATGTTTCTTCAGATGTTTTTGAAAATGAACCATGCACTTTTAAACCTAAAGAACGTCCATTAAAAAAAAATGCCGCACCGTAGACAACACGGGCGCGGCGTGCGCCGCGCCGCAAACTTCCTAGTATTTCTTTAATACTCCCATGAACCTCTCGAAGGGGAACATATTGTGTAGAAATACAGGACCGAGAATGGAAATCTCTTCGACTAGGTGAACCAGGAGGTGCGTCATAATATTGAAAAAGGATGGCGGGAACACCAACTCGAAACCGACAAGACATTGGACCACATGGTTCTGTAACCGTGGTAGAACTTCTGGATTGATTACCTTCCGAGAGATTGCATTGAGGAATGCACATAGCTTTACAATGGGTACTCGAACATTTTCCGGCAGGAGCCCCCTCAAAGCAATCGGAAGCAATTGCGTCATAATCACGTGGCAGTCGTGAGACTTCAGGTTTTGGAACTTTTTCTCCGCCATGTTTATTATTCCCTTTATATTGGACGAGAATCCAGACGGGACCTTCATACTGCTCAGGCATTCAAAAAGATGACCTTCTCTTCTTTGGTCGAGCGTAGCGGCACGACCTTGAAACCATTCCGGATGCGGTTATCGGGTCTTTCAAACGTTGTGGTCTGCCATGCTTCCTTTGTATCATTTGTCTTCCCATACACGCCCAAGAAGCTTAGGAGGTTCACGCAAATATTCTTCGTAACATGCATCACGTCGATTGCAGAGCGGACATCTAGGACTTTCCAATATTCTAGCTCCCAATATAGATTTCTTCTTCCACATGGGTGCGTGCCCGTCAGCTCCCTTCGAATTGTCCGCCAGGACCTTTCCAAAGATGACTTTCAAATCCTTGACCATATCAAATGCTTCAGCACCAGTCGTTCCGAAACCCCGGTGATCTGCCTGCCGTTGTAATGCTTGCCTCTCTTTCTTACTGGATGAATTTTCGGAAGAAATCGACGATGCCCAAGGTACACGTTCTTCTTACAATTTGGCAAATGTACTTTGTCATCTCATGTAATGCGTGCATGCATTGTATCCCTTATTTGATAGTCCGAAAGGTTACTAAGAGCAGGCCAATCGTTGATGGTTACGAAAAGTAACGCTCGTAGGTCAAATTCTCTTCTTTGTGCTCATCCCACTGGACACCAGGTCTTCCCCACAGTGTAAAAGTTCATCAACTAATGGCCTTAGGTACACATCGATGTCGTTGCCGGGTTGCTTCGGACCTTGGATGAGCACCGGCATCATAATGAACTTCCGCTTCATGCACAACCAAGGAGGAAGGTTGTAGATGCATAGAGTCACGGCAGGTGCTATGGTTGGAGCTCCAAAAAAGTTCATGCCATCTGTACTTAGACCAAATCTTATGTTCCTTGCGTCAGCTGCAAAATCTTTAAACTCTCTGTCGATCTTTCTCCATTGCATTCCATCTGCGGGGTGTCTCAACTCCCGTCCGACTTACGGTCCTCTTTGTGCCATCGCAACAACTTGGCATGCTCTTTGTTCCTGAACAACGTTTCAACCGTGGTATTATAGGAGCATACCACATCACCTTGGCGGGAACCTTCTTCTGGGTTCTCGCCCTCAACATCGTCACCAGGGGTCATCGCCTCGATCTTATAACGCAATGCTGCATACCGGGCATTCATTCAAATTCTCGTATTCACCGCGGTAGAGGATGCAGTCGTTGATGCATGCATGTATCTTCGAACCTCTAAACCTAGAGGGCAGACAACCTTCTTTGCTTACGTACTGGAGGGCAACTCGTTATTCTTTGGAAACATATTCTTCAACATTTTCAGCAAGTTTTCAAATCCAGAGTCAGCTACACCTTCCCGTGTCTTCCATCTCAGCAAATCCAGTGTGCAGCCCAGCTTTTCACCATTATCGCATCCCTGGCGACTTTTTGTGATCCTCTAACATGCGATCCAAATTCTCCCTCTCCTTTCGGTTTTTATCTCTGCATCACCAATGGTCCGACCAAGATCATCGCGGGCTCATCACGTGCCTCTTCTTGATCACCTTCCCCCTTCACCTTCAGCATCCTCCATGAAAGTATCACCGAAATGATCAAGATAGTTTTCATCGATGATATCATCCTCTTCATCCTCTTCATTATAACCCCTCTTTCTCCATGCTTGGTCCAACAATTATAGCTTGGCATGAAACCATGCGTCATCAAAGTGAACTTCCCTTGAGGAAGAGTAACCTTCGATTCTTACAGCCAACACATGGACAGATAACAAAACCCCTGCTTGTTCGCATTAGCCACTACGAGGAAATCTTTCAAACCCGTAGTGAATTCGCAGTGGGTTAGCGTACATCCATTGCCGATTCATCTGCATTATTATAATATAAAATATATAATTAACCATCATGCATTTGTTAAACTAAATAGAAATTAAACAATGAACTACACACATGCATATTTTATCAATGACACATATAAAAGGTTCAAGTTGCTAACCGCGATCGAGGAGGAAAAAATAAATGAGGAAGCTCGATCAAGTGTGGCTCCGACACTTCATATCATGTTGGTTTCATGCTCTTGGGCATTTCATCAAACACCTTGTGTGCATAAGAGGAGCCAAACCAACACCCCTTGTGAAGTTTGTGAGAGGTGCACAAATGGCTCTCTGGGCGTATATATAGGGAGTGTTGGGTTTTCCCCACCGCTGAGCCCTCCCGTCCACCACTGGTCACCGAAGCGCGCTGGCCAGGCCTGGTCGTGGTTCGCCTCCCAAACATTTAAAGCCCATGGTCATTGTCATAATTTACTAATGAGGCTGGACGGAAGCCCTTTCTTCTACCAGTGCTCCCTTCCGCCCATGCCGGCTTGAGAACGGCATGTCGTTTCAGCACTCGTCGTGGGGCCGGGAACCGCTCCAGACAGGGACCTCGCGCTGGCTCCGTTCGTGGTCTGGCTGCTGCCGCCAGGATCGACGTGATGAGCTGACCATGGACAGACCCTGTTGTGACGGCTTCGTTCTTTCCATGTGCGCGCTCCTCGACTCAGACGTAGCTACTACCCCAAGATCGGGAGCTCCACGGCGGTGCACCGACGGCTCTGTCCGTGGTCTAGCTACCGCTGCCAGGATATCTCGACGTGATGATCTAATCAAGATCAGCGTTGACGGCTCCGTCCGTGGTCTAGCTGCTGCCGCAGGGATCTCTCACAATAGTGAGGGTGTGGCCAGGATCTCTGGACGTGACAAGCTGATAAGGGACGTCCCAGCACATATAGAAAAGCATGATGTCCAGGTTTGTTCCGGTTCTAATTAAATATGTTCCATGCAAGGTGTCCCTAACGATATCTACTTAATGTTTGTATTGTTAGAAATCTATGCACGAATTCGTCTATCTGTCGGACACCTCTGGTGCATCTCCTGCTGGATGCCGACCTATGAAGACGTAGAAAGATAAGAAAAAATTAACCAACTGGTACAACTTATGGGTGGCATGGTGGGTAATTTTGTGTCAACTTCAGGTTAGTTTTCATGACGTACCAAGTCAAACCAAACCACGGAACCACTTTTGCTTTTATTATTAGGTATAGATTAGATATATGCAACTGTAATTATTGCGTATTTGAGAAATGTCATTACAATTTTCATCTTTCGAAATATGCCACTGCAATGGAGTTTTTGGAAGGCCGAGAGGGTGTTTTTTGACTGGCTTGATGGAGGAATGTTTTATGGATCACTACCACTGCATATATTAATTCAGTTCAACGTTACTACGTTGCCACCGCATATTTTATTACACATCTTATGCCTAACATGTGCGGCCGCAAAAAAATTTAAGGGACCATGGCAACACACGGGCATTCAACTAGTATATAATTGTTGCCTGCCAAAACCCACGGCCGACGAAAGCAACACGAAAGGAGGCTCCCGAATCGCTGGTGGGTCTGGTCCTCGGCGATAGCCCGCAAAACTCGCACACGTCTTGGTGTTTGAGGGCGTGCACTGACCTATACCGGTCAGGAGGTGATGGATTGCTTCATTAGTTTCCTGCATGGCAGACACGTAAACATTAAATCCGAGCCTCGATCGGCTCTCAGGTTATCCTGAGCCGATTCACCCATGGTTCGTATAGGATCTACGATAACATGGGGATCCTGCTTGATCAATACCAAGTTAAATCAATCTACGACAGTTTAGGGCTTTCACCGCATAATTGGAACGTCCTACGCGTAGTTGAGCCTGGCAGATACGAAAGATAACAGAAAACTAATCCTAAAAGAGGCCTAAAAACCAACACAGAGTCGATTCCCGGAACAACCCCTCTTGGATCGGCAAACCATACCTTACGCACTACTAGATCGTTCAACCCGTTTGCAAGGCCTAACCATGCGGATATCAAACTAATCCTTGGAGAACAAGGAACAACCATAACAGATCAGATCTACTAAATAAAGTCCAAGCAAGATGCTGCCCTTACACCTAAGATAGGTTCAAAGGCAGCTAGATATTTAGGGGCAGCATAACTAAGCAAACATATCAGAAAAGTATCGATGTTAGCCCAAAAACATCTATGATAACAGTATTACTCGCCATTAACAAGGCTTCAGTACGAGCAACACAAAACAACGAATAAGCGTCTGCAGATCGCAAGATGCGATGCATGACGCTTACCCGGAAGAAACCCTCGAAACAAGGGTGGCGATGCGCCTAGATTGTGTTTATTGTGAACGTGATCGTCCTCCTTTCTCAATAACCCTAGGTACATATTTATAGTCCGTAGACTTTCTAACTTTGGAATAAACCTAACTGTGTACGAACCAAACTCTATCTCTTAATTCTAAACTGAAACGTGATCTACTATAATGTACAAATATACGGGCAATCTAGCCCAAATTCTCGCACGAGGCCGATTCAAAAACACTTTATGTGCATATCCTCTAAGCCCATCTCAATCATGGCCCATCTCCTCATTTGGCTAAAATCTGGCGGTAACACATGCCCCCCTGGTTTTGGCAATAATAATTCCAAAACCACTCTGTTTTCCTTCATCGGGTTACGCGTTGCAGAGCAGAACCGCTATAGTGCCCTTCCATCATGATGCCTTGCCTTCTCAACTTCTCCGTCGCACGATTTGACAGTTTGGCACCGCATCCTCGAAAACAACCATTGAATCATCTTCCATGTACCCCTTCATTTAACCTCATCCGAGCAGTTTGCCTCCTCATCCTCTTGTTCGGCATTAGCAATCGAAACTCCTCTCGCAACCATGGACTCCTCCTCTCCTCCTACTCTTCGGGTCTCTCCTTCCAATCCTCCTCCTCCCGTGAGCCGCGGTACGACCCGATAGCGGCGTACGAGGCCCTCGCCCCACTGTGGTGGGACGAGGCGGATTGGGATTTCGCCGTCGGGTCAGAGGATGACGAATCCTTGACCGACAGGGAGGATAACCTCCAATTCCTTGTTGACGGGGAGTTGGAGGAAAAGAGCGACAACGACGCCTTCTCCTGGGGCGAGGGCATCTCCTCCGACGAGGAGGATGGAACGGAGGACGACGCCTCCTCTGACGAATACCCGCCGGCGAAGCGCTTCCGCGCCGGGTCGGAGGACGACGACGACGACGAAGAAGAAGCCCTCCAGGGTTTTAGCAACGACGAAGACGTCGCCGACAGCAACGCCGATGGCGGCGAGGACGGCGACGACGAGGGCAGCGACGGCGCCGGCCCCTAGATTAGGGACTACTAGAATAGGGCTAGTAGTAGTACATTAGGCAGCAAATCCTCCTTTTGTGAGCAATCGGCTCTTATTGTAAAAACCCCTTTTAATCAATGAAGAATGCTTCTATGTCTGATTTTTCCGATTGTCAAAGTAGGTCAACGCACAAAGAGTCGATGGCAACGCATCGGCCTTTTACCATAAAACGCCAGTAAGGCCAGACTCAGTTACCTATTTAGACAGGTCCAAGCGGACATTCCCCAAATTCAAACGGTAACCTGTGACCCTCGTCTAAAAGCCCAAACTTAGATCTCCAATTGCCCATCGAACAGATTCATCTCGCGGCAACGCGAGTCCCAGATCCCCAACCGCGCAGATCCATCTCCGCGCGATCGAATGGCGAATCGTCAACGCCAATGCAACGGTTTCTGGCCTGAAGGTAATCTTTAACTGCCCCTCCGAGCATAGTGTTAGAACTAATAGCAAACATCTGAATTAATGCCTTATTCCACCATTAATTTTAGGTATCAGACATTCTGTTGCCGCATCCTTCTCTTCCAAACTCTCTTTGTCTTGGCCCCCGTACTGTCGAGAGTCCTGCCCATCTGATTTCTTGCGAGGCCAATAGGATCCCCTTCGTGATCCAGAATTTAGATCTAACTTCTTGGTCCGACTGCTTACGAGCCTGGCCTAACCCTCCTGAAAATTGGGTTTTCTGGTACAGTCGCGTATCCAAAACTTACCAATCCAAATGGGAAACCACAGGAATAGCCGATGCTCTGTCCTTATCATTGTCTCCCCTTGAGAAGCATGAAAACCTTCTAAAAACCATCGGCTACTTCTGGTCTGATGCTCGAACTGCTTCATGTTTGGCCACGGCCCCATGACACCACTCTGCTAGATGTGGTAATGATCACTGCCTAGACATTACATCCCCCAGCCCCTCCGCTTTTATGCTGCGAGGGTCCCTTTCAAACTCTCTTCCAAAACAGAGTGTACAAACTGGGGTGCTTACCTTCGACGCATAAAATAAAGGCCCTGTAACAGAAGAAAGAACACACGGCCTTCCTAAATTTCTGGTTGGAACACTTCATATTTGTGGCCCTTCACTTGCTCCGACCAAGAATTATCTTCCCTTGGCCTATGAACTTGCCGAGGTACCCAGCTTGGCATAGCAAACTGTTCCTTGGAGAGGTCTATCGATATCTCCAACTAATGTCCGTCGAACTATCTTCCCAAAGGAGTCAAAACAGGAGGTCCCTGGTGGTTTATTCAGCTATGGGCTCAGCTGTATTTCCAAACCATATCCCAAACTTCCCACTTTTGGCCACTTGCACCTTTCAGATGCTAATGAAGCAGATCCGATGCACTAGCTACGGCCAAGCCTTGTATAGCCTTCCGGGTAGTACCGATCCCCAAGGAAGCATCAAAGTGGTTCAAGCATTTTCTTCCAAGGCCTGGATAATCCTCTCTTCTTTCCTTACACGGAATCGAAAATTTTGAAAACCCGTCTCCTTCAGGCTAGACAGCTTTGCGATGACACCAACACCCGGCAATTGTATTCCACCATGATCCGTCCTGCTTCCTTCCGTTGGCATGAGCACATCAAAGAATAATCAAACCGGTTATGAGTCCTATCATCCGGTCGTAGAGCCCGCATTTGGTCTTGGGCAGAGTGTCTCCCCATTTCTTCCTCCACCACTTAACAGAGAGCAGCTGACTTGCCCGATCTCCTCCGTCAGAGGTGTTACTCTTTCTTTGATGCTCTAGCCATCCCGAGTCCCTAACAACCTCTCTTTCACCTTGTCAACCGATGGTTTTGAGACCTGGTGGTCAATGTGGAAAACTCATGCCTTCAGGAGAGCTCTGGGACCGTTGCTGAAACAACTTGATGCTGAATATAATATCTCCGCAGAACAGGTACTACCACTCGCAAATTTTCTTGAAGTGGCTTACAATGATTTTTATAACCTTGCTCTGTCTCCTTGTAGCAACAAGATGGTCCAGAACCTACACATGATGACGGCTCCCCCTTTGAATTCGCCGGCTCCTGGTCCTCTTCTAAAAACTCGCCACCCTTGAAAAAGGTCACGATGCAGAGCCAGCCGATTTCACCAAAATCGGCTTCCAGAGCAAAGTATCTTCCGGGCCAGTGCCCCGAGCCCCAACCAAGGCGAGAACGACGGTGAGGAAAGTAGCCGCCGGGAAAACTTTGCAGCGCCGGAGCCCTTCTCCAGATCAAGAGAGCTTGCACGTACGTTGATCCATGCCTTGACTGACTTCATCTATCCTCATGGGCTTCTGCAAACATGCTTGTGCTTACTAACTCTTTTTTTATAGGCCTCCACCGAAGACAACTCCAGCGATGAAACACAATCCAATCGAGGGGATTCGAGCTCGGGCAATTCTGGGAAAATCACCACGCAGAGCCAGCCGGATTTGCCACCATCGGCTTCCAGGAAAAGGCTGGTTCCTGAACCTGTTGCCCCCCAAGCTCCAATCAAAGCGGGGCAGGGCGTGAGCACCAAGAGGACTCGAAAGGAACCGCAAGCCCCTTCATCAAACCAAGAGGCTTCAAATGTAACTACCCTCCATACTCTCCCCAGCTCATCTTTCATGCTAATCCATTGCTGCTCACATCGGCTAACCACCTCGTTTGCAGACTGATGACATTTCTAGTGGGGGAGTCGAGGAAGTACAGATGTCCTCCGCAAACCTGGATCCAGTAATCCCTGAAGGTGTCGTTGACAAGGTCGCCAATTTGGCCAAGCCCCCAGCAGAAACACAAGAGCCGATCACCTCATCATCGGCTGTCCCCCTGGTCTCAGGAGAGGTACACTCCTTTCGTTTGGTTTACCCTTCCCTTTTGCTGCGTACTGACGCTGTTTCTGTTTGTCAGGGTTGTGACCTCTCGGGCTTGCTAACGTTCGACCCTGAATCCATCGAACCAGCTCCTTCTATGGCACGTGATGAACCACGACCCAGCGCTGTCCTACATCAATTCCAGCGTCTCAAAGCCATGATTTCCTCCCCGATCGAGACGTTGGTCGAAGACCCCGAGGAAGTGAAGAGCGTTCTTGAAGAAATCCAGCACCATCTCCTGGTAACGTTGTAGGTGAAACTTTGGCCAGTTGTGACTCTGTCTGTCTACGGGTCAAGGGTGAATACGGGTCAAGGGTGAAGTTAGCTCGTCAGAGAATCGATCTACGCCACGCCCAACTTCCGTTGAAAGCCGATATTGCAGACAAATGTCAGCGGCTCAATGAGAAAAGGCGGCCTTGGATGCCAAAGCTGACACCTGCCAGCACCGCCGAACTTGAGACCTTGCGAAAGGAATTGGAGGACCTTGAAGAGAGGGTCCGGGCAACCAAACGCTTATTTATGATAAGGAAGCTCTTATTGCCCGCTCCCAAGAGGAAGCGAGAGGCCTCGAAGCTCAACGAAATGATCAGAAATACGTGCCCTGAGCAAACGGCTGCAACGGGCGAGGACGAAGATGACGAGGCCGAGATCGCCGAGGTGGATCGTGTCCGTGCTGACGCCCTCCGTGCCGTCGAGGCATTCCTTGATAGAGCCTATCCATGCTGATACCTCGCTTCTCGTAGTTTGTACCTCTAGAGTCGATGGCTGCGCATCGGCTTTTTAGTCTAAATCGATGTCTGTGCATCGGCTGTGCTTTGCGTCTGTTGCTTTGTATATTTTTTCTTGGCCGATTTCATGCCTCGGCCCCCATATTTCACTGCCGTCATCCCACATACTTGGGAAATATTTCTTGAGATGCGGGCCATTGACTACTGGAACTTCACCCGCTCAGCTCCTCGAGCATGTATACGTTACCTCGTGTAGAGCCGATTTGACTCGGTCCCGTCGATAACCCTTCCAAAGTCTGTAGGAACATGTCATCCCCAATAAGGACATACTTCATGGCCTTGTACCTTATCCGTTTAGGTGCCCCCAGCCGAATCTTTCAAGTAATTGAAGCTATCGGCTCTCCGGTCATCCGATTCCGGACGTACTTCCACCTGCTACGTCCTTGTAGCCTGACGCCATCTGTGCGAGATCGTTCGCCTCGGTATTTTGCGACCTCGGGATCCAGTTGAAGTTTATGTACCTACTTCGACTACGTGACATGCTTGAGGTGAGATCATTGCTTTTTTTTTTGGGCCGATCGCAGGGATCGGCCTTGCCACGTACGTCCATTGACTTTGCTCTTGCTAGTCGTCGGGCGGTGGATAAGACCAGCCTCACCCCGTTTTTGTAGCTTCGATGCGCTCACAGCCGTCCAACTGACTCCAGAGATCGGCTCTTGGTCTTCTGCGTCCCAAATATTCATACCAGCTATTGAGATCTCGATCGAGTCATCTGCATGAACGACCTCCACTTCATCTCCATCCCACTGTATCGGGCATTGGTGCATTGTGGATGGAATGCAGCAGTTGGCGTGAATCCAATCCCTCCCTAGCAGGACAGCGTAGGTGCTTTTGTTGTCGACGATGAAGAATGATGTAGGGATGGTTTTGGCCCACGGTTAGATCCACGTTGAGAACGCCTTGCGTTTCTGATGCTTGGTCGTTGAAGTCGCTGACGTTGGTTTTGATCAGATCTGCGTTAGAGCGTCCCAAACGCCGTAGCATGGAGTATGACATTATATTGACTGTCGCTCCCATGTCAACCAACATCTTGCTGACAGGCTGCCCGTTGATATAACCTCTTAGGTACAGGGCCTTCAAATGTTTGTAGCTCTTCTCGTGGCTTTTCAAAGATAACTGGCCGTGGGCCGCAGTCAAACTGTGCAACCGGTACTTCTTCGGTTCTTGGAGCACAAAACTCTAACGGAAGTATGAACACCATATTTGTGCCAGCCGATGCCTTCGCATCGGCTTTTATTTGTTTGGGGCGCCATTCTTTCTTCTGTGGACGCATCTCCGTCTCCAAAGTTTGCTGAATTTTCACGCCAGATCGGGCCGCGCTTTCCTCAACGTGTGCAGGTATTGCGCCTCGGCTTCCTCCAGCTACGTAGCCGGCTGAACCCTACGCTTTTGGGAGTAGTGAGTCCATCAGGGCACCACCTTGGCCGGTGGTATCTATCTTCTTCTTCATCTTCTGACTCCTCGAAATCTTCCACACGAGATGACTCAGCTCTTCTGTTCTGAGATGGGAGAGGCCCTAGACGCTTGAACACTGAAACCTCACATGTGTCCTCCTTCTGCTGTCTACATTCCGGCAGTTGTCGATTGTAGGCAATCGGCTCATTCCTGAATCCCAGCCGTGCTTAAAGAAAGGACAATCCCAGTGTATGTCCATGTTTTCCTGCTCTCTTGACTTCCCCTTAGCGCGGTGCTCATATCCTTCGTCGTCTCTATCATACCGACGATATTTTCCGTTGTCTACATCAGACCGACGATATCTTTCGTCATCTATGTCCGCCGGTGTCGGTCGTGCGACGCTCATATTTGTTAAGGAGATGCGCGGAGAGCGGTCGTTGATACCGCACGTTTCTCACTTGTTCCTCGGTGATGTACCGTCTATCATCATATCGGGGCCGGTCGCGTGGGCGGCCTCCTCCTTTTCCTTGGGAGTGACCGATTTCTTCTTTATCCCTGCCATGGTGGTATACAGGCCCTGCCATGTTAACATCGAATGAGAAATCTAGCCGACGCCTCGTGGAGTGATTGTGTTCCACCATGTTGACGCCAGAAACGGTTGCGTGTCCACTTTCATGGCAACTGACCAAGGATCAAACGGCCTTGTTCTATCGCCGTTTGGATCTGCCGACGCATTCTTTGCAGTCATTGGTAATATGGGTGAACGAGTGATGCCACTTGCGTACGGTCTCCCGTTCCTTTCTTGCGCCGTAGGGATTTTATGGCCTTCGGGTAACTTCACTGTTAAGCAATAAATCGAATATCTGCTCAGCTTTGCTTACATCAAAAACCCTTTTGCAGGCCCTTGTTGTTTCACCCATTTGCAGGATACGGGATCTGCCCCCGAGCCCATTCAGCCCACTTCTCGGTCTTCTGAGAGTCCCCAACTTCTTCTTCTCACCAGGCGCTATCGCGTTTGAACTTTTCTTGGTACAATTCTGGGTGGCGCTGCTCATACAATGTTAATTTCTGGACCATGTGCGCCAAGTGGTGTATTCCACTTGGAAAGCGGATCCTTGATCGGCGCTGCGAGCCCAACGCTGCCGATCGACTGCTTCTTTCGGTTAAACGAGCGAATAACATCGGTTCTTGACAGTCTTGAAACGCGAATGTATTCCGACACCGTTTCTCCCGCTTGCCGCACTGCGCGCTCGGCAATGCCAGCCTCGGTAGCTTCGAGTGATATTGAACATGAAACTGCTCTTCCAGTTGCTTCCACGTCCGGGAATCAATGGCAGGGTGTACCACCCAAAAGCTGGTCTGTGAGAGATTGCGCAAAAACCTTACATGTAACGGGTCCGATGCTGAAATCATGCCCAATGTGCCAAATATCGGCTCACATGCTCAATTGAGCTAGACCCTTCCGATCCATTGAACTTTGAGAACTCAGGGAGCCGATACTTGGGTGGCAGCGGAATCAAATCATATTCGTTGGGGTACGGCTTGGAATAGCCGATTGTTCTCCTCTTTGGCGGGATGCCGAACTGGTCTCTCAAGATTGTACTGATTTGTTCCACGGTATGAGCTGCAGGGCTGAGCTTTCATGACTCGTTCGGTGGCATATTTAGCTAGCGACGCTGTTTATCGGCGTCCGCTCCAAAATCCCTCTGCTGCAATCGGGTTCGTGCGCGCCAAGTTATTGCAGTCCGGCACGTATGTGCCCACGTATCCATGTGGGATTTCTTTAGGCGGCTCATACAGGAATTGGCAATCGCCAGGATCGCCTCCAACCTTGTAGACGACGTATGCCGGTGAACCCTGTGGCTCGGAGCTGCAAGCGTGAATGGCACTGCGGTCTGGTGAACGGTATTTCTCCCTGGTGAGTCCCTAGGGCAGGCCCGACGGAGAGTACGATGCTTCATGATTTCTGAACCACGCGAACCGCAATGCGCTCGAAAGCGTTCACCGGGCTCTCGGAATGACGGTGCAGAGAATGAGCCACCATGTAATTAACTTCCCGCATCAGTGCGTTCCTCGAAGGGACAGACAGTCTACTTCATCGAGAACGCCTTCGGGTGAGAACCCTTTCCACCTAATGCCGTGTTTACGGGTCCTCTCGAAAGAGCCGATGAGATCGGCTTCGAAGACAGCTTTAATATCATCATATTTCTTCTTGTGCTCCTCAGGCAGATCTTCGTATGTGATTGGTCCGTCCGCCATCTCAGTTGTAGATGTTGACGCGATTCTTGTAGAGTGTCCCACCGGGCGTGCCGAATGTGTTGCCTGCCAAAACCCACCGACGGCGACGAGCAACACGAAGAGCCGGAGGCTCCGAACTGCTGGTGGGTCTGGTCCCTCGGGCGATGGCCCGCAAAACTCCGGCACACGTCCCGCTGTTGCGGGGCGTGCCACGGCCTATACCTGGTCGAAAGGTGATGGATTGCTTCAATTAGTTTCCTGCATGGCACACGTAAACATTAAATCCGAGCCTCGATCGGCTCTCAGTTATCCTGTGAATCAGCTCAAAGAGCCGATTCACCCATGGTTCGTATAGGATCTACGATAACATGGGGATCTTTGATCAATACCAAGTTAAATCAATCTACGACAGTTTAGGGCTTTCACCGCATAATTGGAACGTCCTACGCGTAGTTGAGCCCGACGAAGATAATGAAAACTAATCCTAGAAGAGGCTTAAAAACCAACACAGAGTAGATTCCCGGAACAACCCCTCTTGGATCGGCAAACCATACCTTACGCACTACTGGATCGTTCAACCCGTTTGCAAGGCCTAACCATGCGGATATCAAACTAATCCTTGGAAAACAAGGAACAACCATAACAGATCAGATCTACTAAATAAAGTCCAAGCAAGATGCCCTTACACCTAAGATAGGTGCAAAGGCAGCTAGATATTTAGGGGCAGCATAACTAAGCAAACATATCGAAAAGTATCGATGTTAGCCCAAAAACATCTATGATAACAGTATTACTCGCCATCAACAAGGCTTCATACGAGCAACACAAAACAACGAATAAGCGATACGCAGATCGCAAGATGCGATCGGGCAGCATGCTTACCCGGAAGAAACCCTCGAAACAAGGGGTGGCGATGCGCCTAGATTGTGTTTATTGTGAACGTGATCGTCCTCCTTTCTCAATAACCCTAGGTACATATTTATAGTCCGTAGACTTTCTAACTTTGGAATAAACCTAACTGTGTACGAACCAAACTCTATCTCTTAATTCTAAACTGAAACGTGATCTACTATAATGTACAAATATACGGGCAATCTAGCCCAAATTCTCGCACGAGGCCGATTCAAAAACACTTTATGTGCATATCCTCTAAGCCCATCTCAATCACGGCTCATCTCCTCATTTGGCTAAAATCTGGCGGTAACAATAATATATTGAGAATAGTACAAGTATTCACCTTTTTTTATACTCTATCTACTCAATATCACGAATACATTCATTTCAATATCCAATAAATCTCATATTAACTGATATTTTACTATCAACATTAGCTAAATCCTTTAATTTTTCTATCGCCATAATTTTTATGCGATGATTTTACAAAAATAAATTACAACTTCTTTCACAATTTAAAATATATCATCCCAACTTGCAGACTAATTCTGAAACTTGTTTTCTTCTTTTAGATTTTTCTGCTATTTGACTTCTGAATTATAGTAGTACACACATGAAAATACTATTTTACAGTTTCAGATGTGGGATTATGCCTAGCTGTCAATGGATTTTAAAATACTATTTATCGGCACCAAATATCATAATTTTAATTTTATCGAGCAATTATATGATGAAATATTGAGGTCACAAATTCACAATAATAAGCGTAGATACAAGAAAAATCCTCCATAGATTGGATCGGTATCTAGGTTGGATGCGACTGTCTTCTCTATACAAATCAAAGTTTTTGATTGTTCTAGAGTAGGACAATCGATGTATGTGTACGATATCTTGAAAATAATATCTTAGGTGCCCTTTCCCGCATCCGTCAGCTGTGGAAAATAGACACGAGTGGAAATTAACAGCTGAATCATCGTGACGCTCACTGTCTTGACAACAGGCTGAGGAAAACTCTGCTACATTCCTCCACTTTGCAGCTGCAGGCACTGGAAGCATCCATGGCAGACACCTTTCCTTTGGTCCCAGTAAACTTTCGCCAAAGTGCAGGGAGGACCCTGACATTACTAGATGCACCGTACCCATGATGAATCGATCAGTGAGGACATCTGCAACGGGACGGGACCATGTAAACTATGCAGACGGAAACGTTCGCTCAACGTTTTCCTTTTCTTACCTAGTTCCGCATGTTAGGAACAGCGAAATCGACAACATGGATTTTTTTCCTTTTCCCCTTCTTCGCTGCCCTAGTGCGACGGCACCACCCCAACCCCACCCCTCGCCGCCCCGCCGTCCTCGCCACGCCGGAGAACAGGATCTCCGGTTGGCGTAGGTTATGGCGCGCACCTGTCGCCTGTTTGGGAGCCAAACATCTGCCGGTTGCGCCGCCCGACATCGCCGCCCACAAGCTGTTCGGTCAATTGCGCCGATAGGTTTTTTACTCATCTTTTAGGCGCTATTGTGCGCGGCCATTGATCCGCAGTTGCTACCCCGACAGATGGACATGTGGAAGATGTTGTACAAGTTCCGCACGAAGGTCATTGACTCCTCTTCCGACGAAGAGTCCAATCAGACGACGCAGACCATGGCTAACGCTGCGGCCTCCATCCTCCACGAGTACAATGCCAGCCATATGCCGGTGCGTCGGGGCTCTGTGAAGGGCCGCTAAAAAAACCTGCCGCGGAACAGAGTGGAAGGGCACCTCCGGCTCCACGCGGACTACTTCGACCGCACCAATCCGGTGTTCCCGAAAAAAAATGTTCGGGCGCCGGTATAAGATATCAAGGAGCATGTTCTTGGTCATTCTACAGGGCGTCAGAGACTACGGCCCCTACTTCCAATGCAGGGATGCAACTGGTGCGCTAGGTTTCACGTCTTACCAAAAATGTTCAGCAGCTATTCACATGATATCCTATGAAATGACTGCTGATATATTCGACGAGTATCTTCGAATGGTTGAGAGCATCTGCCTTGAGTCCAGTGGCGGACCTAGAGGTTTTCCGAAGCCTGAGCACACTGCAAATTACTAGAAGACTTCACCTTGGTCTACCAAAAACCGTAATATAAAGTATTTTAGATAAACATTGTAAAAATATGATTAATAATGTTGGTGTAAAAACATAATTTAAGTTAGCAAATATCGCGCTAAATATCGCCCGGTGAAGTCGCACCCTGCCAGGACCTACCGTCGGGCGCCATCTTTCCTTCCCCGTCTCAGCGTCTTTCCGAGCTAGGGCGAAGAGACCATGCCACATACAAGCCTGGAGGACGAACCGATCGATGAAAATCGTGGCTTCCTAAACACACCATGCCTAAACGTGAGCAGGCAAGTATGGACGAAGTAAGAGCATCTCCAGTCACGTCCCCAAAATGGATTTGGGATACGCCGGACAAAAAAATGTTTCCAGCCGCGCGCCCCAAAGGCCTTTTTTTGTCCGGCGCGGTCCAATACGGTGCCCGGCGTCTCGAGCCCGTCCCCGCTACACAGGGGACGCTCCGGGCACGCCGGACACAACGAAATGAGAGGTGAGGAGGCGAGGGCCCAACGCGTCAGTGCCTCGAATGCTCAACCGCCGCCTACGTAGCGACGGTGCAGTTGCTGGGAAGCGGAACCGTCGCATTGGCAACCGTGTCGACCGACGCGCCAAGCGCCGGAATGGAGCGCGAACTCCTCGGAAGAGCAACCGCCACTCTCTTCGACTTCTGCGTCGGCGTTCATCCGCGCTCAATAAGACCCGTACGTCGGCGCTTTTGGATCTTCAACCGGCCGCCATTCATCCAAGCTCCCATCCGACACCTCTAGCGACGATGAGCTACATCTCGGAGCTTCCATCCGACACCTCCAGCGAGGGCAAGGCTGCTGGATGGTGCCATTGGTGAGACAGTACCCGGACGCCCAGCAGCGGCAACGATTCCCCGCCGCCAGTTGACAGCGCGGAGGAATGGCTGGGCGTGGAGGAGGACGCGGAGGAGGAAGGGTCAGAGGAGGCGGCGGCGGCCCGTGCGAAGGCGGAGGCGGACGCGAAAGCGAAGGCCAAGGCCAAGGCGCAGCCGGCGAGCACCGACGACGACGAGGAGGACACTAGTTCCTCCGACGCGTCGGACACCGCCTCTTCGGAAGAGGTGACGAGCAGGAAGCGCCACCGTGATGACGACGACGAGGCGAGGCCATCACCGAAGAAAAAGAAGTAGTTTAAAATAATTTATATGTAATTTAATTATGTTTTTTCGAAGTTTATATGTAATTTGTTTATGTTGAACCGATTTGAATATTATTGAAGAGTTTCTTCTATCTATTTAAATTATTTTTAATGTTTGGGGGCGGCGTTTGGGGGACGCGACTGGGGTGACACCCCCCAGACGCGGCACGAATAAAACATGTCCCCCAAACTCTCGATCCGACGCGGTTTGGGGATGGTTTGGGGATGCAACTAGAGATGCTCTAACGGGGCTAGTTGTGCGGCTAGCCTGCTAGGGAACAGCCGAACACGCTCAAGCTGGCCTAGTTAAATGATAGAACCCCAGCCTATTTTCAGTCTGAATATCGTCGTTCTAGCTACATGCATCGCACGGTAAGCTTGCCCGGGTGCCAGTAAGCGACGACATTGAGCCCGGGCACGTGCCCATGGTGCCCGGGCGGTAAATCCGCCCCTGCTTGAGTTAATGTACCGGTTTTGCCAAGTTGTGATTGCCGTGTTCGGATAACATTACTGTATGGAGCCAACAGTTGAGGATACAAGGCGGTTGTTGTCTATCAACGAGTCTACATGGTTCTCGGGCATGATTGGCAGCATAGATTGCATGCACTGTGAGTGGAAGAACTATCCATTTTGAATGGCAGGGTCAGTACAACGGCCATGCGGAGGGATGCACTGTTATTCTTGAAGCAGTGATATCTCAAGATTTATGCATTTGTCATTCATTATTTGGCATGGCCGGTTCCAATAATTGCATTAATGTGTTGCACCGATCACCGGTTTTCAACAGGTTTATGCAAGGCAAAACTCCCGGGGTGAGCTACCAGATCAATGGAAATGAATATGACAAGCCATATTATCTTGCTGATGGTATCTACCCTAACTGGTTCACACTGGTGAAAACTACCCGTAACCCAAACACGAAAAAGACAAAGAGATTTGCCAAGATGCAAGAGGCTTGCAGGAAAGATGTGGAGAGGAGATTTGGTGCGCTCCAAACTTGGTGGGCAATTGTCCGTCACCCGGCAAGAACATGGTTGCTGAAGACCATCCATGAGGTGATGACATGTTGCGTGATCATGCACAACATGATCGTTGAGAACGAGCGTCATGATGGCCGCAATTAGCACCAATGGAATTTCCAATGCGAGCTGGTTGCATCAATCCCTGGAGCATCATCCTAGCAGAACTATCTGCATATGAATGTTGAAGTCACTGACGAAAACGTGTTCAGACACCTATAGACAGTTCTGATTGAGCATCAGTGGGCATTGGCTGTCCATGAAGACAATGCATAGAGGAATATCATCTTATTTCCATGTAGACTATTAAATATTTAGATATAATAACTGAGATTACTTTGAACCCATTTATTTTGTTGTTTAAAACATCTCAATTCCTGCAGACGCGCAAATGCGACACCTCACTGGAGGCACCCAGACACAAACGGATGCGCGGTAAAAAATGACCAATTTCATGTCCGCTGCCCGACGGAAATGAACGCACATGATCATTTAGAGCATCTCCACCGGCGCCCCCCGATAGCGGCCCCGGTAGCATTTTGGGGCCGGTAGCTAAAATGGGCTCGCACCGGCGTGCCCCAAACGGCGCCGGCCAATTTTGGAGCCCAATAGAATCACCGGCAACCCCGTGTCGGCCCCTACGCCAAGGGCGCGAATCGGGCGCGCCGGCACCTCGCGGCACATCTGAAAACGAGTGTGGGCTCCGCCTGGCAGCCAGACACACAGTTTTCCCACCTCCTACACAATCCCGAGCCGACTCCCACCCCTCTAGATCGCCACCATCGCCGTCGACGCCGCGCCCACCCTGCTTGCAATAGACACCGTCGACTGTCTAGGAACCGTCGTCCATCGACACGGCCGTCACCCCCTGGACCGACGGCCGCTGTTTTGCCCGGAACAGAGCTCGCCGCCACCGCGATAGTATCGCCCGCCCGCAAGGTGTTCGTCCGATGCCGCGATGGACAGCGACGACGAGATGATGGTGCGTGTTCACGGAGGAGCGAACGCTCGAGCTGTTCGGCGGCAACGGCGCTGATTCGACGAACATGCGCACGTTCGCTAGCCTTTCTTCGTCGTGCCTCGGCGGCGGCTCAAAGCCAGGCAAGAGAAGGAACATCAACCGGCATCGTGAAGCCGACGCAATGCTGCTTGACGCCGACAACTTCAACGCCGACGCAACTCGTTCGCCGAAGGAATTTCGGTGCCGGTTTAGGATGAACAAGGACCTGTTCTTGAAGATTGTCCACGGCGTCTGGGAGTACGACACGTACTTCATGGCCAAGAAAGATTGCACAGGTTTGTGGGGCTTCACCTCAATTCAGAAGTGCACTGCTGCAATGCGCTGTCTTGCATACGGAGCTCCTCCAGACCAATGACTATCTACGGATGGCTGAGTCGACATGTACAGAGAGTCTCTACAGATTCTGCCGAGCCGTTATAGCGGTGTTTGCCAAAGACTATTTGAGAGCATCAAGAGCAGATGATACAGCTCGGATCGTGCAGAAGAATGCAGCAAGAGGGTTTCCTGGGATGCTCGGAAGCATTGACTGTATGCATTGGGGCTGGAAGAATTGCCCTTTTGCTTGGCAGGGGATCTACAAGGGCCATACTGGTGAGTGCAGTGTCATTCTTGAGGCGGTGGCAGAACATGAGCTTTGGATTTGGCATGTTTTTTTTGGCATGGCAGGAACAAACAATGATATCAACGTGTTGCGGCGCTCTCCGGTGTTTGCCAGGCTAGCTGAGGGACAAGCTCCTGCCGTGAACTTTGAGGTAAACGGCCACGCATACAACAAGGGGTACTATCTAGCTGATGGTATCTACCCGACGTATGCTACATTTGTGAAGACAATTCCCTCTCCATCAAACGAGATGGAAGCCTATTTTGCAACATGTCAGGAAGCAGCACGCAAGGATGTTGAGCGTGCTTTTGGGGTGCTTCAGCAGCGTTTCGCCATTGTCAGGTACCCTGCTCTCACTTGGTCTGAGGCACAGATGTGGGAGGTGATGAACGCCTGTGTGATCATGCACATGATCATTGAGAACGAGCGCGACTCACCTGTGCAGGATGATCATCCATTTGATTATCAAGGGCCACTAGCTGAGGTAGAGCATGTGCCCCAAGAATTCGCTGCTTTTCTTCATATGCACAATGAAATTCGAGATGCAGGTGTCCATGCACAGCTGAAGGCGGATCTAGCTGCGCATTTGTGGGCGAGGAGAGGAGCAGCCAACAATGCATGATTTTATTTCTATTTGTTTGCCTGGATGAATAATTTAAGTACTATTTGTTTGTTGGGTTGTATGAATAATTTAAGTAATATTTGTTTGATTGATTGTATGAATATTTTAATTCTATTTGTGTGATTGTATGAATAAAATGTGATCAATATATTGTTTCAAAATATTGTAAAAAGAAAAAGAAAAATTAGGGGCCACCGTTTGGAAGGCGCCGGTGTGGAAACGACTTCCCCAAATGAAGGATGCAGTGCCGGCGCCCCCAAACGGAGGTGCGGAGCCCCTACCGACGCCTATTTGAGGGCTGCCGGTGGAGATGCTCTTAGGGCATCTCCAGCGGCGCGACGCAAACGGTCGCTGAGCGACCGTTTTGGTCCGGCGTGACCGGAAATGCGTCTGGGGCCTGTTCCAGCGGGGCGACGCAAAGTGACCGGGCCGTCCGCGGAGACGCAAACGACCGCCGAGCGTCCTCCATTTCTTACCCGGTCCCGCATGTCAGGGACAGCGAAATCGACCGCATCGATTTGCTTCTTGTTCCCCTTCTTTCCTGCCCTAGTGCGACGGCACCACCCCACCCCGCCCGCGCCGCCCCGTAGCGCCGGTCTCGTCGCGCCGGCGCGGAGCGTAGCTCCGCGCATATGCCGCCTGTTTTCGGCCAAACGCTCCCGGTTGCGCCGCCCTTCCGCGTCGCCCACGACCTGTTCGGTCAATTGCGCCGGTAGGTTTCTACTCGTGTTTTCGGCGCTATTGTGCGCGGCCATTGATCCGCAGTTTGTACCCACGAGATGGACATGTGGCGGATGTTCGACAAGTTCCGCGCGAGGTTGTGGACTCCTCTTCCGACGAGGAGTCCGATGAGTCCACGCAGACATTGGCAACTACTGCGGCCTCCATGATCCACGAGTTCACCTCTAACCCGGGGCCGCAACACCGGGGCTCTGTGAAGGGGCGCTCCAAAAACCTGCCGCGTGATGGCGTGTAATTCACACGTTCGTTGGGAACCCCAAGAGGAAGGTATGATGCGCACAGCAGCAAGTTTTCCCTCAGAAAGAAACCAAGGTTTATCGAACCAGAGGAGCCAAGAAGCACGTTGAAGGTTGATGGCGGCGGGATGTAGTGCGGCGCAACACCAGAGATTCCGGCGCCAACGTGGAACCGCACAACACAACCAAAGTACTTTGCCCCAACGAAACAGTGAGGTTGTCAATCTCACCGGCTTGCTGTAACAAAGGGTTAACCGTATTGTGTGGAAGATGATTGTTTGCGAGAGAAAACAGTAAAGAACAAGTATTGCACAGATTTGTATTTCAGTATAAAAGAATGGACCGGGTCCACAGTTCACTAGAGGTGTCTCTCCCATAAGATAAAAGCATGTTGGGTGAACAAATTACGGCAATTGACAAATAGAGAGGGCATAACAATGCACATACATGTCATGATAAGTACAGTGAGATTTAATTGGGCATTACGACAAAGTACATAGACCGCCATCCAACCGCATCTATGCCTAAAAAGTCCACCTTCAGTTATCATCCGAACCCTATTAAGTTGCAAAGCAACAGACAATTGCATTAAGTATGGTGCGTAATGTAATCAACAACTACATCCTTAGACATAGCATCAATGTTTTATCCCTAGTGGCAACAGCACAACAACCTTAGAACTTTCTCACTGTCCCAGGTATCAATGAGGCATGAACCCACTATCGAGCATAAATACTCCCTCTTGGAGTTAAGAGCAAAAACTTGGCGAGCCTCTACTAATAACGGAGAGCATGCAAGATCATAAACAACACATAGGTAATAACTTGATAATTAACATAACATGGTATTCTCTATCCATCGGATCCCGACAAACACAACATATAGTATTACGGATAGATGATCTTGATCATGTTAGGCAGCTCACAAGATCCAACAATGAAGCACAATGAGGAGAAGACAACCATCTAGCTACGCTATGGACCCATAGTCCAGGGGTGAACTACTCACTCATCACTCGGAGGCGACCATGGCGGTGTAGAGTCCTCCGGGAGATGAACCTCTCTCCGGCAGGTGCCGGAGGAGATCTCCGAATCCCCGAGATGGGATTGGCGGCGGCGGCGTCTCGGAAGGTTTTCCGTATCGTGGTTCTTCGCATCGGGGGTTTCGCGAGGCTTTAAGTAGGCGGAAGGGCAACGTGGGGGCCACACGAGGGCCCCACACCACAGGTCGGCGCGGCCAAGGCCTGGGCCGCGCCGCCCTATGGTGGCGGCCCCTCGTGGCCCCACTTCGACTCCTCTTCGGTCTTCGGAAGCTTCGTGGCAAAATAGGACCCTGGGTTTTGATTTCGTCCAATTCCGAGAATATTTCGTTACTAGGATTTCTGAAACCAAAAACAGAAAAACAGCAATGGCTCTTCGGCATCTTGTTAATAGGTTAATTCCAAAAAAATGCACGAATATGACATAAAGTGTGCATAAAACATGTAGATATCATCAATAATGTGGCATGGAACATAAGAAATTATCGATACGTCGGAGACGTATCACACGAGTGGAAGGGCAGGCCCGCCTCCACAAGGACTACTTCCACCTCACCGATCCGATCTTCCCGGAAAAAATGTTCCGATACGGGATGTCAAGGGACCTGTTCTTGGTCATTCTACGGGCGTCGAAACTACGACCCCTACTTTCAATGCAGGCGCGATGCAACAGGTGCGTTAGGCTTCACCTCGTACCAAAAATGCTCCGCGGCTATTCGCATGCTCTCATAAGGAATGGCTGCGGATATATTCGATGAATATCTTCGAATGGGTGAGAGCACCTGTCTTGAGGCCATGTACAGGTTTTGCCGAGCCGTGATTGCCGTGTTCGGAGAGTATTAATGTAGGGAGCCAACTGTTGAGGATACAAGGCGCCTCTGTCTATCAACGAGTCTAGAGGCTTCCCAGGAATGATTGGCAGCATAGATTGTATGCACTGGCAGTGGAAAAACTGTCCATTTGGATGGCAGGGTGCGTACAACGGGCATGAGGAGGGAAAAACTGTCATTCTTGAAGCTGTCATATCTCAAGATTTATGGATTTGGCATTCATTCTTTGGCATGGCCGGTTCCAACAATGACATCAATGTGTTGCACCGATCACCGGTTTTCAACGGCTCATGCAAGGCAAAGCTCCCCGGTGAGCTATGAGATCAATGGAAATGCATATGACAAGCCATATTATCTTGCTGATGGCATCTACCCTGACTGGGCCACATTGGTGAAGACTGTCCGTAATCCAAACTCCGAGAAGAGAGAAGGTTTGCGAAGATGCAAGAGGCTTGCAGGAAAGATGTGGAGCGCGGGTTTGGTGTGCTCCAAGCTCGGTGGGCAATTGTCCGTCACCCTAGAACATGGTCGCCGAAGACCATGCATGAGGTGATGACATGCTGCGTGATCATGCACAACATGATCGTTGAGAACGAGCGTGATGCAATGATGCAATGAGATTTCCAAGGTGAGTGGTTGCGCCACTTCCTGAGCTTCATCTTGGGACTATCTACATAGGAATGTAGTAGTCACTGACGAGAACGTCTCCAACAGTGCAAACGGATCTGATTGAGCATCAATGGACATTGGCTGGCCATGCAGATCATGCCTAGAGGAGTACTATCTTATTTGCATGCAGACTTTTTAAAATTTAAATGTAATAACTATGACTTCATTGAATATTATTTTGTTGTTTCGAAACTTCATATTTCATGCAAGCGGAAATGCGTCGCGCCGCCACCCAAGGCAACGGACGACAAAATGGTCTGTCTCGCGTCCACCGTGCGACGCAAACGGACATTTCGGACCGCGGAGATGCCCTTACGCGTCCGAAATAAGTCGCTCACTTGGAGATGCCTCACATGCACGAAGCAAGAAAACAGTTGCAACATGATGTACAGAGTACATGTTAATCATGTACTTGCAATCAGCGATGAATCCATGGATAACGCGCACCTCCCCTGAAAAAGTAGTGAGTGGGTCACCACGACTATTCCCGGCTGAGGTATCCGGCCGCGAAAGCCAGCTCCTTGGCGGACTTGGGGCTCGCCGGCGCGTCCAAGAAGTAGACGTGCCGCTCGCCGGCGGTCTCGTACTGCACAATTTCCCCTGCCCACCCGCTGTCGTTGAGCGCCGCCGCGTACGCCTTGCCGCGCGACTCGAAGTCGTCCAGCCCCGACACCGTCACGGCCACGCGGGAGCACGCCAGGCGCCGCAGCTCCGCCGGCGGCGTGGCCAGCGGGTCGATCCGCGGGTCGTCGATGCCGTAGCGCCCGGCGCAGACGAAGGACCACGTCACCTCGTACTGCCGCCGCGTGTCCGGGTCCGTCGTCTCCGCGCCCACGGGGCGCTTGCCCCAGAAGTATGGGTCCAGGAGCAGGATCCCCCTGATGGCGGCCCCGCCGTCCAGGACGCCGCTACCGTTCCCGGCGCGCATGGCCATGTTGTGCACGATGTTGGCGCCCGCGCTGTCGCCGGCCAGGTACAGCCGCGAGAGGTTCCCGCGGTCCCGCAGCCACGGCTCCGGCCCGGCGCGCGCGTTCTTGGCCACCCAGTTGAGCGCCGCCCACGAGTCGTCGTATGCGGCGGGGAGCGGGTGCTCCGGCGCGAGGCGGTAGTCCACGGACACCGCCACGACGCGCGCCCTGGCGACCAGCGCGTTGAGGTAGGCGTGGTACTTGGGCTCGAACGGCGACATGATGACGAACGCGCCGCCGTGGTAGAACACGAGGACCGGGAGGAGATCGCCCTTCTTCTTTCCCTCGTCGGATGGCAGGTACATCCGGGCGGAGAGGCCGGTGGCGTGGTCGATGAGGACGTCCTTGGAGGTGACCCCCGTGGCCGCGTCGACGCCGGCGGGGACCCGCGCGGTACCGTCCATCCGGTGCACGCAGCCGCTCCTGTACTTGACGAGGAACGGGGAGAAGTCGAAGGCCACCGCGCCGGCGTTGGCGCGCGTGGAGCAGTTGTCCCGCGGGGGCGTCGCCGGCGGCAGCGGCTCCCTGCGGTGGCGCGGGATGAGGAAGATTGGTAGCAGGATGGCGGCGAGGAGGAGGAGCAGGGTGAGCAGAAGCAGGGCCGCCTTGGCGGGCGTCGGGAGGCTGGCGAGCCGGCGCTTGATCTTGGAGACCATCGTCGTGGTCGTGGCTCCTGTTACGAACCGGACAACGATTGTGGGTTGGGGATGAGCAATTCAACCTGGAATTGGGGATTTGGTAGATGAACCTGAATAAATATACAGTACTACTGTATCTGCTTGCTTGCAGCGATGCTACTTGAGAAGTACAGATAGGATGGAATACGGGATGGCGTTTCGCAGCGTTGTACAGTACTTACAGGATTTGGGTCGTGATGCCGTCATGGCCTCATGGTACTTTCATTGAGTAGAAGAAACGTGAGGATTGAGAGCATCTCCAGTCGCGTTTCCCAAAGCGTCTCTTAAACCGCGTTGGATTGAGCGTTTGGGGGACGTGTTTTGTTCGTGCCGCGTTTGTGGGACGTCGCTTCCCAGCCGCGTCCTCCAAACACCGCCCCCAAACATTAAAAATAGAAATAATGTTTTTTTTAAACACGGAACCATTTATCAAATATAGCATAGGAATAAATATGTTTGCGGAGGCAAGCATTTCATCGTCGCTATCCATGTCTAAAGCAAAATCAATGGTTAAAATTGCGCCGAGGCAGACGACGCAACGAACAGCGGCCAATCGCGCCTACCTGGCAAGTCGTCGATCATCTTGTGTGCGCGGAGGTGGGGAGGATTTGACGCTTCGGGACGCGATGGCGGCGGCGGAACGACCGGCGGGAGCGTCAGCCGCGACGATGATGTTGACTCTCGAAGAGATCGACGAAACGGCCGGCAAATCCAGCGGCGGCGGAGGGGTGGGAGGCGCGGGAAGGAAGGAGCGACGAGAAAAAAAAGGCGTGAATCAATGATTTATGCAAATACTCGCCGACATGTGAGAGCCCGTCTCGCTTCACCTCACTTTTCGTTGTGTCCGATGTGCCCGGAGCGTCCCCTGTGGGGCGGGGACAGGCTCGGGGCGCCGGACACCGTATCGGGACGCGCCGGACAAAAATCTGCTTTGGGGGACGCGGCTGGAACCGTTCTTTTGTCCGGCGCGACCCAAATAGCTTTGGGGGACGCGACTGAAGATGCTCTGAGGTGACCTTTATTCGGCCTCGCCGTTGCAATTTGTGCTTGGCTGCTTTGACCGGTGGTTCTGCAATTTTTGATGTTTTTACACTTAACTTCACAACTTGGTTTGTGCTTGACTGCCAGTCATGGGTTTGGGATCTTGGTATATCATACACACTTTGGTGGATATGATAGGGTACGGTAGTGCAATTCTTGACGTTGAGGTCTTGCGGAGGATTTGGATGGTGATGCCGTGATGGGACACGGAAGCAGGAACGTGTGGACTGAAGCCAGTGACCTCTGAAGCTCTGCTCGGCGTTGGTGCTTCGCCTGGTGGTTCTGTGTACCGGTGGAGGCTGGAGTGGACGGTGAGAGGAACTCGTGCTGTGGCTAACAGTTTAGTGGACGGTTTAAGGCTAAGTAAGGTCTGACAATAATTGGCGAAAGCTTGAGGGAGGGCTACACGATTCGTTCAGGCGCTTTTCACCTGCCTCACCCAACGGACTCATGGACTATCGTTTTCTAGGAGGATGTCACCGTGTCGTGTGTAGTCACTGTCCAGGTGTCCAGGTCGCCGCGTCGGGGCGGGGGCACAGGTCGCCGCGTGGAATTCCTCGCCGCGTCGGGGCGGGCAGAGGTCACTGCGTTGGGGCGGGGCGGGACGGCGGCGTGGCCATGGCGGCGCGTCGGTGGCGATTGGGGAATTCCGGCGATGGGAGGCAGAGCAGGAACCGCTTCATTCGATCGGGAGGACTTGGTTCAGCTGAGGACCAACTAGTACTAGGAGGAGGAGAACCCTTTGATCTGTGTTGTGCGGTGGAGATGGCCTAAGTCAGGTTCCTGACTTTGTAATAGCAAAGTTAGACGAGCTGGTTCCCCAGAAGAAAGGTCTACACGGCCAAGTATGGCTACAACTTAGCATCTCACGGTTTAGAAACACCGATAACAAATAACGTTGAGGTAGAAAAAGATCATATTGATAGTAGCTTGAATACGTCACCTGTTGTGGGTGTTGATGATTCCTTTCAGCATGATATATTTGATCTAAGATACTGAGGTTCTCTTGATCATAAACCCACTCTTCCTTACGTTGATCCTAGAGACGGTCCAACTGAGAAAGAAAATAATGTTGAGATAGAGGAAAATCATATTATACTATTTACTTGAATACTTCACCTGTTGTGGATGTTGATGATTCTTTTCAGCATGATATATTTGATCGAAAATACTGGATTCTGTTGATCATAAACAAATTGAAAATTTAGTAGAAAAGGGACAAGGAAAAGACTTATCACTTGAAAAGGCTCCAAAGATAGATATTCTAGAAGGTTTTCTATATTATTCCATGCTAGATTTATATCAAATAGGGAGGAATATGATAGGGATTGGCTTGTCTACTCTAAGGATTTTTTTAAAAAAAAATTAGGTATCCGAAACTGATAAGGATCCAATGACATGTAGTCAGGCTTTAGGTTTGGCAAAAAAAATGCTATGAGGTATTGTCTACTGTTAATTTAGTAAGCAAAACCTTGCAAACAAAGGATATGTTTATTGATTTTGCTATTGAGAAAGTGGAAGGATTTTTTTCGATGGTACAAGAAAATTGGTTTCTTAGAAGCATTTGAGATAGCGAAGCAAATTTCACATGAGTTGGATATTGGTGTAGAATTTCCTGAAAGTCGAGATATTAAATGAAAGAAACAATTTGATGAAAACCCAGATGACATAAATGGTGCCACATAGTCTGCAGAGAAATCATTTCGAATCAACTATTTTATTCCTTTTGTTGGTATGGCAATTTCCTCGCTGAAAACCAAGTTTGAACAATATGAGGGTTATAAACAAAAAAAGTTGTTTCTTATTTACCTCTGAAACAATTTAATCATGGGATACCCAAGTTTGAAATCTTGTTGTGTTAATCTGTCCCTAAGGATAAAAAAGATGACAGTGATGCTGATGAAGATAGAAAATCTGACATTGATGTTAATAAACTCTATGTTAAATTAAAGCTTATTAAAAAGTCCATTCCAAATGGAATCATGAGGCATATTGAAGTTCTATTTTTTTTAAAGCGGCATATAGTTTATCTTTGTGATTGGTGCGTCAACATAGCGGAGCTTTTCTAAATTGAAGATATTGAAGTCCTATATATGATGACACAACAAAGGTTCAACGATTTGGCCACAATAGCACTTGAGAGTGAAGTGTTATACAAAATTGATTATGATATTAAAGATTTCATTTTCAAGAATCCAAAAAAATGGTGTTTAAATAAATGTAATGCAAACGAGAGTTTAGTAACTATGCTTCTTGACATATTCAATTTCTATGTACGATACTTTGGTTGAGTTGGCAAAATTCTCCAATACCATATAGTCCTATTTTAGAGTTTCACACATGGTCCCGATTTTTGGCAGGCTATCTCTCAATCTTTTGGGTGTGCTCACCGTGTAGAATATCATTGCATACGTTTTTTATAGGGTAGATGTATGTATGTATATGTATGTATTTTTAAGCATTTGTATTGTATTTCGTAAAAAATGCATACTTCCTACGTATTTACAAGTCCAAAAATATGTCGCAGGTCAGAAATTTATCAGAATTAAACAAACATGAACAGATCACAGATTACGTGCTCCTTTATTACTGAATCAATCAATCACCCAAATCAAAAAAACCTCAGCAGCGCCTGACGAAGTCCGCCACCACGGCGAGCTCCTTGGCGGCGAGTTCGGAATCGTACTTGGGCAAGAAGTAGACATGGCCCTCGCCCTTGGTGTCGTAGACCTGGAGCTCGCCGTCCCACCCGCACGCCTTGATCCCCTCCGCGTAGGCGCGGGCCCTCTCCACGAACCAGCAGAGCTCCGCCGTGGTGACCAGCACGCGGCCGCACCCGAGCTGCCTCCACTCCTCCGGCGACGCCATCGGGTTGATGTACGGGTGGTCGGGGCCGAGCTCGCCGCCGCAGGCGACCTGCCACGCGCGCTCGAATCCGCCGCGGACGGCGGCGTCGGTGGGCTCCCCGCCCAGCGGCTCCTTGCCCCAGAAGTAGGGGTGCAGGAGCGCGACGCCGCTGACCTTGTCGCCGAGCCCGTCGACGCGCTCCTTCCGCAGCCGCATCGCCGTGTTGTGCGCCATGTTGGCGCCGGCGCTGTCGCCGGCGAGCACGACGCGTGACGCGTCGCCGTGCGAGGCGAGCCAGGGCTCGGGGCCGCCCGGGCGGCACGCGGCGACGACCGCCCTGAGGGCCGCGAAGGCGTCGTCGTAGGCGGCCGGGATGGGGTGCTCCGGCGCGAGGCGGTAGTCGACGGAGACGACGACGGCGGGGGCCGCGGCGGCGAGGGCGGCGGCGTACCTGTGGTAGAGCGGGGAGGCCGCGGTGTGGACGAAGAACGCGCCGCCGTGGAAGAACACGACGACGGGGAGCCTCTTCTCGGCGGCGGCGGCGGCGGGGGGTAGGTAGAGGCGGGCGGAGAGGTTGGCCGCCGGGTCGAGGACGACGTCCTTGGAGGCGACGCCGTTGGTCGGGTCCCCGGAGGGGGAGGGTGGCACGGTCTCGGTGCCGTCGAAGCGCTCGACGCGGCCGCTCTTGTGCCAGCGCAGGACGCCGGGCATGTCGTACTCGATCTCGGAGCCGGCGTCCATGGCGGCCTTTGGCTCCGCGGTGCGAGGCTTGAGGAGTTGGATCGGGAACTGGATCGGGAACTGGTACCGGAAGAGCAGAGCGGCGAGCGGAGCGAGGAGGAGAGCCGGCCACCACAGCACCCGTCGAGCGGAAATGGGCATTTCTTTCACTGTCTGTTGTGTCTGGTGGCCGGTCGCCGTTGAGAAAATGAGAGCTGCACGATGGGATCTGAGCTGGTGTTCATCGGATTCCAATCCAACGGACACGCCGGATGCGATGGTACCAGCAGCAGTCAAAATAGCTTTGCCGGTGTGGAAATCACGGGCGAATCAAAATGTCCACACCTCTCACATTACTCTATTAATATTAAATTTCAACCAAACAATCTAGTCACAGAAAATAATGTACTCTATTAACTTAAAAAAAGCCTCGACTCGAAATACCCCGTATTTTAGGCTGCACAAAAATACCAAAATCTAAGTACAGTACAAAAAATTCAATCCTCCAAATCTTGTTAGACTTTGTTATTTTGCTAAGCCCATAATATAAGTCATTTTGGGTTGAAATGTTTCTGTGTTCAGAGAGTACAACAATATCTACATCCGGGAACTTTTTCCATAATTTTTTGAAACTTTGAATTTGTGTTTTCTATTTGTTTTAAACAAAACGAGATCCATGTATCTTGAGCTCTGAAGTGACTTTCCGCAAATATATGAACTATATGGTTTGGTTTTATGTACTATGTTGCCTATTTTTGCACTTTGTAGAACCTATGTTTGCTAGGTGTTGACTATTTGTGCTCTTCGTTGAACCTATGTTTAGTGGCTGAGTTGATAATTGTTTGGATAATCTTGGATGAGTTTTAAAAAAAAAGAACCGAGCCAAAAGCTTTGCCGGAAGAAGTTGTCTGGTTAATTACGAAAAGCCAAGCAAAAAGTCAGTATATCATTAACACACACGACGGTCCAATGACCACGAACCAACCGAGCCACCGACCATATCACCAAAGCAACTGGAGACGACACCATACCACACATGAGCCACCGCTCAGACACCGACATCGGTCCCGAGGCCGCGCACCTACCGAGCTGATAACTTTGTCGCCCAAGTAACCAGAGCAGCCGCCCTTCAACACTTATGAGCCGCAGCTCCGACTACATCACCAACACCACCAACTTCCGCTCGTCACTCCGGTTGAACCACAACTCCAAAGACAAGAGGTAAAACGACACTGAAATGCCGCCATCGTCCGATTGCAATGATCAAGGGTTTCCCCCGAAGTTGACTTAGGGGAGGAACAAGAGCTTCACCACAACGACACCTCCAAGAAGGAAACGGCGCCGAAGTGCGTCGACGCCTTTGGCTCCGGCCACCACCCCGACACAGGGCTTTCACCCGGATCTAGCTCACGAACCTCCACCCATATGCCTTAACCAGAATGAACAAGCTCCACACAGCGACCCCGGGGCCACGTCCAAAACTGGCATATGGCAGCGACACCCAAGTAGCCGGAATCCACAAAGAGCCGCTGCCCCGCCTTCTACACCGGCCCCAAAGCCACGCCCTAGACTGGTCACTCGCTTCGCCACCATAGTAGCCAAAACCAACACCAAAGAGCCGTCGCTCATCCTTCCACATTGACCCCGAGGCCATGCACCCAAACGGATCGCCGTGATAGCCGCCCAAGCAACCAAGCACGACATTAACAAACGAATGAGCCGCCGCTCCAACGACTTCCACGCTAACCCCGAGGCCACGCTCCTACCTTGTTGTCGACGCCTCTGCAGCCACCCAAACTCCCTCCGCAACACCACTACAGCCGGTAGCTGTCGAACAAGTGTATATAACTTTGCTTGATATTTCATTTCTTATGTGTGGGCGCAAATGACATCAGGCATAGAAAGTGAGGACGACAACTCCTATGAAATGAACTGACACCATGTAGAAAGTGAGGACGACAACTCATATGAAATGAACTGCCACCATGTACCGAACATGTCTAGCATGGTGAGTTTTCGTTTCAGTTGTCATAAACGAGAGTAGATTTGCATCTAACTACTATAGGCTACACGTGTTACCAAATGGACGAGTGGTGACTGATTTCGTACGCAACCAAACAACCTAAACTTTCCATCTTTGCTAGGTTAAAAGAAAAGTTAAACCTATCACATCTACTTCAAACAACAGAACTAGAAACTCAATGAAGATTTGAAACAGGAAGGACAGAAGCACATATGGTCCATTGCTGGCCGTATCAGCATCAACAACAACGTCGGTGTTGTGCCCATGTTGAGGTTGCTGAAGAGGTCGTCGATGTCTAGGGAAAACTCGTCGTTCAGGAACACGTCGTCTGATGACATCATGTTGCCAGTAGTCACGCATAAGCGCTCCCCAAAAACCTAATTCCCTCACCCTTACAGGTCTATGGGAGGCAGGGTTCCGGAGGCCCATTGTCCGGTCGGTCGGTGAATGCCGAATGATGGGATGAGGAAGACGAAGGTGACGGCGCAATGCTCTGGAAAGAGTCGGTTGCATATGGTATCTCGTACATGCGGCTAGGGTTTGCATCCGGGTTTATATAGTACGACCACGAAGATCGTGGAGCGTAACCCATGTCTGAGTAAGCCACGATTCAGAAGTTACAGAACGAAACGCGTCAATTACTAACTCGTAATTAATCACATAGTTAATTTTTTGAACAACAAAATGATAAGCATGGCTCCGCGAGATTCTCACGTCGTGACGTGCGTGACGAGGCGGGCGGCGGAGGAGCAGTGCGCGAGGGATACAAAAACTATACCAACTCCTCATAAACTATTCCACATCTCTCGCAACTAGCAACACGGGAATAAACTTTAGTCTTACCCTTTGCTATACTCACATGAATCAAGAGAATTTCAGAATTTATGTTAAGCTATGGAACATGGAGGGACATAAGTTGACTAGTGCACTTCGAGTGTAATAAAAGTAACGAAGGGACTTTTGTAGTACAATTGAAAGGAAAAAAAATATTATCATGTAGGCAGATAACAGTGGTGGGACCTGGTATGTGGAGCCAAACTAGCTCCCACGTCAGCACTTACGTACCTAAGAAGATCTGTAGTTTTGTGCGCGCCGTTCGTGCTCTAGTCGCGCAGCTCGCCAGTTCACTCTTCAGTCTAGCACATTCTCCAGCCCTCAACTGCAAGCCTGAAAGCGCCCCGCCGTCACCCCGCCAGCCCCGCCATGAACCCTGGATCCGAGATCGAGTACGAGATACCCTACGTGGTGCGCGTGCACAAGAGCGGCCGCGTCGAGCGCCTGCAAGGCACCGAGACCGTGCCGCCCTGCCCCTCTGGGGATCCAGCAAGCGGCGTCGCATCCAAGGACGTCGTCCTCGACCGCGCGGCAAGCATCTCCGCCCGCGTCTACCTCCCAGCCGCCGCCGCGGCGGAGCCCAGCAAGAAGCTCCCCGTGGTCGTGTTCTTCCATGGCGGCGCGTTCATGATCCACACAGCCGCCTCCCCTATCTACCACAAGTACTGCGCCTCCCTCGCAGCCGCAGCCCCCGCCGTCGTCGTCTCCGTCGACTACCGCCTCGCCCCGGAGCACCCCGTCCCGGCCGCGTACGACGACGCCTTCGCGGCCCTCAAGGCGGTGGTCTCCTCGTGCCGCCCGGACGGCGCCGAGCCATGGCTGGCGGCGCACGGCGACGCGTCCCGCGTCGTCCTGGCCGGCGACAGCGCCGGCGCCAACATGGCGCACCAGACCGCGGCAAGGCTGCGGAAGGAAGGCGTCGAGGGGTACGGCGACGAGGTGAGCGGCGTCGCGCTCCTGCACTCCTACTTCTGGGGGAAGGAGCCGGTGGGCGGGGAGCCCACTGACGCCGCCATCCGCGGCGGCATCGACCGCGTGTGGGAGGTGGCCTGCGGCGGTGAGCTCGGGCTCGACCACCCGTACATCAACCCGATGGCGTCGTCGCCACCGGAGGAGCGGTGGCGGCTCGGGTGCCGCCGCGTGCTGGTCGCCACGGCGGAGCTGTGCTGGTTCGTGGAGAGGTCGCGCGCCTACGCGGAGGGGATCGCGGCGTGCGGGTGGGATGGCGAGCTGGAGTTCCACGAGACCAAGGGCGACGGGCACGTCTACTTCTTGCTCAACCCCGACTGCGACAACGCCGCCAAGGAGCTCGCCGTCGTGGCAGATTTCGTCAGGCGCTGCTGAATTAAGCTGGATTTGCGTCGTCTGTACTGTAGTACTGTATGATTCAGTAGTAATTAAGGGAGCACGCAAATTGTTTGTGATTTATTCACCGCACGAAAATGATTCTACCAGCGGCCAACCTAATCTGTTGGGAGCTTTGGAAAGGAGAGGAATAGAAGAATCTTTGATAAAAAAGAGTTGCATGCGCTGACGTTCATAGCAAAAATCAAAGATGAGGCCAATGTGTGGAGGTTGACAGGTGCGCCCGCTGTCTCTAGTTGAGCAGGCTGTGAAACCCCCTTCGATCTGGGTTAATCCCCTTGTAAACCTCTTTTACAAGAAGGACTTTCTTTTGGCCTTCTTAACTTTTTTTTTGACAATCAATACCACATATATTTATAGTAATAAATAGTACATGGTAGAGATATATAAGCTGACTCCAACGATTACAAAATAAAGTATAAAATAAACGAGCAAATCATTGAGATCTTCAGATTCTTCTTTCTTCCATGACACACGTACTTCTCTAAAGGCAGCCGAACCCATATACCAAACCATAGACCTGAAAATACCAATGAAGGTTCTCTCATTGTTTTAATTTGAGCCGCAATGCCAAGGCCAACCATTTAAGTAGTCAATCAACATCGGCAAGAGTACCAGCACCAGTATATTAGGGAAAAATAACCGAACAACCTGATAACGTCGCTGGAGAGCCGAGAGTACGAATCACCGTTGTCGAAGACGTAGCAGCCGGGACAAATATTGCGAGGGCAATCCTCGCGGCAACCATGAGAAAAGATCCAAAATTGATCTGGCGAAGCAAGATCTGAAGATCCATACCTAAAAAATTGCAATCCTCCAACACCACCATTGACGCCACGATTGAGATCTTGTCGTCGAACGAGGGACTGAAGAACACTTATTGTAGACGATGCCATCTCCAATGTGGCGAAGACCAACAAAAAGACGGCTACCAAAACCATAACCTAATTTATTGAAAACCCTACCTTATTAAAAACTCCACGCATAGATCGGGTTCCCCACCCCTCCTGACGCCGGCGAGACCGACCGAAGGAGGGGGAACCGATCTATGGTGGAGACGTAGGTGGAGACGGAGTGGTTTTTTCCAAGTGGCGGCTACTAGGAGAGAGAGACGGAAGACGAAGGTGGAGACGTAGGTTGGCCTTCTTAACCTTTGTATAAGCTTTCTCCGCTATTGCAATGAAAACAGCCCTGCTGTCATTAAAAAAAAAAGTCAGCTGCATCTCCGCCACGGACTGGACCTGGGCCTGCTTCACTCTCCAGCGATTTAAAGGCAGGCGGGGATCCAAGGTAGTGCGCGCGCGCGGAGACCGACCGACCGACCGGTTCACTCTCGCATACATCGCGCGCGCGTGAGGTCCCACCAGCGTCTGCTCGTGTGTGTTGGTAACATCGTAATTAACTCTGTAATCTCCCTCCTCCTCTAAACATCGTACTAGTAATAATTTGGACTCCTCCGCCAAGGAAGACGACCAGAGGAGACTCGGTCAAAATTAACTGCGTTGCGCCCTTGCCTCACCTGATCCTGATCTTGCCCACTCTCATATACTCCCTCTCTCACAGTTTATAAGGCACGCGCGTACCCCTAGGTCGTAAATTTGATCAAGTTAGCATTAGTTATATGTTATAAAAATTATATCATTAGAAAGTTCAGATGTTCTATTTTCTAATGATATAATTTTTATATCATATAATTTAAATTATATAGGTTAAATTGGTGACCTAGGGGTACGCGCGCGCCTAATAAACTGTAAAGGAGGGAGTATGCGGATATGTCTTTTTCTAATCACGCGTCAATTAAACATGGAGCTCACCCAGTCAACCACCCGATCGAGTTTCGATCGAATGAATCGAATCAACCACATTTTTTTTAAGGCTGTCCATAGTGCAAAGTATCATATAGTTGTATCATCTATACTAGTAAACAGCACGTGCTTTGCACGGTCAACAATACGCACGACATACAAACAATGAGCATATACCTCTCCGTGGACATTGATTTGAGCCTTCATTCGACGGTATGTGTAAGTTTTGTCCATTTTCTCCTACTTCCAGAAAAATAATTAAACTAATATCAATTCAATGGTGCTTTTGAAACGACCTAGAAAGAGTTGTAAAATGTTTGTGTCACATGTTACTAATTAATATTTTAACATCTCATGGAATATTGCATGACATGGAAAATATTTTTACCAGCCAGGAAAATATTTTCATAATACAATGACATAGTTAATGTAGCCATAGGCAAGAATGTACTCCCTCTCTCACAGTTTATAAGGCACGCGCGTACCCCTAGGTCGTAAATTTGATCAAGTTAGCATTAGTTATATGTTATAAAAATTATATCATTAGAAAGTTCAGATGTTCTATTTTCTAATGATATAATTTTTATATCATATAATTTAAATTATATAGGTTAAATTGGTGACCTAGGGGTACGCGCGCGCCTAATAAACTGTAAAGGAGGGAGTACGACACATGAATTTGGTTTCCATCACAATAACATAATACAAGGACCTAATATTCTTATCCGTGGTGATAGTCTAATCTGTAAAGAGAGTTGTCAATGCACAATTTATTTGAAATTTCCATGCTTGGGTGCAATTTTATGATACAATATATGTACTACATATATTCATGTGGAAACATACCTACAATTCATGTCTTGTCTTAGAAGGCTTGTGATAAAACTTTGTTATATACAAAAATTAACCTTGGATAATTTCGATCTTGTCATAATTTTTTATATATTTCATAAAAAAGAACCACTAATTTTATTCGTCACAGTTTTACATTTTTGTGCTCAATTAATCATACTAAAACAAATATAAAAATTACATGGTAGATACTATATTTTTCGATAAGGAGTATATATTAATATCGCGAAGATACAAAATACACCCAGCCTCTGCAACAACGTATTGCCCTAGCGGCATTACGGATGCACACAGCCACAAAAGAAAGAAGAATTACAGAAAAGAAAAGTCCCGCTACAGTAATCTATTCCTTGGAGCAGCAGTACTAACACCACCGAGACAGCACCAGAAGGCCAGAAAGGTCCCCACTCTCAAAACAATACCTTCAACAAGGATAATGCCAGGCACAACCAATTAAGATCAGACCTTTAGTTTTCACCCTGAAAGGTAAGACTATGAACTTCTCCTATGCAGTCGCCCCCACTAGCATGCCGCTGCTCCAAGTCATAAATCACCAAGCCAATTCCTCATCGCTGCCCGGAGTCGAACCATCAACACCAATCCTCAGATCTCGGCTTCAACGATATTCTGCGCCAGCATCATGGGACGAGAACATGCCCCATGATATTAACAGCCAGCAGAGCTTCGAAGCGCTCCCTCTGAAACCAAACGGTCAGAGAAAAACATGGGTGCGCACGACCGAATCCCACCCGATCCAGCAATCTCCGGTGGAGTACGCCGGCGGAGCCTTCCGGAACACGTCGCGTCTGCCAGATCAATGAGGACAGGCAACCAGTAGGTCATCATCTTGGCATGAGGAGAAACCTTAGGACTGCCACCTTTATTCGCGAGACCGGCAGGCCCCCACGCCGCCGATCGCCTCCATACCGGAGAGACCGAAGAGGAAGGCGACTGTACAAGCGCAGGGCTGCAGTACCAGCTCCGAAGGGCCAGATCCCGCCCCCTTGCCATGGCAGAGTTCATCTAGGCCAGATCGGATCATGGCCTGATGACTCCACTCGCCACCAGGCTCGCGAGCCACGGGCACACAGCTACCTCCGCGACGGTTCACCGATGAAGGGCCTCAGGCACCGGCCAAGAAGGGCCGCGCCGCCCCGTGCCTCCAGCGCAGATCGACCACCTCCCGAGAATCAGCTGCGGAGCGCACCTCCCCATCCCATCCGCCAGATCCGGCGAGAAGGGCGACGCTACCGCCGCCGGCAAAGGCAGCGGCGGCGGCCAACGGGGCAGGGGATGGGTCGGCCTACTAGGGTTGCAGGGTGGGAGGGCACCTCCAGAACCGCTCGGGAGGGGAGCGGTTCCAGAGCTGCGGTTCCAGAGCCGAAAGAGAGAAAATACTGAAAAAAAAACTACTATATTTCTGATATATTGTATTTATAGAATAGCCTATACTATAGCCGAAAATCTAATTTTGATCTAGGGTGCATATGCTCCTACTATTGGGAAAATATTTTAAAATGTCAAAAACTCCTAAAGAAAAATTCCGCGTGTACATGTCGATATTCTATATGTGCACGTCAAGTTTCGCGGAAAATAGACATTTTTTATGTCTTGAGTGAAGAATGATGTCCTTTTGAAGAGCACTTTTAAGAACCAAAATTACTTTTTTACACATGACACAAAAAACATCGATTTTTATGAAAAAAATTGCAAGCACGTAGAACATTAAGATGTACGTCTGTTATTTTTTATCAAATTATTTTAATATTTTAATATATGTTCAAAAGTTATTTTAGAAACCAGGAGCATACGTGTGTGAGCCAAAACGCCGCGGCCAATATACAATAGTCTATGTTCTCTCCCTCTTTCTAAGAGGGGTTCTCTAGTTGATGTGCCAAGAATAATTTATTGGATAAATCCGTTTAAAATGTCAATATCAGGAAGGATATTTGTGCTAAGTGTGGAGTTGGTGAAATCTTCACATTTAGTGGTAGCAGTTAGTTTGTTCCTGGCCGTGAAGCGACAAAGAAATTAGGGCATCTCCAACCGGGCGACCCATCCCGCACCCGCGCGTCCGGATGGGTCGAAACGGACAAAACCGCGGCCCAGCGCGCGGACCCATCCCTAAAACGGATGGCCGCGGCGTCCGAGACGACCCAAACCCGGCCCAAATCTTGGATGAGTTTGCGTGGCCGCGGACGCGAGGCTGGTCGCTCGCGTCCTCCCTTGTCCGCCCTGTCTGCCTCCCAAAACACAAGCCCGTCGCACACATCTCCCCCCGCTCCGCCGCCACCCACGGACCGGCGATTTGGGAGCGCGTCGACGCCGGCCATCGTCGTCGAGACGCCGGCAAGCGGGCGGAAGCATAGGTCGAGGCCCCGCGCTGCTTTCGCCGCGTCGTAGCGAGTCGGAGGACGCCGCCGCCGGCGCTGTTGTCCTCTCACCGTCGCGACACCTCCCGCCGTTCGCAGCTGCGCCGTTTCCGCCGGAGGTGAGCTCTCCTGCCCGTGTTTCCAGACCGCAAGTCGGCTGAGACGGCCATGCCTGCAGGTCCCTACGGAAGCATTTGGATCGCCTCCGCCTGCAAGGTGTTCGTTGAAATGCTCGAACTCAAATGTGTCCCTTTTCAGATCATGGTTGACAGCGACGACGAATACTACTTCAAGAACTTCATCGACACGTCGTCAGAAGAGGAGTCCGACGACGAATTTTTCACGGATGCTGCGCTGCTCATCCACGAGCACATTGTCTCGCAGATTCCCGTGCACCGGGGGTCCTTGCCGGGCGCGCGGCCGCCTTGGACCGCGAAAGAGAACACGGCAACGACCAGCTCTACGAGACTACTTCCAACCGAAGGCAATTTTCGTGCCGGCATTGTTTCGCCGTCTTTTTCGGATGACCAGGCCGCTGTTCCGCGGATAATGGATGGCGTGAAGATCTACGACGACTACTTCCGTGCGGAAGTGGATGCACTTGGCAAGGTAGGCCTCTCTTCGTACCAGAAATGCACGGCAGCGATTAGGATGCTCGCATATGGCGTTGCCGGTGATTTCGTAGATGAGTACACGCGCATGAGTGAGTCAACCGCCCTGGAATCGATGTACGGGTTCTGCAGAGCGGTGATCGGTTCGTTCGGAGAACAGTACCTCCGGCAACCTAATGCGGAGGACACAGCTCGTCATTGTCGATCAGGGGTTTCTGGGATGCTTGGCGCATAGGCGCATGCAGGAGTGGAAGAACTGCCCCTTTGGTTGGCAGGGGCATACGGCGGCCATTCGGTGCACAGTCATTCTTGAAGCTGTTGCTTCCCATGACACATGGATTTGGCACTCATTCTTCGGAATGGCTGGCTCGCACAATGACATCAATGTCTGCAGCGCTCTCCGGTGTTTGATAGGCTAGCGTACGGTCAGTCCCCTGATGTGGATTTTGAGATCAATGGCCACCACTACACCAAGGGGTACTACCTTGCTGATGGTATCTATCCACCTTGGGCTACACTCGTGAAGACAATCCGAAACCCCACCTCAGAGCAGGAGGCAAGGTTTGCCAAAGAGCAGGAGGCAGCCCGGAAAGATGTGGAGCGGGCGTTTGGCATCCTCCAAGCTCGTTGGGCTATCGTCAGACACCCTGCCAGAGCCTGGGATGTGCAAACTCTGTGGGAGGTGATGACCGCTTATGTAATCATGCATAACATGATTGTTGAGGTAGAGCGGGATGATTCACTCTTTGATAATGACTGGGAAGGCCAAGGAGAGTTGGTTACTCCTCAAGGTGCTCCGGCATCATTCCAGGACATTCTTCATGTGCACCATGAAATTCGAGATCTAGCTGTACACAACTTCAGGCTGATTTGGTCGAGCACATGTGGCAGCATGTGGCAGCAATGCTGCAAACAACAATGATGAAGGAAATCCGGAAGCCTAGAGCATTTGTATCGTTTTTTCATTTTATTTGAATAATACTTTATCCTTGATTACATGGACTATGTAATGTGTAATACATTTTGAGCATTTGAACTATTTTATATATTTTATATAATATGTGTTGGCGTCAGAAACCCACCGGCGGGCAGCGACTGGCCAACACGGTAGAGCCGGGAATGACTAGGGCTGCGTGGCGATCCCTCAGGCGACGCCGCAAAGCCTCTGGTCGCGCGCCGATGCGGGTCGCAAGGCGTGCCACGACCTATACGGTCGGAAGGTGTGGATGATGCCTCGCTTAGTTTCTGCAGGGCACACACGTACACGTTAAATACGAGCCTCGATCGGCTCTCAGGTTGTCCTGTGAATCGGCTCATGGAGCCGATCCACCCATGATCGTCCAAGGTGGCCGAATATATGGTGGTCCTGCTTGATCAAGATAAAGCATATGAGATCCACGACGATCTAGGGTTTTCACCGCATAATCGGATCATCCTACTCACGATTGGGCCTCGCGCTCACGCACGGTAAACGTAAGCCAGCCCTAGACAAGGCCTAAAAACCAACACTAGGTTGATCCTCGGAACATCCTGTCTAGGGGCAGCAAACTACACCTGCATGCCTTGGATCCTCCAACCCTTTGTAAGGCCTAACTATTGCAGATATTAAACTAATCCTTGATGAATCAAGGAGCGACCATAACGGATCAGATCTACTAAATAAAGATCAAGCGGGTGCCGCCCCGCACCCATGATGAGGCACAAGGACGGCTAGACGCGCAAGGGTTGCACTACGCGAGCATATGATGCTAAGAACGATGCTAACCCTAACGCGTCTACGATAACTACGTTGCTCGCCATCAAAAGGCTTCGGTACGAGCAACGCATGAACAACTAGGCAGGCTTGTGCTGCCTAGATCGCGAGATGCGATCTAGGCAGCATGATGCTTACCGGAGGAACCCTCGAGACGAAGGAGTTGGCGATGCGCCGAGATTGGTTTGTGTTGAACGTTGGTTGTTGTTTATTCCATAAACCCTAGGTACATATTTATAGTCCAGGGGACTTTCTAATGTGGACGTGCACCAAACCGTGCACGGGTAAAACTCTAACTTCTAAACTAAGATGCGATCTAATATGTTACAGATACATGGGCGTTTAGCCCAACTTGGTATAAAAGGCCGATTCACGTATCTCTTCTATATGTATATCTTCAAGACCATCCTGATCGCGGCCCACCTCGACTTGGCCAAATTCTGGTGATAACACATGCCCCCTGGTTTTGGAAATAACATTTCCAAAATCATTAAACTATTCTCTCGTGGGGTCATGTCGTGGCGAGAGGTCGCAGAGTCCTTCATCATGATAACTTGCCTCCTCACCTCTGCACGATTTGACGGTTTCGGCACCACTTCCTCGAAACTGTGGCATTGAATTTTTACTATGCCCCTTTTTATCTAACCGCAGCAAACAGTCTTCCTCCTCAGCATCCCCTTCGCATTAGCATCCCAAAAAACCCTCTGTGACACCATGTCCTCTTCCTCCTCTACCTCATCGGATCTTTCCACCCGGTCCTCGTCATCTCGCGAGCCGGCCGGAGCACAACCCGGCGGAGGTCCATGCGGCCAACATCCGCCGTGCCATTGCGGCGGGAGGAGTCGGATCATGACTTCTCCATCAGTGGAAGGACGACAAGTCCCTGACGATGGGGAGAGCGATCTCCGCTTCCTCGTCGACAAGGAAGCGTTGGAAGAAAGCGATGATGATCGCTTCGGATGGGGCCACCTCCGAGGAGGTGAAGGAGAACGAAGAGGAGGATGCGACGACTCCCCGACGAGCCGCCGGCCAAGCGCCATTGCCCCTGGCCGGGGAACCTGAGCACTTGAACCTCCCTCAAAACTGCGAGCGCGTGTGTCCTTTGCTCTCGCCTTCTCTTCCACATGAAGCGAGCCAATGAGATCCGAAACGGAAAACTCTTGTCTCTTATGTTTCGAGAAGTAGCAAAGTTCCTCCACGAAGGAGGAAGCTTGGCAATAATGCCACCGGCCACAAATTTGTCCGGTAAGGTACACTTAAACTGCTCGAGTTCTTTGGCAAGTGACTGAATCTCATGAGCCCTCGACCACGAGCGCTCATCGGTCATCCTGTAGTCATAGTATTGCTCCATGACATACGATTCAGTGCCAGCGTCCGAGACCCCAAATTTGGCCTCGGCGCATCCCACGCATCTTTACCATGGTCGAAAGCCATGTACGGGTCAACAATGTTGTCCCCAAGAATGCTGAACAAGGCCGCCTTAAACATGGCGTCGACCTTCGCAAACTTTCTGCTCCTCTGCGAGAGAGGTCCCTCAGGTCTAGCATCTGTGGCGCTAAAACAGCCTAGGTTTGTAAACCATAGAACTGCCTTTGTCGCCACCTCTTGTAATGCATACCATCAAAGGAGGGAGGTCGAGTAGCGGCAGCAATGCTGCTTGAATTGATTTGCCTACAATCAGGTTTTTGGATTGTTGAATATATAAGCAAATATAGGGATCCGAGGGATCCGAGGGAACCGCCCGCTCCGCCCCAGGCCCCACGCACGCGCTGCTCCACGCCCGCCCGAGCCTGCCGCTCACTCACGTGCACAGACGCACGGTGGCGCATCCACGACGCGCGGCCACTTCGTCAGCTGACCCGAGGGAACCGACCCATGGAGCTGATCGCGGATGCAAATGAGCCTGCAGAGCGGAGCATCTCCTTCAGTCGTGGCGGTTGTGGGCGTGCTAGCGCGAGCGACCGGTCCGGTATGCAGCGACGCGTTACAAGACAGAAACCAAAGAGATCCCCTCGCGGATAAAGGGTACAGGTGTGTGTAGCCTAAACTAATCCCCTCGCGGAATGAAACGCGCATGCATGTGTCACACTAGAGAAATTAAGGGATGGACTGACCGATCCAAGGCCGCCCCTCCAACTCGCGATCGATCGACCTCGCCTCCTGCAGCTCCATCGATCGATCTACGGCAACATCGGCCGGATGAGATTACCCAGGATCCATCCATCCATGGGTTCATTCATCCATCCAATCCAACAAAGCCAAGGAAACAAAATCAGCGACGGGCAACTTACCCGTCCAAAACCTTCCCTTCATCCATGCCTAGCTCCGGCCCCCGCCGCTGAACCTCCAATCCGCCGCAGCAGCCTCGTCTGCATCTGCAGATTATAAAAAGGAAAGGCAACATCCATATTCGTAAGAAACAAAAATCTAAGACCAAGGAAGGGAAACAATATGGGATGAAACCTTCTAGTAACACATTTAACAAAGGATTACCAGTCGGCGGAGACAAAATGGATGATGACACCGGGTGGCCGAGAGATCAGCCCTCCCACCTCTCCTCTCCTCTCCTCTCCGAGCAAGAGTCAAAGTCTAAGTCGTCACACACGACGCACGCGTAGAAACACACCCCTCCTAGTATATATAGAACCATTGATCTAGTGCCTCTACACGATGGAGATGGAGGGCTCAGATGCCTACTCCCACGGATCCATGAGCTGGCACTAGGGAAATTCTAGTCAATCCGATTCATTGCAGGTGTAATTACTCTGTTGAGGAGCGGGTGCTGATTGAGGACACATGCAGATTCTAGGGGGAGGGACTTAATTATGGATTGTTATCTACTCTTTAACGACCATCCAGAGCGCTGATTGAGGACACATGCAGATTCTAGAGGAGAGGGAGTTAATTATTAATTGGTAAATACCTACTTCGTCTATTTCCTCTAGCAAGCTCTATAGGGATAATTGAGAACCATCCAGAGCGCTGACTGAGGACACGTGCATGCAGATTCAACCGTTCTTCTTTTTTTTCTTGTCATGGAGTAGTAAGATATATGTTCTCCGCTCCATCTAGCAAGCTCTCTAGGGCATTATTATTAGTCTTCTAAAATCACAGACTACCAAATTAAGTTGCTGACAACCCAATACAGATCCACAACACCGAGCTATGAAAAAGTGGTTTTTCTCAAAATAATCTCTGTCTAGATTACCCAGATTACGCTAATTTTATCTCTTTCTCAGAAACTCGTGGGAAAAATGATCAAGGCAATGTTCCAGTAAGCACTAGGTCCTTGCTCCCCCACCACAATTAGAAATAAATTAAGGCAAAGAAATATAAGTTTAGGGAGTAATATTTTACATAGTTTTAAAATATTTGTATTGTCAAGCCGTTGATTTAACACTTCCATGATTTTAGAACCAATGCTTTTCTTTATCTACACTAGGTAACTACCAAAAATAGTTGTCAACATATATGACCACATGTTTGGCACACATGTATTTCAATTCAACAGAAAAGTATTGACACACTATTTGGATGAAGAAGCATATATATTTGTCATGCATACTCTACGTAAGGCCCCGAAGCTAGCTACCAAAATTCTGGTCATGCACATATACCGCACGCGGTCTTTGAGGAGGGGCCTCTACTTATATAACAAGGTTATTACAGAAGGTTTTGGAAACACTTTTAATTTTTGGGGGAAAATAGGGTGGGAGGAATATGATCTGAAGTTGTCGCGACGACGTGATCGACCGCTGAGATACGTCCTAGCCGTGGATTGGTGACCTGAATCGGTGACGTGGAATTAGGCACTATCAAAGGAATGCATGGCTGGTGGTAATTCCCAAATAATCACCTTCCGTATTCCAGGTGAGCTACCAAACTAATGGATCGATGGTTTCCAATGCTTCTTGGAGCTGGTGGTGCTTACTACGAAATCAACGTCCCTCAAAATTAACTACCTCCACAAAATCAGCGTCCAATATTTCAAGCGACCTACCAAATTAATGGATCGGTTCCAATGGTAGCAGAAGCTACGAGCGCATATTTTACACTTTTGTTTTAAATTAAATTTATTCCCTATGTTCCAAAGGATGTTGCGAGAATTTAACTACATTTAGATGTATCTATACACACAAATTTAGTCAACTTTATCAAGAAAAAACAACCATGTATCTTAGTGTATCTAGACATGTTTGAGCATGTAGATACATTGCCAATTCAGGCAAAGTTGAGATAACTGTTTATGAACGGAGGAAATACTTTTTCCTATAAAGTTCAAATTTGAAAAGAAACTAACTTAAAAACAAAAGATAGAAGGATGGAGAATCGATTCATGTAACGCCAACGTGCCGTGAAAAAAAAATGTATGTAATCTGCGTATATGTCACCGTTGCCTCATGCCGAGCTGAGTGTCCTCCTGGCCATGAAATGCATTCATACTACATACGTTGCAATCTGCCAAGTTTTCTTCTTTTGCTAGATCAATCAATTAGGTACTTACAAATGGCCACAATCAGCTCTTGGCTACCATGGATGTTGCTCATCACTGCCCTTGTCGCTGATCACTGCCGTTAGTTCACAAATAATGCCTCAAGGTGAAGACCAATAGTGCTTCAGCTAGCACCAACGGTAGAAAAAATAAAAATTCAGATCGCTGCAACTAGAAACCGCCGAAAAAGACCAAATTCAGTCTACATTGATGCTCAGGGCTGACTTGCAGTCAGCCAGTCACAACGATCAGAGATGGAACCAACAAGCACAAAGACAAGAGCTCCAAGCAACAACACGTCAGGTCAAAATATCAGCTATTATATGTGCCAATGATTAGAAATCGCAAAAAACAAACTTCTCTCGCCAGTCACAGCCACTTAACTAAGTTTCCAAATACTCCATATAATAAAAGAGACGGGCATGTTCATCAAGATTCAAGTACTGGATATAAATATATAAGACTTGTTTCTAATCCATGCAAGCTGCTAACAATATCTCCATTCGTTCGGTTAGTCAGTCTCTTCAACACATTCCAGATTTTGCTACATCTTCCCACTTCAACACATATACGAAAAATATATCAACATGAAGTCAAACACTTCAACTCCGGCCCGTGTGGCTTTTGTCGGCTGTCCAGCTCCTTTATCTTTGGTCCAAGCAACAACTGATCAACGCGTGCAAGATCCGTATGGCTTTGACCTGTGCCCTTGGTTGGTTGTTCAACGACCTGAGCAACGGATGATGCACACAAGTAAATAAACATCGGATTCGTGAGAGGTGGCCGCTTCAAAGTGCAAGATTTTCAAGTGAACACATGATGTTCAAAATTGAGGTGCAAGGAACTATATAGTATGGTTATACACTAGCAAAATAAAACAACAGAGTGATTACTTTGCGCTACTAACAAAGCGGCATCTCAAGATGTATAAGAAATAACGACCAACATGCATTGATGACAAGATATGCTTTTAACCTGGAAATATACAAGTTACAAAAGCAAAATGACGTCGACGAGAGACTACACTGAAAAACACCATCTACACAGCTACATTAGCGTACAGTCAGCCACTGCACAGATCTGTCAACATCTGTCAACGACCACCAACACGGTTAGGTACATGCTTAGTACTAGGTCTTACTAACTTCGGTAGCAAGACAAATCAAGGCAACTTACTAGCAAAATTTCATGAACCAATGACAGATCTCAGCGAAGATATAACAAAATATCAGCATATGATCTCTATCTTGCTACCAAATAATCTAATATGGAAGGAATGAAAAATCGCTGGTAACAATACACACAAGGCACCAATTGAGGCAAACCATCCCTAGAATTTGAAGAAAAGCGAAGAAGACAACCCAGTTCACTGTTATTCCAAGAAAACTGGTCTAAACATAACTGGTTTACATATCATTTTAAGTTTTGACAACCGAGTTAACTGTTATTCCAAGAAAACGATAATTTGAAGTTTTCAAATCATTCCACAAGAAGACAACTCAGTTCACTGTTATTCACTGTGATCTCATTTTATGCACCATCGCACAAGACAGTCAAAAATTGGCTTCAAATATTGACTGATCTGGTTTCCAAAGTTACCAAAGAGCACGGTTTTATCATCTTTATACTGCAAATAAGTCCTTTCAAATCAGCAAGTATAAGTTTCTCTATTGTGCACTTTTGAACCACAGGAAAAAGCAGAAAAATTGCACGAAAAGATGGCATGCAGTAACGGTGCGGACAACACATCCACTACATCAGGGCAATCGCAAGGGAAGCCACCTTCAGCCAAACTTCTGTATGATCAGGATAAGAAAAAACTATGTAAGGAGATGCATTGATGGGATAGAAAACATTACAATGAGAAACAATTGTGCTCTAGGATTCTGGACTATGTAAACAATATGACAAGCATCAACAATAAAAAAAAAGCAATGATCTTTATCCAAAAAACGCTACGATTAAGCCATAATCCACCCATAACCAAAGGACGTCAACCAAACAAGGAAACAACAATATGAAAAAACATAAGAATTTAAAATAATTCATACTTGACAGCGTCGTACATTAAAATAACTATGTCCTGTTGCTCCATTTTCAGTGCAAAAGATCAACTAATGTCTGGTTTCTAATGAGAAACTAACTAAGGTACCTCAGCTTCTTCATGGATCACCACCTCACTCCATTCATGATCCATCAATCCATACAAGTAAGAAGAACCGGATACTGAAAAGGTAAGCAATAGCAATATAGCATAAGAGTGTGAAATCTTGCATCTTATAATAGCATACAGCAAATTACATTAGGAAAAGTACGACTAAACCGCAGTATAATGTGATAAAACCCACAAGCTACTCAGTACTACATAGAGTGCACAAGGTTTGTTGTAAAAGAGTAATGCAACCTACTCAAGGATCTCAACTCAAGGTAGAAAAGGAATGATACACTTACCTCCAATTGCAAATGGTTGCCTCCGAAAAGTTCAACAAAGAGGGGCTGCGTATATTTGGCCTCCATGGCTCCACCAACTATCATTCCAGCTGGCAACATGCTCTGGAAATTGATAACAAGTATCATAATGAGATGACATGTGTTCAAGCAAGTAAACAAACATTTAGAACCACCAATATTCGTGTATTCACAAATGCCACCAAAACGTACTTGTTCAGATAGTCCATCAACCTAACTAAGTTAGAAGAAATTTTCAATGTAGCTGGTTGCCCAAGACGAATACTGTACACGAAGGACAAATTTCACATCAGCTACACAATTAGGTTGTACAGTAACATTTACATCAGCTACACCTATGAATCATACTTTATACAACACCTAAACACAACAAAAGTTCCAATTTTTTAGCCCTCAAGCAAGAAGGGTGAACTCATAGGTATACCTTGCTACGATGGACAAAGTAGACTGGCGATGCGCTCGGACTTGTTCATCGACGCGGTTCCACGTTGTGCTTGTGAGGACGCAGTGCAGCCCCGGGCGGACAACAGCGTACACCGCCATGGCCATGGCTCCCTCCTGGCCAGCTACACTTCTCCCTTGCTGCCCTGCAAAGGAAGGATGAACAAAACCATCAATTAATATAGAGAGCACCCTAAGTCAAATTGAAGGGGATACGCAAAGGAACCTTTAAGCTATAAACTAGCACAATGTCATGAACTAATGACAGATCTGAACGAAAGATAGTACAAAATATCAGCATATGATCTCTCTCTTGCTACCAAACAATCTAATCGAGAAGGCATTACATAAAGAAATCGCTGGTAATATTACACACAAGGCACCAATTGAGGGCCACCATCCAATATCACAAGAAGAGAAGGGAAGAAGACAACCCAGTTCATTGGTATTCCAAGAAAAATGGCCTAAACAAAAGTATCAAGTTAAGGCCTAATGGTGTACAGTTATCTGAACAATAATGTAGTGCCTATGCCAAAATACCGATCACCTTCATGCACACGAGCTACGCACCATAAGTTGCAAATTCTAGCATCAAGTATTATAAGGAACCTATATAACTACAAGCTCAATATCAAAAATGAATACAAGCTCAGAGTCAAGAATAGAAAGATCCGACACCTTGCAGGTTCAGGGGCACTCCTGAAGAGAGCCATGGCAAGGGCTAAAACAGAGCATCAGTGATTCAATGGCACCTGCCACAAAATTTCAGCAGCGCATATTACATTTGTGCGCTACATCTTTTACAATACATTCATAAAGTACCATCCACCTAACTACCGAGCATCTTCAAGAAATAAGAGCTCAGTACTGGAATCTTAAGTTCTAGTAGCTGATGAAAAGTCATACATAATTCTTAAAACCAAAGAAGGTTGGGAGACAAGGTGAAATATCTTATGGTTCAACAGTAAGAGAACAAGTTATTCTATCTATCTCCTCTCAGCCATCCACTCAAACAACTGTGTATAGTACAAGAGCCTTCTAACTCAGGCAGCTAATGATTTTATTACAATTAGAGACAATTAACACAAACACATGTTTAGATAAAGCAATGCCATTCCGTTCTTTATACATTAACAGAAACACATGCCGAGCAGCAAAGCATAGGGTCAGGACCAATTATGTAAATTTAACACTGGCTGAAAGAAGATATCTGGAGATTTTCACACACAAAAAAGAACTAGATGGTGCGCAGGAGAATAAACCAAAGAAATGTAATCGAAGACACGGAACTCCCCAAGTAATCAGAGACACAAAACAACTATAGCTTGAATAAATAAAACTAAGGGATAAAGAAATTTAATTTTTAAACTATCTCGGTTCATCTTATTCGAACAGAGATGTGATAAAAAAAACGCCGGGGAATGCATAACTCAGCATCAAAATGGCGCTTAACCACAGCAACCACAAGATATGGCCTCTGACCATAAAAAACCCAGGCTCTCACTTGAATCAAATGGAGAATTAAAACATGATGTCTATGCCACATAGTATAATTTCGATGCACCTCCGATGTCACCCTACTCCAAATAAAACCATCAGGACTAACTAAACACACTAATAACATCTAGCCAACGAGTGGAATTCCCCAAGGATCCACATTTCAAGTCTGAACACATTCCTTTACCAAATATTTCAGAGAAAAGAGTCACTTCAGTTAATGAAGATAATAGCTGAGGGTGTTGTCACTATTTAGGAAGTTATGTTTCAAGCATAGGTTGTCTCCAAACATTATTTCATGCAGAGGTCAGGCCACTAGAACTTCCAGACCAGAGTTTTTAGCTAGTACATAATACACAAAGCTCATTCGTTTTTCCCTTATTTTCGACCACCACCATGTTCTGATAATGACATCAAGCCGGTACTATGACTAATATGTAAGACGAAAGCACAAATGGAAGGTGATTAGAAGCCTGCATCTATATACAGGTAAAGTTTAAAGGAGGTAACTCTATGCATTTTTAGCTATAAATTTCATAAGTGGCTAAAGATATCCATGCTATATTTATTTTAGAAATTAGAGCTACTCAAAACTAACCAAAACATCAAAGAAGATTGACCAATTGTTCTAAATTATAAAACCGATCAGTTGCGGGAGAGTTCATGACCGCAGAACAAAAAGAGCAAAAATAACTAGCACCAGACCATCACAATTATTTTCATGACATCCAGTGTGCTACCACCAGGTGGCATAACATGAATGGTGTTGTTTTACTGCCATCTCTACCACACAAACCAATATTAGCGGGCACTCACGCCTAGGTACTGATTTAGGAAAGTAGTAAACAGTTCAAACCGACAAGCCTGTAACTGGGAACACCCTTGCATATATTTTGGTTTGCTGCTTAACGCATTTTTTTTTACTAGTGCTACCAATATTTCAAACCTGGGATGATCATGGTTGGTTATAGGGCCAGGAAAAAAAAGTACAGTTCAGTTCAACACATTGTTACAATCTATGTACATCATAGTTTTAAAATCTAATTTAGCCCTTTATAACTCTGTATATTTAGCGTTTGTACATGTAGCTCTTCATTGATAAAATAAGCTACAGTGCAAAGTTTTTCTACAGTTTTCCTGTAAAATAAAAGGGTCCAAAACAGTTTATTAGATAGCAAAAGGAACAAGTTGGTTTAACTGGCACTGGTAACATGATTATCCACTAAATCTGGAGACAACAAGGAATTTAATTTATCTCAGGAATAAACCACATAAGGTGCTAGGCACTAGTCGACAGTTGACTGGCACCTAACAGTCTAACACCTAATCGCCTATGCCTATTAGCCAGAACCAGCTAGCGGGCTAGGCGGATGCCTTTAGAACATTGCCTGAGGCTCAAATACCCACCTCACTTTATTCAACGGAATTAAAGAAAGAGGAAAGGACAACCACATCCTGTTAGGAGTATCAAGATACTTTCAGGATTTAGATACAAAAGAGAGTTCAAAAATCTCCAGTATAGAGAGCTAATTAACATTCTGCTCACATTCCTTATCTTCAAGATTGGATTCTTACCACTATGCCATTTATTAAATTCGGTTAACAATTTTATGGAACTTAGAAGTACTCCTCCATATATTAGTCAACTTTATGGAATTAAAAGTATGCCAGGAACGTCCTACTTCCTATTTTAGGAGAACAAAACTACACTGGAAATGTGGACCAAGGTACAACCCTATATGTTAAAATACACGGCCTCTACAAACAAAAAAACTCAAGAGTTTATTTGGCCTGAAGCTTATCAACACATATGCAGAAGTTTGAGCAAGAGAAAATCAAAGTCAATATCCCTTTCCACTGAGAAACCAAGGCTAAAGTGACCAGTAGCAATATCAAGTTAACAGTTTGAAAGCACCAGAGCATTCAAGATACAGTGGGTGTATCTTACCTCCAAATATGGTTTTCTTCGAGAAAGCGACATTAATATATAAACCTTGAGGTAGCAACTGTTTTCATCTAGGCTGTCTTGTTCAACATCCCAGATACCCTGTGAGAAAAATAGGTCAACAATAATTCCCATGCAGTAACCAAAATTAAAGCAATAATATAGCTAAGCAAAACATTTCAGCTTCCCTACAACAACAGATCTATGTTTCTGTAAAGTTCACTCCTCATGGTGGTCTGCGCAAGAGATGGACATACTTGTATCATGGAGCAGGTGCTGCTGGCGGGCGACGGGAGGCTGCGGCCAGCATAGCACTAGAACTGCCAGAGCCTGAACGGCTGGGAAAAGCCGGACCGAGCCATGTCACCCTCCCACCCACAAGATCAAGTGGAGCCTGCAGATAACAGAAGAAACTTCTGTTATGGACAAAAATCAGCAAGCCCAAAGGACAAGGACGAGGCTCAGAACCTTGGCTATTTCATTGGTTTGAACATACATAAATGCCAGAGAAAATGAACAAAACACCCACCTCATTACCTGAATTTTGACCTTCGTCTAGGGAGCGGATCGGGCGCGCGGCATGTCGGTTTTCGCAGGTGGGGCCGCCTTGGCAGTGGCAGGAGGTGACAGGTCGCATTAAGAAACGACGCGTGCCGGACGGTCGTCGGCGCCAATAGCTCCGCTCGGTAACCGAAGCGGCGACAAGGACGGCAACTGGCCACGCGGCCAGGGCCGGTCCTGAGATTTCGAGGGCCCGGGGCGAAACTAAAACACAGGGCCCATAACACAAACATGGCAAAGAATTAATATACATGTATATGCGATGTTTTACATTTAAAGTGCATCCAAAAACTAACCAACAATGTGTACATATCGTGTTCAATTTACGTAAACTCATTTGTAATGGTATATCAATATCTCACTTACGTGTTATCTCATCGACTCAGACTATTCGTGTTGTCAAGGCGCTATGATGTCTCCTCTCAACGTGTCCGTGTGAACGCTAGCGATGGGGTACTACTAGGAACGATCGAACAACACCAAAAAAGATGGAAACTTAGAATTGCACATGGCCATTATCTTCTAGTCAGTGTACACGGAGAAGACGGAGGCGATGGAGGAAGCGATACCGAAATTTTTGAATTTTGAATCGATAGGATCAACAATGTTGTAGTTGGATCGATCGGGGGCAAAAGAGTACTTTTGCGCTGTTTTAGTTGCTGTCGTAAAAACGTTCCCTGCCTTAGAAAAGTGAACGGATGGAGTACAGGAAATATCTTGATTATGTGCTTATTTTAGGACTCTCAATTGCGTGCACTTTTTAGAACTCTCGGTTTAGCTTTTTTTAGGAAGTACTCTGACAACGTGCATTGTGGCCATGGGCTGTCCTACCAGCCCCCACCCAATCATCACGTATCAAACCAGAAGACAAAAGGCCCAAGAGAAATATTAACAGGCCCAAGTTACAACCTGCTAGAAATATGTACCGTTTCACTTCGTCTCTCCGAACTGGACGAGAGAAAAAAGCTCTAAACTGCCTCTAATGGCGCCGCCTCCCATGTGTGTACCTGGCTGGGGCCCCTGGGCTTCGAGGGCCCGGGGCGGCCGCCCCGCCTGCCCCCCCTCAGGGCCGGGCCTGCACGCGGCGGTCCACCCACCTCCCCCACGCGCCTTCAGTGTGCGTCCACCGCCGCCCTTAAAACCACACCGGCGCACTTCTCTTCTCCCCCATCTTCCAACCCTAGCCGCCGCCACCAACAATCTCGCAGACGCCGCGCGACACACCGACCGGCGCAAACACCTCGCGATGGCGCACAATGCCGAGGCCGGCGGCAACAGTGGAGGCGGTGGACTCCGGTCGCTGCAACTTACCTACAACGAGGCTGACATCATGTACTGGCAGCGCATCCCCATGCCGCTGCAGTTTAATCTGCCGCACGGGTGGCATCTCTCGAACGCCAGGTACGCCGTGCCGCCGCCACCCCCTGGACTGGAGACGCGCGCCCTCATCGCCGAGCGGCGGGCGCACATGTCGCCGGCCGACCGAAGCCAGCCGGCAAACACGCAGAACAGCCCGGTGTGGCCGCGGCGCTTCCAAGACTAGCGCGAAATCGAGCTCACGCGTTTGGCCGGCCGCGACGTCGGCCGTTTCAACCGCATCGGCTGCCGGGCCTGGTGGCAAGGCTGCGAAGCCGACGCTGGCGGAGTACGGCTACCGCCCGCGCATCCACGGCGTCGATCCCCTACGCATCCCGATCTACTACCCCCAGGCGCAATGCATGGCACCGGAGGCGTCGCCTATACAAAGGCCGCCAGCAAGGACCACATCGGCTCACTCGCGCTCCGGCTCGTCAAACGCCGGTGGTCGCACGCGCTCGGCCGCACATGCGCCTCCTTATGCCGGCGTCGTCGTCCACGACAACCCACGGCGCACGGCTTCCGCCCCGGCTAGGAGGACGCCGGGGACGCTTCCACGCCGGCGCGTCAAGGAGGAGGACGCTGCTCCCTCCGCCTCCGCCAGTGAAGAGGCAATGGTGGGAGATGGAGGCGGAGGCGCAGGCCCTCCGTGGCGGCGACGACCCAGAGGACTTTCCCGGGCAGCACCGATAGTTTCTTTTTAGTTTTTAGTTCAAATTCGAGTCACTTTTGTATAAAACTAGTCTAAATTCGTATGAATTTCGTTTTTTAAATGTTTTTTTTACATTTCAATTCTATTGGGGGCTGTCGTATGGGGGACGCCGGTGTGGGAACACCTTCCCCAAATGAAGGATGCAGTGCCGGCCCCCCCCTAGGGCAGTACCGGCACCCCTACCGGCGCCTATTTGGGGGGCGCCGGTGGAGATGCTCTAATAGGACCATAAATAAGATTACAAAAGAGTTGGTGTGACTTCAGTACCTTCCCATACTAAAGACTGGAAGCCTCTCGGGTATAACTCCGGATCACTTTCTTTCGCTCTATTGTATGCATCCATGTCGACTTCTCTATTCCTGGTCCTCTTCTTGTATGCAGTATGCAAGGTATCTGATTAAAAAATGCAAGCAAGAAAAATCTTATTAGAAAACAATTATGGAAAATGGTATACTATAAGTATTGTTAGCTACCTAGCTTCTGATTTAACTTAAACTAATAATATATTAACATCAATTTTATCACGAAATAATTATGTAATTTGCACCTTGCACTTTGTGTCATTCAGTGTTAACAAACAAGCAAAACCCTAAACTGATGTTCCAACATAGGAAGCTGTATGCAAGAACAACAGTAACTAGCATGGACAATCATCACATGCCTTAGAAAGTGGCCCAGTAGCTTCCTAACACTAACAGGTTAGTGAGGTAGAAACACTCTCTAACGACACCAAACGATACATGTAAACAATAAAATCCTATTCCTACTCTTGGAATTCAAATACTGAATACGCACATAGAAACTAGACCTTATGAGTTATGACAGCAGCATCATATTCAGGCATGAAAGCTGCGGAATTTAGTACAAACAAGATCTAATTACACTCATCAATAGGTAACCATGAACCATAAAGGTCAACTATTCAGAACCAAACCCTCTGTAAAAGGAAGCTCCTTTTACCAAATATTCCACTAAAACCGGGAAGGAAAGCGAACCTTGCGCCTGTATTTGTTGACATCGTAGCCACTGTGGTACATCTGGCCGATGAGCAGCTGCATAGTGGCAACACCGGTGCGCGCGTCTAGAAGCACCCCCTGGTGCAGTCCAAAACCACCTAGGCAAGCGACACCCACTCTTCCTACTGCATCCCGCACGCGGCCGCCAAACACCGCAGCTCGGGCCACCCAGACCCAGCCCCAACACCAGCGTTGGCGTTCCTAAGAGTACCCAGCGGGGTAGGCGATGAGCAGCAGCAGCACTGCCAGGCAACAACCAGCAGCACCTCAGGGAGGCTGGCAACAACCACAGTGTGGGGTAGTAGTCCTTCCACTTCCTACACATGAATCCCCCAAGCGCAAACACATACCGAGCTTTGATTGGTTCGGTGATCTGCAAAAGATGCAAACACAAATTGTCAGAAAACTAAAATCTGCAAACTATTTGTTGGCAGTTGTATTTTGCATCAAACGCATAGAAAAAGGTGGAAGTGTAGAACTCAAAAAAGATCCGCCAATATGGCGACCAAGTACTATTGACAAAAAATGTACTAACACTAATTCACTGTTGAGATTCAAAAAATAATGATTTTGTTCTCATATGCCCATATAATTTACAGTGCACACTTGTCAACTTCATACTGGTTCTGTTTAAAAAATAAGTGATTCCAAGTTAACAGAAAATGATTGACAGACTCATTGAATAGAGTTTCATTTACCAAATTTCAAACTTCATTCACAAAATCTTAGGTTTCAGGATTTTCTAGCAAACTTGTTCAGAAAACCACGGAGCTAATATGGGTGCGTGAGAAAACTTTGCTTCTATTGGGCTTAACAAGCAAGTATTTTGGCTACAGATGTGTTTAGCCAAAATTAATCATATTTAAAATGCACAGTTACCAAACTTTAGCATATATATGTTTACTGTGCTACTTTGAATTGACTGTGTTTGGATGATTCAGCTGTTCATGCTTACAGAACTACAGACTGTTGGCAGGATTACTAATCAATTCATAAAGTTCAGACGAAGAGAGGGACCTCACCGGGCAGCTGCAAGCTTGGGGAGGTTGCGGATCCAAGTATTCTTATTTAGTGTTAAAAAAATCGGAGGGGGTAGCTTAGCTGCTAGTCTACTGTAATGTAGTTCAAAAACAAGCAAAGCTAGCCAAGATTGAAGGAGTTATATTGATTAATTGTAAATGTGCCAAAGTTCAAAAACATTTGTGAGAACTCCCTAATTTGAATTTTTAACCCTTTGGATAAATATTAAATTGAGAGGCCAAATTAGATTAGGACATAAAAGTGGGCGGAGTTAAGATTATAGGACCGAAATATGATTTCTCTAGTTGAAAACACCAAACTGAACTCTTGAACATACCAGCTGTTAATTAGCAACTCTGAAAAGCACAAATGATCTATTTTTTTGGCATCAGAAACATACTAATGCATAAATAAGCACTATTCGTTATTTCTCTCCCTAGCAAGATATAGATTAAGTATGTACAGGGATAACCATAAATTCATTTGCTCCCAGAAAGAACTCTTAAGTATTATCTAATGTTCTGTTAGGGAAAATAACGCCATAATAATTATCTCTTTCTTTCTAAGCACCTAGTCCTAGACCAGTAGGAAGTCTAATCTACAACTAATATTTATAAAAGAACACAAATAAATAGCGAGAAGCTCTAATATAGATTAATATTATTCATAATACGAGAATGCAAAATAAGAAATATGATTCATAAATCTGGCGCAGAACCAAGTATGCGAGAATGAACCCATAGAAAAGATGAATCGAGAAAAGGAGAGAACAAATCAAGACAAGCAAACAGCATGTGAAAAACATAATGAAGAGGCTGGGGCTTCACCATTGCGGAAAAAAATGTCATCAAAGCAGATTGGGCTTGACAAGACAGCGTCACTTGAGAAACATATAAGAAAAATCCAAGCATTGCTCCAAAATCATCGATACATGTGATACTCGTAACTGAAGATGATTTGGTTTTAAAACATGCATTAAGGCCATCCCATACTTGTCCTTTTGACAAAGCAATATATCTTCAGCCAAATTAAAGAAACCCAATACAAACATAAATCCATATCTTACCATCTTACATCTTATAGATGCATAGCAGGAAAATGTACAAGTATGGACCATCCTATGCACATAGCACGTTTTATTTACTGAAAGGGATTTCCATCTACTGCATATATGTATGCTCAATCTAGAGAAAAAAGAAAGAAAGCATTTTTAGCAAGAAGAAAAGATGCAGGAGGGGAAGAGGGAGCTCACCCAGCACTAGATTACTAAAAAAAAGTTACCAGCAGGCGCAATGACTATATATCTACTCCATGTGTTGAACTTAAACTAAAAAATGACACCAACGAAAAGAAAGAAACTGCAAAAGGAACTAATTAGCACAAGGATATACCCAAAAATACTTCTTATTTGTACATATACCCACCAACGACCAAGTGCAGTTGAAATCACATCAGGTGCATTAGCAGTGCTTTATTATCAGAGTACCATTTTCTCTTGCTGAGTTAGCATTTTTGTAACATTTTAAAACTAGTTACTGAAAAAAATACAATTTTAGTACTCCCTCCGATCCAAATTAATTGACATAACTTTGTCTAGATATGCATGTATCTAGAGCTAAAACACGTCTATATACATCCATATCTAGATAACGTTGAGTAAATTAATTTGGATAGGATCGAGTCTGCCACCTATGCATAAAAGCAGAAAATAAAAATAATGAGCACATATATTTCATATACATCTACTGCTTATGCACATGACAAGTTATAACTGAGTCAAATAGATTTTTCATCTGCCATACAGGCTTCCTGTACTGCCTACAACCAGCCTGAAGTTCAGTTGTATGTTGGTCAACTAACACACACGCGCAGTTAGCTGATTTCCTGGATCGGTTAATTGGAGGCCATTATGCTTGCCTGCTAGAATGAACCATGCATGTGCTATTTCAAAACAAAAAATAATAATATGCCAACTTTGAGTAGCCCGTGCAATCACAAAGTTTGAGTGATCATGCAATCTCAATGTTCCAGGCCACCTACCGAACTAGCTTAGCTGGCTTGTGTAATTAACCAATCGACTGAGCTCATATATCCAAAAGATTAGTGGATTCATTCATTAGGGTCGAGAATAAGTAAACATAAACAGAGTCAAACTACACGTTTTGATTTAGTGAAACGGATTTGTGGCTTCTGTTCTGCATATCTGCAAGCTCAATCAACGACATAAACAATCAACTCAAGAGGAAAAAATAAGCGATTTTTAGCAAGAAGAATAGATACAGGAGGGGAAGAGGAGCTCACCCAGGAGTAGCTTGTTGGGGAGGTGGCCAGCAGTGGCAAGTCATAGTGGTGGTCAGTGGCAAGAGGTTGGGAATGCCACCAGCATCTCGGAGAGGTAGTCGGGGAAGTCACTGGCAGGAGGTCCCCATGAATGGCAATCAAAAGCTCGCCGTAGCAGCCTGTCCTCCAGGCCTCCCCACAGCCAGGAAATGCGGCGCCAATGAGCTTATGCAGCCGCCGATGCTCCTCCCTCTGGCCGTGGCCATCGGCGAGCTTGACTGTCATGTCACCATGCTCTTTCCTGCCGGAGGTGGCGTATTGCAGGTGTATTAGCTGTACAAATCATTTAATGAATGAGCTGAATAATTAATGATTAACATCTCCATTAGTGGCTGCAATTTTGGGAGTTTGGCTCCTACGACAGCACAACTGACAACTTCAGGACAAGTGCTTTGGCTACATATGTGTTTAGCCTAAACTAATCATCATATTTAAAATGCACAACTGCCAACTTCAGGACACCTATGTTTACCGCAATACTTTAAGTTGACTGTTTGGATGACTGAGCTGTTGATTCTTAAACAAGTGCAGAATGCTTGCATGATTACAAATCAATTCATAAAGCTGAGAGGAGGGGAGGGACCTCACCGCCACCGGGAAGGTGCAAACTCGGGGAGGCTGGCGACGGAAGCGGGACGAAGTGGTCTCCCGCAGCAGCAGGTCGGGGTCGTGGCTCGCATCCGAACCTCGGGGAGGTTGTCGAGGATGTGGGCGGTGACCGGGAAGACGACGTTGCCCCCATCTCCTCCTCCTTGCCTCCCCGCAGCGAGCTCCACAGTGGAGGGAAGCGGACGGCGTGGATCGAGGCAGGGAAGGAGGGAGGCGGAGGGGCGCCGGGATCCCAGGTCGATGGAGGCGCCATGGCGGTGAGTGGAGGTGACCTGCGGCGCCCAACTCTGGGCCCACATTGCGCCGGACGGCCAGGACCAGGACCCGGTGGAGGTTCTCGACGCCGGCCTCTAGGGCTTGCCGGAGGCGCCGGGAATCAGGAGATTTGGGTGGTTGCGGCGAGGTAATTTTGGAAGGGGAAGGAGATGGATCATCTCTGCGTGAGTTTTGTCTTTCTTTTGCCAGCGAGGAGAGATTTGGTACGAATAAAATCTTTAATTGCATTCCTTTTCCCTTCTTTTCTTTAATCTCTTCTCTCCCTGATTTTAGGGGCATTGAAAAGCCTGGCTATCGCTAGTAATTGGGAGCTGTGGTTTGCGCGTAATTGCCTCTCCGGCTCGTTGGTATTGCGTTTCCTTTTTTCACCCAATTAGTTTTTATTGCTAGAGAAATTAAAGGAACCTGTCAGCTGCGATTTGGGGGCATTCGATTCGCCAAATTGACAGAGTAGTACTCAAAATTTCATGGGACGTGTGTTAGGATTAAAAAACTAGTAGCTTATTTTAGTGTATAGATGCATACGATTTTTTTTTTTGAGATAACAACTGACGGAATTCAACAATGGCGAAACCGATTACAAACGACTCCACAAAAAAAAGGAAAAATACAATATGGACCCAGAAGACCACACACCGTACTCCCAAATCGCAATCAAGCCCATCATCCTCATCGTCACCACCCAAGTACAGAGACCGAATTCGAAAGCCGCCCGTCTTCAGACACCGTCGAGTCACCGCCGCCACCTTCGCCACATTGGGCTTTGAACACCGGAGTGCCCACGGGGTGAGAGCTAGTAATCTTTTCCGGACCATCGGGCGGCGGGAGCTGGTGGAGACCAAGCGAACCTCCAATCCACGGACCCCGAGCAGTAGGTCCCAACCATCGACGCCACATCAAGCCACCTCCTCCCCTCGCCACCATGGCCGGCTGGAGGAAGCTTCACGACGCGACAGTCGCATCTCAAAAAAACGGCCCTAAAAACCCTAACGAGGAAGGCGATTGTACCGTCCCCTTCCCCTCCCTCGCCACCACGGCGGCCGAGGGGAAGACAGCACTAACAACAGCCCTCTGACTCCCAAAGCTCCACGGCAGAGTCGACAGACGACCGTGCCCGGAGAGACCACCCTCCCCAGATCCATCGATCTGAGAGGAAACCGGGCCAGCAGCTCATCGGCGCCACCACACGTGGCCTTGTCGAGATGGGGACCGAGCTCCAGCACCTTTATTCTGACGCGACGCCGCCTCCACCATCTCGGCAGCGTCTCCCGAGACCCTAGGGGCCCCTACCACCGGCGATCCGAAGATCCACCGCCAGTAGGGCGATCCATCGCGCTGGAAGCCGCTCCACCACCGTGGAGACGTCCACGCCGCCGCACTCCCGCGCTAGCTCGCTGCCGGAGCCGCCGGAGACGTACGTCGACGCCCCCAGGGGAGCCTCCACCGCGCGATGGACGAAGCCCCCGCCGCCGCCGTCGCCGCCAGGGCTTTGCCCTGCGGGTCTTCCGGTGGCGGCGAGGAGGACGGGGCGAGGAGGGAGGTGGCAGCGGCCGGCAGCGGGGGATCGCCCCCGAGTCGCCTAGTGTTAGGCGACGCGGGGTGTTTTTTTAGATGCATATGAATTTAGGTAAGTGTAAAGCACACAGTTTGGAGCCAACTAGTTATTGTGAAAGACCCTCCGATTGAATTACGAGAATGGAGGCGTTCTAGTGCATGCTTTTGCATAGTAGATGTCACGTAACCCGATCATGTCCTACTTGGGGAGGAAGGCCAACACTTGCACGTGTTTGAATCCGTATTTTCATGCATGCACATACTATGCGATGCCATGATCTACTAGCACGTACATGGTTGCATTTATAGGGGTATATACTCTTAACAAGCAAACTTTTTTTTTCCCGGGGGTCCGAATAAACAAACTTTAGAGATCAACTCGGACGTGAATGCCGTTGAACACCACAGTTGGCGTCCTCCCACGGGCGCCAAGTCGGTGTCGTGAGGAGGAAAAGGAGGAGAAGCATATGTTGTTGTCGCCACGGCCAGTTCCATGTAAACACCCGCTCTTCCCCGATATAAGCTGCTCACAAGATCGATGTAGAACTAGGCCCGATGGTTGCAACGATCAACCTAGCACATACCACGGAAGGAGAGGAGCGGTGGCATGGCCATACACCCCTATATCCTTGCTCGGACTGCTCGGCAATAATTGAAGTACGGTTCGATGAGCAGGAAAAGTATGTCATCGCTTGCATGCAAAGCATCCTCCATCACGCGTTTGGCATCATCAACGAATATGTGTGCTTTCACTTGCACACTCCATCAATGACAGAATTTCCGACTAAACTCACCTAGATCAACAACTACACCCTAAGTTCACCCATGCCAAAGAAGACAAAGGGAGGAGCTACTATGAGACATGGAGGCGAAACGTAGGGTGGGTGTCGCCACCTACAATAAAAAAAAAATTTGAAATACAACCAAAGCGCAAAATATACTAGTATGGAAAAGCCTTTCTCCTTGAGAGCTTTCCAACACCTCCATAATCGCATCACTTGCAGCTTACATGCAAAAGTTTTTCCTCACCCAATTTCAAGTAATAAATATCTCACAATAGGACCCCATGCCAACGGGGAGATTTTTCGACTCTTATTACTCACCCGATTTCATGTGCATCCCCCCTCTTTGCGCTTGGGGACGGTTACACCCTAGCTTTTCCTCAAAAGCGAGTATTTCATCTGTCCTCCTCTTTATTTTTGTTATATTAGGTCATAGGAACATGACCAACCGAAGAATAAGACTAGTACTTACAAGATTTGGGTCGGTCATTTAAAAGTGGAAAATTTGCATTGTATGTCCAGAATCTTCCGGCCGGATATATAGTTCCTTTTGTGAAGAAGTGCAAGTTCAAAGTTTTGTATTGGCCAGCTTTTGATCTCTACACCATTCTTATGCATGAAATGATAGCATAAGACCTGCCATTTCACGTGTCGTCTCGTCGCTGCATTTTACGAGGGCCATTCTTCTTTTTCGGGAGAAAGCTTTTACCCATCGCTTCATGTGATGTGTCGTCGTGGTTGCAGCGTGTTAGGAATGCGGTTGTTCGGAGTTTTCTCCGGTGGTGTTATTTTCACGAGCCTTAACATGCACATGGGAGCTTTAGTCAAGCCGATCCTCGAAGCATTTGAAAGTTCCCACGAGGTTAGGTCTTATGAGACTCCTACTTTTTGGGATCTGGTTGATTCGGCTCTTCTTATCGGGTGTCATAGTTGGGGCCGACAAATCTTGGCGAAGCGGTTGTGATGCTTCTACATCAAGGTTAGGACTCCCTCCCAAATTGAACTCCTCGCTCGAGCCTTAGCGCAATTTCTTATTGGTGGAGTAGTTGTGATGCTTATGGACCGATCTTGATAGTGGCGGAGTTACGCCGCCCGGATGGCCAGATGCGAGGTAGGGCGTGACAACGTGAGCGCACACACGATCAAACACACCTTGCTGCATGTAGGTATCGTGACCTAACCTGGATTCTATACATGGAGTGTGTGTGCATGTGTATAACTATACATGGATGCAAGCCACTTCGGTTGGTTGGTTCCCATGTACATGCAAATTGAGCGGCAAACAAATTTTCAAAGTAATTGTCGCTGTCGGGCTTGAGCAAGAAGTAGACATGCCCGTCGCCCTGGTCTCGTGGAACTCCAGCTCCCCCTCCCACCCGCACGCCGACATCCCCTCCGCGTAGGCGCGCGACCTCTCCACGAACCAGCACAGCTCCGCCGTGGCCACCAGCACGCGGCGGCACCCGAGCCGCCTCCGCTCCTCCGGCGCCGGGTTGATGTACGGGTGGTCGAGGCCGAGCTCGCCGCCGCAGGCCACCTCCCACACGCGGTCGATGCCGCCGCGGATGGCGCCCTCCGTCGGCTCCTTCCCCCAGAAGTAGGAGTGCAGGAGCGCGACGCCGCTCACCTCGTCGCCGTACCCCTCGACGCGTTCCTTCCGCAGCCTTGCCGCGGCTGGTGCGCCATGTTGGCGCCGGCGCTGTCGCCCGCCAGGACTACGCGGGACGCGTCGCCGTGCGCCGTCCGGGCGGCACGAGGACACCACCGCCTTGAGGGCGGCGAAGGCGTCCTCGTACGCGGCCGGCACGCGGTGCTCCGGCGCGAGGCGGTAGTCGACGGAGACGACGATGGCAGGAGCAGCGGCGGCGAGGGAGGCGGCGTACTTGTGGTAGATAGGGGAGGCGGCGGTGTGGATCATGAACGCGCCTGTGTGCTGTAAGAAATGAGCTATGTGGTGTAAAAAATTGAAAGCCATAAATTTCTACATGGATGCACTAGCATTACCATTTTTTGGATAAAAGAATCGACAGATATTAAAACATTTATTTGTGAAATAGAGATGCCAAAGAACTAACGCCGTTCAAAAAACGCTCTTAAGAAATTACCGATACGGAATTACCGGCAAAATAATTACTATTAGAAAGTAACATCTTTCAGAAAATTACTGTTAGATAGCTAACGTCGGCAAACTATTGTCAAGACTTGCACCGACAAATTATGTCGGAAATACTTTTATACTTACAGGCATGTGTCTTTTTTTTTTCAAAACTGAGGATTTACTGTTGGGAAATATTTTACCAAAGTTAAAGATTCTCACTGGAAAATTAATGTCAATTTTTTTTTTGCCAAAGCATAGGATTTACTATCGGTAGTTATCAAAAAAATTGGAAAAATTGTAAGGAAATATTACTGTTAAATAGTAAAAAAAGAAGAAAAAAAGAAGGAAAATGCTGGTCCAAGACATTGTTTATGCACGGATACGGTTCTTCCGCACATGAACAATGCCATGGAGGGCGGAGGCCTATGGTATGAGCAAAGGTGCTCGGCTTTCATATATAGCATATTTTTTTAACTGAGGTGAAGAACTGGTTTTTTTTTCAAACTTAAATTATTTTCAATACCAACATACTCCAAGTAAACATCTTAGTCATGCTTGTAGAGAATACATGCAGGCACGTGCATCTTAAGTTTGAACCTAATATATAGAAGTATGTAACCTATATAAAAATGTTAAATTATATTGTTCACGATAAAAACTAGATTGCAATTCACAGTATAACAAAGTTTTATTTTGGTGAGATGGTGTCATCAGAAGAACAGGGTGCGACACCAAGGGTGGAGGGCGGCACCAGTGGGAGTAGGAGCAACACGGTGACTAGAGGGCAGCTGCAGCGGAAGGGGGTGATTGGGTATAAAGAGAGATTAAGTAGGGTAGAGCGAAACTGGCAGGAGACAAAAATTTACCTACCAAACGAAATTTTCGGATCCTCCAGCAACAAATCCGGACCACCTGGGACTTGTCGATGCAGAAAAATAGTCCTTATGCTAGCCGTTGAGATGGATATCTTCCTATATATTTCTTCTCAATTTCAACTTAATCCCTACCATTTACACCCATCTGCCTTCCTCCTTCAAACCAATTCTAACCCAATCTACGCTATAATTGGATTAAAGCTGACACTATATTGGCTAAAATGCTACGACGTCCCTTTTCACGCCAAGGATGAGGTGATGGACCAGATCCTAGAGAGCTTGTACGGATATGATGTAACTTTTCTCCTTTTCGGCTACGTTGAGCTTGGCTGACTGTAAACGGTAAAATGAAACGTGCCTTAGCCTGCAGGCAAAAACATACTTAAAAAATGTGCAGATAAAGATTTAGAAACTGGCTGGACAACAGAACTAGGGAGGGTTTTGCCCAGTAGATACGACAAAATTGGCTACCGTCTCACCGTTTAGTTATAGACTAGACGTGATGATGGAATTAATAACTATCTAGGTCCGGCACCATGAGAAGAGCAGCTTGGTACGTGGAGTTCCAGTTTGGTGAAAAAAAATGTCACGGTCATTTTGCAGACAGGTGGTACTTTCCCGTGTGACCAACTTCTAGTTTGTACTCGTCAGAAAAGGTTCAGACCTAACGTACTGGATAACTTAAGCTTTTCCCTTATGTGAAGGAAAGAATGTGGCGTGGCATTACCATCTGGCGCAAACATATTGAGGAACGAGGCGGGTGCCACGGAAAAGTGCTCAAAGCTAGCATTCAACCAAGCTACCCGATTAGAGCAACTCTAGCACATCCCGTAAATTAGGCTGAATCTGTAAAAGTTCAGAAAATTTATAGTTTTCGATTGGTTCGGGCCACTAATCAGATCCCTTATTTCTGACCCAGCCCGTAAAGAAACATGGGCTTGTGAATATGACCGCACGACCTTTATATATACTGGTCGATGCGGTGGATGTGGGGTTGAAACCCTATCTCCGCACCGCCACTTCATCGACTGCTCCGCTGCCACCTACAGTTAAAGCCCAACGAGCAATTGCTCCACATCCACCGCCGCATTCACCGTTCCATTAGCGCATATGACTAGTCGCGGCAGCAAAGGAAGGAGGCAGAGCGCCGCGTCCCGACGGAAGTTCCCGCACCTGCTCCGCGAGGAGCACGCCAAATGAGTCCACTCTGAGGGCGTGAAGGAGCGTGCCATGCGTAAGTACACAAATTGGGGCTTGACCCCGCCGCTGTCGCTCGCCACGTACGCTTATAGACGGGAGGCAGCCTTGTCTTCCTCCTCCCGCCACTATCTTCGCTCCCCCACGCCCTCTGAGAAAAAAGATTCGGTCAAAGAGGAGCAGCACAACAACGATGTTGAGGCTGCCGCCCTCGAGGAGGTATACGCGTCTTGGCGAGGGAGGCAAAGGAGCTGGGAGGAGGAGGATGTGTGTTGTGTCGTGTACTAGGACCGCGCGTACGAGGAGTTCTAGTTGTAGGCCGCCATCCGCCGCGTCAAGAAGGAGCTCGTCGACCTTGAGTAGGAGGCTGCCGTCGTCGCTCCCGTTCCACGATCGCGCCCACATGCCCCGGTGATGTACCCGAGGCCGAATTTTGCTCAATTAGGGTAGCGGATGCGTAGATTCAGGTTTAATCGTTTCTTTTGCAATGTACGATGTAAATTATGTTGAAATTTCGTGATGAACTTGATCTTGCGACAAACTTCTTGTTTGAATTCTCCCGTGAATTAATTTTGAGTTTTTTTAGTTTGTGGATACAGAATCTGATCGGCGCGGGCTCGATATGCATCTATGTCTAGATTTTTGGTGCCCTCTACTCTGATTTTTTAGGGTTGGGGAATACAGGATCTCTTTTTTTTTTTTTGAACAAATACAGGATCTCTATAATTCCTCTTAGATGCACACACGTTTTCGGAAACTTGGAGTAGAAAGGAACGACAGATAGAGTGCGTCAAGTACTCAAGTTGAGCCAAAATAGGTAATTGAACTTAGCTACCGATTGAACCTACTAACTTGTGAGGCATAAAATTCATATATTTCTAGCGCTTCAAAAGTTGTCAAAAAATTGAAGTAAAAGACGCTCATATGTATGTGCACGCTATTTTTTAATGCTCAAATTTGAAAGTATGAAGCAGGTAAAATGACAAGTTTTAACTAAACACTCGGAAGGAAACTTCCCCTCTCAAAATTTCTATAACATAAAGATCGGGCAACTATTTAACTTAATGCCTGATAATGCTAAAGTAAGGACCCATTTATCACCCCAATAAATAAAAAATAAAAATAAGAAAACGAAAAAAACTAGGTACCCTTCCCAGCGTGTGGAAAATTGACACTAGTGGAAGATTGGGGAAACTCTGTTTCATTCGTCCACTTTGCACCTGCAGGCACAGCAAGCATCCATGGCAGACACCTTTCCTTTGGTCCCTGACATTACTAGATTCACCGTACCCACGATGAATCTATCAGTCACATGCACCAAGGGGAAACCCCAAAAGCAAGAAAACAGAGTACACGATGAATCCTACTAGCCTGCCCTTTCTCGAGGCAAGTTTGGTACGAGATCCTGGCTTGGCTCCGCCTTACCTGCAACCCTCCCGTCGATGAGGCCTCCTTGAACGACTGGTGGATCATCGCGCGACAGAACACGCCTAAGACAATGCACAAAGGCCTGGCCACTATGACGCTTCTGCTACCATGGATGGTCTGGAAACAACGCAACGCTTGTGTCTTCGAGGGTGAGCGGCCCTCGGTCTCTGGCACATGCGACAAGATTCGGGCAGAAGCTACCATCTGGGCTAGGGCGGGGGCGTTAGGTCTGCGTGCCGTGCTGCCAGTAGAGTGGGATGTCCACTGAGCTAATGTGATACCATGCCCTGTAACACACATCCCTTGTGAGTTGTGACCTTGTAAAACTATCCTTCTTTGCAATGAAATGAACGCAATGTCATTGCGTTTTCTCAAAAAAATTATGTAAATTTTAACACTGGCTGAAAGAAGATATCTGGAGATTTTCAAACACAAAAAAGAACTAGATGGTGCACAGGAGAATAAACCAAAGAAATGTAATGGAAGACACAGAACTCCCCAAGTAATCAGAGACACAAAACAACTATAGCTTGAATAAATAAAACTAAGTGATACAGAAATTTAATTTTTAAACTATCTCGGTTCATCTTATGTGAACAGAGATGTAATAAAAAAACGCCGTGGAATGCATAATTCAGCATAAAAATGGCGCTTAACCACAATAAACACAAGATATGGCCCTCTGACCATAAAAAAACCAAGCTCTCACTTGAATCAAATGGAGAATTAAAACATGATGTCTAGGCCACATAGTATTTTTTTTTAAGAAAAAACAAATGTTAATTTCGATTCACCTCCGATGTCACCCTACTCCAAATAAAACCATCAGGACTAACTAAACACACTAATAACATCTAGCCAACTAGCGGAATTCCCCAAGGATCCACATTCCAAGTCTGAAGACATTCCTTTACCAAATATTTCAGAGAAAAGAGTCACTTCAGTTAATGAAGATAATAGCTGAGGGTCTTGTCACTATTTAGGAAGTTATGTTTCAAGCATAGGTTGTCTCCAAACATCGTTTCATGCAGAGGTCAGGCCACTATAACTTCCAGACCAGAGTTTTTAGCTAGTACATAATACACAAAGCTCATTCGTTTTTCCCTTATGTTCGTCCACCACCATGTTCTGATAATGACATCAAGCCGGTACTATGACTAATATGTACGATGAAAGCACAAATGGAAGCCCGCACCTATATACAGGTAAAGTTTAAAGGAGGTACTCGATGCATTTTTAGCTATAAATTTCATAAGTGGCTAAAGATCTCCATGCTATATTTATTTTAGAAATTAGAGCTACTCAAAGCTAACCAAAACATCAAAGAAGATTAACCAATTGTTCTAAATTATAAAACCGATCAGTTGCGGGAGAGTTCATGACCGCAGAATAAAAAGAGCAAAAATAACTAGCACCAGACCATCACAATTATTTTCATGACAGCCAGTGTGCTACCACCAGGTGGCATAACATGAATGGTGTGGTTTTACTGTCATCTCTACCACACAAACCAATATTAGCGGGCACTCACACCTAGGTACTGATTTAGGAAAGTAGTAAACAGTTCAAACCGACAAGCCTGTAACTGGGAACACCCTTGCATATATTTTGGTTTACTGCTTAACCCAAGGGCGTGTAAAGCATTTTTTTGACAAGTGCTACCAATATTTCAAACATGGGATGATCACGGTTGGTTATAGGGCCAGGAAAAAAAAGTACAGTTCAGTTCAACACATGGTTACAATCTATGTACGTCATAGTTTTAAAATCTAATTTAGCCCTTTATAACTCTGTGTATATTTAGCGTTTGTACATCTAGCTCTTCATTGATAAAATAAGCTACAGTGAAAAGTTTTTCTACAGTTTTCCTGTAAAATAAAAGGGTCCATAACAGTTTATTAGATAGCAAAAGGAACAAGTTGGTTTAACTGGCACTGGTAACATGATTATCCACTAAATCTGGAGACAACAAGGAATTTAATTTATCTCAGGAATAAACCACATAAAGTGCTAGGCACTAGTCGACAGCTGGCACCTAACAGTAACACCTAATCGCCTATGCCTATTAGCCAGAACCAGCTAGGCAGGCTAGGAGGACGCCTTTTAGAACATTGCCTAAGGGTCAACTACCCACCTCACTTTATTCAACGGAATTAAAGAAATAGGAAAGGACAACCACATCCCATTATGAGTATCAATATACTTTCAGGATTTATATACAAAAGATATTTAAACATCTCCAGTATAGAGAGCTAATTAACATTGTGCTCACACTCCTTATCTTCAAGATTGGATTCTTACCACTATGCCATTTATTAAATTCGGTTAACAATTGTATGAAACTTAGAAGTACTACTCCATATATTAGTCAACTTTATGGAATTAAAAGTATGCCAGGAACGTCCTATTTCCTATTTTAGGGAAAAAAAACTACACTGGAAAAGCGGACCAAGGTTCAACCCAATATGTTAAAATACACAGCCTCTACAAATAAAACACTCATTGGCCCGAAGCTTATCAACATATATGCGGAAATTTGAGCCAGAGAAAAGCAAAGTCAATATCAACTTCCACTGAGAAACGAAGGCTAAAGTGACCAGTTGCAATATCAAGTTAACTGTTTGAAAGCACCAGAGCATTCAAGATACAGTGGGTGTATCTTACCTCCAAATACGGTTCTCTTCGAGAAAGCGACATTAATATATAAACCTTGAGGTAGCAACCGTTTTCATCTAGGCTGTCTTGCTCAACATCCCAGATACCCTGTGAGAAAAATAGGTCAACAATAATTCCCATGCAGTAACCAAAATTAAAGCAATAATATAGCTAAGCAAAACATTTCAGCTTCCCTACAACAACAGATATATGTTTCTGTAAAGTTCACTCCTCATGGTGGTCTGTGCGAGAGATGGACATACTTGTATCATGGAGCAGGTGCTGACGACGGGCGACGGGAGGCTGCGGCCAGCACAGCACCAGAACTACCAGAGCTAGAACGGCTGGGAAAAGCCGGACCGAGCCATGTCACCCTCCCACCCACAAGATCAAGTGGAGCCTGCAGATAACAGAAGAAACTGTTGTTATGGACAAAAATCAGCAAGCCCAAAGGACAAGGACGAGGCTCAGTACCTTGGCTATTTCATTGGTTTGAACATACATAAATGCCAGAGAAAATGAACAAAACACCCACCTCATTACCTGAATTTTGACCCGAACCAAAGCAGCACAACACACTCTCAAACTTTCCAGCTTTCCGGCCAGCCGGATCCGGCAGCCATAGCCAGCACCAGATGCATCAGCTATGCATGTATATTACGCCCATCTGGTGTGCCCCTAACACTATGAAGCTTGTTTGGCACATGCTCACATCATAGAAGCATCTCAGGTTCTCAAAGACCAAGGATGAGTAGAAAAAAACATGTCCGCCCGATCCGCTACCTTAGAGGCTTAGACACATGCGGAATGCAGAAGGAAAGGCATCAATAAGAGCCAAGGACTAGTAAGAGCATCCTCACCGGGGCGCCCCATAGCGGCCCCGATAGCTTTTTGGGGCCGGCAGCCAAAATGGGCTAACACCGGCGCGCCCCAAAAAGCGCCGGCGCGTTTTCGAGCCCAATAGAAGCACCGGCAACCCCATGCCGGTCCCTTCGTCTAGGGCATGGATCGGGCATGGTTTTCGAGCCCAATAGAAGCGTTGGCAATCCCGTGCCGGCCCCTTCGTCTTGGGAGCGGATCGGGCGCGTCGGCGCCTCGCGGCACATCGGTTTTCGCGGGTGGGGCCGGCTTGGCAGTGGCAGGAGGCGACAGGTCGCATTAAAAACGACATGTGCCGGATGGTCGTCGGCATCAATAGCTCCGCTCGGAAACCGCAGCGGCGACGAGGACGGCAACTGGCCACGCGGCGTCCACCCAGCTCCCCCCCGCGCCTTCAATGCGCGTCCGCCGCCGCCCTTAAAACCACACTTCCAACCCTAGCCGCCGCCACCACCAATCTAGCAAACGCCGCGCGACAGACCCACCGGCGCAAACACCTCGCGATGGCGCACAATGCCGAGGCCGGCGGCAACAGCGGAGGCGGTGGACTCCGATCGCTGCAACTTACCTACAACGAGGCCGACGTCCTGTACTGGCAACGCATCCCCGTGCCGCTGCAGTTTTAAGCTGCCGCACGGGTCGCATCTCTCCAACGCCAGCTACGGCGTGCCTCCGCCACCCCCTGGACCGGAGACGCGCGCCCTCATCGCCGAGCGGCGGGCGCACATGTCGCCAACTGACCGAAGCCGGCCGGCGAACGCACAGAACAGCCCGGCGTGGCCGCGACGCTTCCAAGACTAGCGCGAAATCGAGCTCACTCATTTGGCCGGCCGCGCCGTTTCAACCGCATCGGCCGCCGGGCCTGGTGGCAAGGCTGCGACGTCGACGTTGGCAGAGTACGACTACCGCCCGCGCATCCACGGCGTTGATCCCCTGCGTGTCCCGCTCTACTACCCCCAGGCGCAATGCATGGCACCAGAGGCGCCGCCTCTACAGAGACCGCCGGCAAGGACCACATCGGCCCACTCGTGCTCCGGCTCGTCAAAAGCCGGTGGTCGCATGCGCTCAGCCGCACACGCGCCTCCTTTTGCTGGCGTCGTCGTCCACGACAACCCACGGCGCACGGCTTCCGGCCCGGCTAGGAGGACGCCGGGGACGCTTCCACGCCGGCGCGTCAAGGAGGAGGACGCTGCTCCCTCGGCGCCGCCTCCGCCAGTGAAGAGGCAATGGTGGGAGATGGAGGTGGAGGCGCAGGTGGCCCTCCGTGGTGAGGACTACCCCGGACAGGACCGATAGTTTCTTTTTAGTGTTTAGTTCAAATTGAAGTCACTCTTGTATAAAACTAGTCTAAATTCGTATGAATTTCGTTTTTTTAATGTTTTTTTTTACATTTCAATTATATTGGGGGCTGTCGTATGGGGGGCGCAGGTGTGGGAACACCTTCCCCAAATGAAGGATGCAGTGCCGGCGCCCCCATACGGCAGTGCCGGCACCCCTACCGGCGCCTATTTGGGGGGGGGTGGAGATGCTCTAATAGGACCACAAATAAGATTACAAAAGAGTTGGTCTGACTTCGGTACCTTCCCATAGTAAAGACTGGAAGCCTCTCGGTATAACTCCGGATCACTTTCTTTCGCTGTATTGTATGCATCCATGTCGTCTTCTCTTTTCCTGGTCCTCTTCTTGTATGCAGTATGCAAGGTATCTGGTTAAAAAATGCAAGCAAGAAAAATCTTATTAGGAAACAATTATGGAAAATGGTATACTATAAGTATTGTTAGCTACCTAGCTTCTGATTTAACTTAAACTAATAATATATTAACATCAACTTTATCACAAAATAATTATGTAATTTGCACCTTGCACTGTGTGTCATTCAGTGTTAACAAACAAGCAAAACCCTAAACTGATGTTCCAACATAGGAAGCTGTATGCAAGAACAACAGTAACTAGCATGGACAATCATCACATGCCTTAGAAAGTGGCGAGTAGCTTCCTAACACTAACAGGTTAGTGAGGTAGAAACACTCTTTCACGACACCAAACGATACATGTAGACAATAAAATCCTTTTCCTACTCTTGGAATTCAAATAATGAATACGCACATAGAAACTAGACCTTATGAGTTATGACAGCAGCATCATATTCAGGTGTGCAATGTGCATGAAAGCTGCGGAATTTAGTACAAACAAGATCTAATTACACTCATGAATAGGTAACCATGAACCATAAAGGTCAACTATTCAGAACAAACCCTCTGTAAAAGGAAGCTCCTTATACCAAAGATTCCACTAAAACCGGGAAGGAAAGCGAACCTTGCGCCTGTATTTGTTCACATCGTAGCCACTGTGGTACATCTGGCCGATGAGTAGCTGCATAGTGGCAACACCGGTGCGCGCGTCTAGAAGCACCACCTGGTGCAGTCCAAAATCACCTAGGCAAGCGACACCCACTCTTCCTACTGCATCCCGCACGCGGCCGCCAAACACCGCAGCTCGGGCTGCCCAGACCCAGCCCCGACACCAGCGTTGGCGTTCCTAAGAGTACCCAGCGGGATAGGCGATGAGCAGCAGCGGCTCTGCCAGGCAACCACCAGCAGCACCTCGGGGAGGCTGGCAACAACCACAGTGTGGGGTAGTAGTCCTTCCACTTCCTACACATGAATCCCCCAAGCGCAAACACATACCGAGCTTTGATCGGTTCGGTGATCTGCAAAAGATGCAAACACAAATTGTCAGAAAACTAAAATCTGCAAACTATTTGTTTGCAGTTGTATTTTGCATCAAACGCATAGAAAAAGGTGGAAGTGTAGAACTCAAAAAAGATCCACCAATCTGGGGACCAAGTACTATGACAAAAAATGTACTAACACTAATTCAGTGTTGAGATTCAAAAAATAATGATTTTGTTCTCATATGCCCATATAATTTACAGTGCACACTTTTCAACTTCATACTGGTTCTGTTTAAAAAAGAAGAGATTCCAGGTTAACAGAAAATGATTGACAGACTCATTAAATAGAGTTTCATTTACCAAATTTCAAACTTCATTCACAAAATCTTAGGTTTCAGGATTTTCTAGCAAACTTGTTCAGAAAACCACGGAGCTAATATGGGTGCGTGAGAAAACTTTGCTTCAGTCCAGGAGAGCATGGCCGCAGATTCATCACCAAACCTCTTTCTATTGGGCTTTCCAAGCAAGTTTTTTGGCTACATATGTGTTTAGCCAAAATTAATCATATTTAAAACGAGGGAAGGGCTAGGGTTTTGGTCGTCTAGTTTGGCCATGGCGGATCCTCGTGTTGCTACCAACGCTGCTGCGGTGGCGGATGGCATGGATGGTGAGAAGGAGAAAAAGAGTTTTGCTGCTGACGAGGGTTCAGCGTCCCAAGGTTTCGGTACACAGGGGGCAGGGATCGGCTCCATGTTCGACCGGTTAGAGATCGGAGAAGATGAGTTCGATGATTTAGTCCTCGAGGAGGACGATGCTGAGATTCTAGAGAGCACCAGATGGTTGGCCGTGGCGAGGGTTCATTGCCCAAAAACCTTCAGCCATGAGGCTTTCTTTCATCAGATGCGCAATGCATGGAATTCTGCAAGAGAGATTAGCATCCGCCCAATCGGGATCAACCGTTTTGTAATTCAATGTTTTTGCCTTGGTGATTGGGAAAAGGTTATGGACAAAGGACCTTGGCTCTTTCGTGACTGGCCTTTGATTATTGCTCCTTATGATGGTCTTTCTGACCCTGAACTCGTGGAGCTTGAGTACATGCCTGTGTGGATTCAGGTACACAAGATTCCGGAGGGGTACAGAAAAGAGAAGATGGTAAAACAATTGGTCAGTCGTTCCGCTGGCGAGATTGTTACTGTTGAGATGAACCCATCTGGTGGTTTTCGTGGTGATTATGTGAGAGTTCGTGTGAAACATGATGTGCGTAGACCCCTCACACGTTTTGTTTCAGTTGTTCTGGGTGGAAAGAGGTCTTTATTTGCAGTCAAGTATGAAAAGATTGGGCAACTCTGTTTTGCATGTGGGCTGATCGGACATGAGTTCAAGGAATGCGGTACTGGTGTTTTTGAGGAGAAAGATCTTAAATACGGTGATTGGATCCATGCATTCCCCAATGGTCGTGGTAGAGGCTATGCTCGTGGTGGTTTGAGAGGAGGAAATATCTCAACGCCCTCGGGTATTCGTGGTGATCTCAGGCATGGTCGTGGTAGAGGAGTGTTTGGTGATTTAACTGGATGGGAGAGAGGAAATTATGTTGATTGGAGGGATCATCCAGAGCGCATAAATACTGCTGGTGACCTGGAAGATACTGCTGCAAGTCCAATCAAAGATGGTGATACCAACATGACCGACCTTGATAAGAATGCCAAAAAAAGGCTTGCGTTTGATCAGGAGACTTTGAACCAAAGTGGCACTCTCGTGGTTGCTAATAATGTGATGGTCACGGACCAGGTTTTGGGTGAAGGAGAAGAACTAGATAAATGTGAGGAGACAAAGGATAATAAACGGCACAAGAGAAGTAATGGAACAGCAATTTCTGGCACATCTACAGGTTCGGCGGCATCCCTCGAGGATGACCGCCAGGTCCAATGAGTTGTCTAGGGTGGAACTGTCGTGGTGCAGGGAATTCTGCGACAGTTCGAGACCTTACTGTTCTTCAACGAACACATAATTCCCGGCTGATATTTCTTTGTGAAACCCGGCAGAAATGCGTCCGTATGCGCCGTCTTCGGAATCGTATAGGGCTGCGTGGTTTTTGTGGAGTGGATAGTGATGGTTTAAGCGGTGGGCTTGCTCTTTTTTGGCACGAGAGTCTGTTTGTGGATATTAAGGAAGCGAACGAGAGATTTATTGATGCTAATATTCGTTTCTCACCAAGCGAGCCTCTCATTCATTTTACCTTTGTCTATGGGGAACCACGTACGGAACATCGTCACCGCATGTGGTCTCATTTGTCATCGCTCCGGGCGGCCTCGTCTTTGCCATGGGTGCTAATGGGTGACTTCAATGAAGCCCTTTGGCAGTATGAGCACTTCTCAGCCAGACCCCGGCCAGAACCACAAATGGCTGCTTTCCGTGACTGTCTACAATTATGTAATTTACATGATCTTGGTTTTTCAGGGCTGCCGTTTACTTATGATAATAAACGTGCAGGCGCTGCTAATGTGCGTGTCCGTCTTGATAGAGTCCTAGCAGATGACAGTTGGCGTGACATTTTTTCTGAGTCTTCGGTTGTTCATCTAGTTTCTCCATGCTCGGATCACTGTCCGATTCTTCTAACTCTGCTAAAGGAGGTGAGGTTGCCTCAACAGAAGAGAAGTATGCAGTACGAAATTTTTTGGGAGAGAGACCCAGCTATAAAAGAACTAATTGAGTCGGCTTGGAAGGATATGGGGAGTATATCTGATCTTGGGACAATTAATTCTGGGCTCTGTGGCATCATGAGTAAGCTACACTCTTGGGGAAAGAGGAAGTTTGGAAACATCACAAGGGACTTGGGAAAATTGAGAGATAAGTTGAAACGCTTGCAGGAGAGGAAATTAGAGCAGCCACTGACTTGATGAATGAGATGTTGTATAAAGAGGAGATGTTGTGGTTACAGAGGTCCCGTATCGATTGGCTGCGGGAGGGTGACCGTAACACGAAGTTTTTTCACCAAAAGGCTGTTTGGCGTGCTCGGAGGAATAAAATTGCTAAGTTACGTGATGCTGATGGTATGTTCCAAACTGTCCCGACTGATATGCAGCGGATGGCTGTGTCGTACTTTAAATCTCTTTACACAAGAGACCCTAACCTCAATGATGACCCGATATCTTCTTTGACCCAGGAGCAGATTACTGTGGATATGAATATTGAGCTGTGTAGAGAGTTTTCTGATGATGAGATTTCAGATGCCCTCTTTCAAATAGGACCTATTAAGGCTCCGGGTCCGGATGGATTTCCAGCACGTTTTTATCAAAGAAATTGGGCGATCATGAGAGGTGATATCATTAAGGCTGTTAAACATTTCTTTGCAACTGGTTGTATGCCTGAAGGAGTTAATGACACTTCTATTGTCCTGATTCCGAAGATAGACAATCCATGTGAGCTTAAGGAGTACCGGCCAATAGGACTATGTAACGTCCTTTATAAAGTAGTATCTAAATGCTTGGTCAATCGGCTCAGGCCATTACTTAATGATCTAATTTCTGAAAATCAAAGCGCTTTTGTTCCTGGAAGATTAATCACGGATAATGCTCTTTTGGCATTTGAATGTTTGCATTTTATGGAGCATGGTACAGCTATGAGTTCTGATTTCTGTGCATATAAGTTGGACTTATCTAAAGCCTATGACAGAGTGGATTGGGCGTTTTTGGAGAAGACAATGCATAAAATGGGGTTTTCTCATCGGTGGGTGCAATGGATAATGGCATGCGTGACCACGGTGAGGTATTCAGTCAAGTTTAATGGGACCCTGTTGGAAGCATTTTCTCCTACGCGCGGTCTAAGGCAAGGAGATCCTCTCTCCCCCTTCTTGTTCTTGTTTGTGGCTGATGGTTTATCCTCACTGTTGAAAAAAGAAGTTGATCGTAATGGAATATCTCCCATCAAGGTGTGTCGTGGTGCACCGGGTATATCCCATCTCTTGTTTGCGGACGACACACTCCTTTTCTTCCGAGCAACGTCTGTGGAAGCGTCAAGAATCAAGAAGGTCATTGATACTTATGAAAAAGGTACAGACCAATTGATCAATCCAAGTAAATGCTCTATTTTGTTTACTTCTTCGTGTTCCCAGGAGACAAAAGTTGTGATCCGTAATATCTTACAAGTAGAGAACTCTGAATTTGAGGACAAGTACCTTGGCTTACCAACACCCCTGGGGAGAATGCATAAAGGACGCTTTGAGAACCTGCAGAGTAGGCTATGTAAATACCTAATTGAGTGGGGTGATAGCATCCTATCTCAATGTGCTCGTGGTGTTCTTATCAAATCAGTCGCTCAAGCAATGACAACTTATGTTATGGGGGTATTTAAGTTACCTTTCTCGTTGTGTGATGATCTTACCAAGCTAATAAGAAACTATTGGTGGGGTTCTGAACAAGGTAGACACAAAACTCACTGGATTAGTTGGGAGAAGCTGATTCGGACAAAAGCTCAAGGTGGCATGGGCTTCCGAGACATACGCATATTCAATCAAGCTCTTTTAGCTAGACAAGCATGGCGCCTTATTGCATTTCCAAACAGTCTATGCGCTAGGGTATTGAAAGCAAAATATTATCCACATGGTGAGCTGACTGACACCGTTTTCTCAGGCAATCCGTCTTCAACATGGACTGCTATCACACATGGACTAGAACTATTGAAGAAGGGCCTTGTTTGGAGAGTGGGAAATGGTGAAAAGATACGAATCTGGAGGGATAGCTGGATCCCAAGGATATCATATGGTAAAACCCTCACACCTCGTAACCGGCATAACCGGCGTTTACGCCGTGTTGCAGAACTCCTGGACGAAAATGGACAGTGGAAGGAGAATTTGGTGCAGCAATTTTTTTTGCCAATTGATGCTGAAGCGATCCTCGCTATTAAACCCTCTCGCCGTGCTTCAGAGGATATCATAGCTTGGCTACCAGAGAAGAACGGTGTATTTACTGTCCGCAGCGCGTACAAGCTGGCCCTGGAGGAGCAGCTAGTTCAGTGTTCCGTTGCTACATCCAGCTCTCGGCCTGACGGAAGGGATGAGTGTTGGAAAAAAATCTGGCGGGCTAATGTACCACCGAAGGTGAAAACCTTCGCTTGGAAAGCAGCTGCAAATGCATTAGCGACTGAAGAAAACAAACTAAGAAGGCATATGCATGTTACTGGTATGTGTAAAATCTGTTGTCGAGAATTAGAAGATACGGCTCACGCTCTGCTCCGTTGTCCCCATGCTAGCCAACTATGGAGTGCTATGAGGGATTGTTGGTTGTTACCGACTGAAGTTGAGCTTCAGGCCCCTTCATTTAAATGGTTTCACACTGTTCTTTCAAAGATTCCAACGCAGCTAGTTAACTCAACATTACTAGTGGCTTGGCGTGCTTGGCATGGTCGTAATGAAGCAACTCATGCAAAACCATTGCCTTCCATCCAAAGTTCTAAAAGATTTCTCTGTAGCTACATGAAGTCCATTCGAAATGTGCAAGAATCAACTACAGATGTGATTTTGAAAGGAAAGCGCCCCGTTGTTGAGTCTCCTTCAATAGTCACTAGAGCTAAGCCAACTCCAGCACCAGATAAACCATGGGTGAGTCCCCCTCCTGGTTCGCTAAAGCTCACGATCGACGGATCTTTCAAGGACGGGTCTGGAGGTGCTGGTATGCTGTTAAGAGATGAATCTGGGAACATTATTTTCTCTGCGTGCAGATACATTATGCACTGTGAGGATGCTCTGGAATCTGAACTCCTTGCCTGCATGGAGGGCCTCGACCTTGCATTATCACATTCCCAATTACCTATCATAATTGATACAGACTGTAGCCAACTGGTGGCAATGATCCAAGCCCCTGGACCGGATCGCTCAGTTTATACTAGCATTGTGGCTGATATTAAAGCACTAGTCAATCAAGGTAGATTATGCTCCTTTGTAAAAGTGGATCGTGGACAAGTTAGGGTTAGTCATGCTTTAGCAAACTTTGCTCTAACGGAGCAATGTACTGTCACTTGGCTTGGTTCAGGCCCTGATATAGTTCTTCAGGAGCTTGTACTCGAGTCTGCTGTAATCCCTATTGTCTAATAAAGATCCAATTTTACCCGCAAAAAAAAAAATGCACAGTTACCAAACTTCAGCATATATATGTTTACCGTGCTACTTTGAATTGACTGTGTTTGGATGATTCAGCTGTTCATGCTTACAGAACTACAGACTGTTGGCAGGATTACTAATCAATTCATAAAGTTCGGATGAGGAGAGGGACCTCACCGGGCAGCTGCAAGCTTGGGGAGGTTGCGAATGGCAGCAGGACGAAGTGGTCTCCCCCAGCATGGAGTTCCGCTAGGAGCACCATGACCAGGTGTCGTGCCACCTCCTACAAACAGAGCTTCTTATTAGCTCATATACTCAAACAACAGATGTAGCAAGAAATGTAAATGAATATTGATTGGTGCAGAATATTACAAAGAATTGGCAGCACAATACATTAAGCAAGACTCACAATATATGATGCTTATAGAACTATTTCTAATATTTCTTATTCGCTATATTTTCTTTACAACAATATTTAACATTTCAATAAATATAGATGATGTTTCCCACAATTAAAAGGACGACGAGGTGATAAACCTCTCTCTTTACCACAATAGTTGGTCTATAAACACATTTATACCACAAAAATTGATATGTAAACACATATATCTAATCATTGTACGTTTTTTCCCTTAAAAGATGAAATTTAGCCGCCATGGCACAAAACATTGCAATTCATAATATACCACAAAAGTTGATATGTAAACACAAATATCTATTCATTTGACCTCTAAAAAGCTATCACAGAGCACAGATCATAATGCATAACAGACAGCATAAAGACCAAGTAAAAATATCAGCTTATTCCAAATGGGCCAATCACTTGGTTTTAACCTCTACAGGTGCCACAAATCTAATTTCCTAAATTAATAAATACTTTATCCAGATCGTCCAGTTGGCAATACTACAAGCTTCAGTTCAAGGGAAATCAAGAGTACTACAGACACAGTAGCATTAAGAAGGTCACACCAATCCAGGCATTTCTCATCAATCCCAGATAAATATGAAACCTTTTGGCTTTTGCAGAAGTAGTGGCAGTTAAATGTTAGCTTTGACAATAAAAACAGCAGTCCAACAAAACAGCAGTCAGAAGCCACATAAACCTCTAGGAAAAACCTGGGCCACAATAATACTCTCAAGAAAGATGCAACATTTTCACCTCTAGCTACCTAAATGCCCACAAAAGAACCCTCGACTGTTGGATTCTGTCACCCAAATGAACCAAATCAACAGAGATCCACACACGAACAGGAGAGAAGAAACATGTTGAATAAATGACTGTGGATGACGTACTACTCCATCAGGATATGATCCTTTAGGTGCTTTGCCAAAACAACACTCGAAACACACAAGACAAAACTTGAAATAAAGGATTACTACCTCCCTGTGGCAGAAGCACCTCAACAACAACTGTAGCCTCGGGTCGTCAGCTAGGCCAGGGAGGGGTGCCTCTTGGCTCTTGGTTCGGCTCAGGTTCTTATAGGCTTTCTTTAGTTCCCTCCTCTAAGATCTCCAATTTCGTCCACTGTTGCTCGTGATCCATAGTTTTCGCTAAGCTCGGCAAATTTACAGCTTCCTCCAGTGACAGCTAAAATTAAGAAAAATAGGCCGACATAGTAGAATAGTTAATGAGACGGATAAGTTGTAGTTCATGCTTGTGAGGACTCAGTGATGCAAATTGGTAAGTACCTTCAGTTTGGTCTTTTCTGCAACTAAAGCTACTTCACAAGTTTTGAATCTTCCAAGTTGTCGTCTTGGTGGTCTACATTGAAAACAGAAGGCAACAATATCAAGAGGACGTGGCAACATAACACAGGGGACCTCCTCTGTGCACTAGGCCATCCATGGTGTCGACCATCTCAACTCGCCGAGAGGAAACATATATATGGATTGCGACTCAGGAAGAAATGGATTAGAAAAATGAATTGTTCTTACCTGAGGTGCACCGCTGTCACGAGTTAGCACCACTGAGGGAACCACAGCATTGACGTTGTCCTCTGTAGCCTGCTGGAGCTGTTCATTAGCACTCATAGCTGCGGGGCATTTGCCAAGCACCTGGATGCCTTTTTTCTTGATTTTTTCTTCTTTACCTGGAAGTCACAACACACAAGATGAACACACACAAGATGAAAATTTAGTCTCGGTAGACAGACCGGACACAATCCCCAATTTAGGAGAACAAAAACCAAAAGGACACAGTTTCAAGTTTAACACGTTGAAGATGTAGTATAACAAGTAGATTTATCTAACTCTAATCTAATTAATACTAGCCATAAAATCCATGCATATAATCAGACAAGCATCAGAATGATTGTGATGTTAAAGTACTTTTTCAATCTGATTTCACTCTACAAAAGCACTATATGAAAAATAACACCAGTATTCTTCCAGTTATTCAACTATCAGAAGACATGAACATATTTTGACGCGGACCTACTGAAAGTATATACAGTAGTAACAATCGTGTCTTAATGTGCCTTTGTGTGGGAACTATGTACAGTAACCATGGCATACTTACTCAGGCGTCTCATTCATTCACGCGTACGTGCAATGGATGGAAGAGCTAGCTTGCCAAGTTCCTTTCGAAAGAACAAAAAATAAAGGAGCACTAGACTCGTTTAATTCTAGCCAGCTCTAATTTGCCTTTCCGCACATATCTGTATAGAAGTGTTGCCCCTTTTGCTTGGATGGATCGGTTGGTGCTACTAGTACAAGTTTTGGCAAGGCACTGTTTTTGCGAAACTGAAGTCTACTGTTTAGGCAGTGATCCAAGTATTCTTATTTAGTGTTAAAAAAAATCTGAGGGGTAGCTTAGCTGCTACTCTACTGTACTGCAGTTCAAAAACAAGCAAAGCTAGCCAAGATTGAAGGAGTTATATTGACTAATTGTAAATGTGCCAAAGTTCAAAAACATTTGTGAGATCTCCCTGATTTGAATTTTTAACCCTTTGGATAAATATAAAATTGAGAGGCCAAATTAGATTAGGACATAAAAGGGGGCGGAGTTAAGATTATAGGACCGAAATATGATTTCTCTAGTTGAAAACACCAAACTGAACTCTTGAACATACCAGCTGTTAATTAGCAACTCTGAAAAGCACAAATGATCATTTTGTTGGCATCAGAAACATACTAATGCATAAATAAGCACTATTCGTTATTTCTCTCCCTAGCAAGATATAAATTAAGTATGTACTGGGATAACCATTGCCCTGTTTGGTTGCACAGAATTTGCCTCCGAATTGAATTGGCGATGGAATACCAAATCTACGGTTTCAATGGAATACCATAATTGTTGTTTGGATGTGCACGGTATTCATTTGTAGAATCAACGCTACGAATGGAATTCTAAATCATGTTTGGATGCACATTATGTAGAATTGAATGTTTCTTGAAAATTCAGAACAACAAAGTTCTTGAAATATGGACTATGCACATGTGCTAAATCAAACATTCCCCGTCGTTGATAATTCAGAACAACAAAGGACTATGCACATGTACTAAATCAAACATAATTGGAGACTGGAGCGATCGAGGACACCTGCGCTAGCCGGAATCTACAACCAGCTTGGAGCCCGAAGCTAGCAGATCTGATTGGAGACTGGGAGATCGAGGACGGACACCTGCGTCCAGACTCCAGACGAAGATGCACATGCTGAAGCACACCAACGCGAGCACCATCCCGACGCAGATGGCGTTGACCGCGTCCGCTGCGGGGTCGCCGAGCTGCGCCTCAGATGGCGACGAGCACGCCGTGCGGAACAGCACGCAAGACCGCCCCGCCGCCGAGAAGCCGCGCCTCCAGCTCCCCTCACAGCGTCATCTTCTTCAGCGCGAGGTCCTCGCCGCCGAGGCTCCCAGCGACCTCAGGCCAGTCGCGGGGAAAGAGGAGGCGACGGGGAGAGGCGCCGCCCTCGGGCCGGTCGCGGGGAAGAGACGAGGCGACGGAGGGAGGCGCTGCCCTGGGCCGGTCGCGAGGGAAGACGAGGCGGCAGGGAGAGGTGCCGCCGTCGGGCCAGTTGCGGGGAAGAGACGAGGGCCAGGACTCGGGGGTGAGGGACGAAGCGGTACGCGAGCAATTCCACGCGTTTCCGAGCTCTAGAGCTCTGAATCGGGCGACGCGAAAAATGTACTTCGCGGTGGGCGGCTCGGAATTGGATCCCGAATTCCAGAACTCAATTCTATGCACATCCAAACGGTAGAATCAGGACCCGAATTCTAGATTCTCTAATTCCAAGCTCAATTCTATGCAATCAAACAGGACATAAATTCATTTGCTCCCAGAAAGAACTCTTAAGTATTATATAATGTTCTGTTAGGGAAAATAACGCCATAATAATTATTTCTTTCTTTCTAAGCACCTAGTCCTAGACCACTAGGAAGTCTAATCTACAACTAATATTAATAAAAGAACACAAATAAGTAGCGAGAAGCTCTAATATAGATTAATATTATCCATAATATGAGAATGCAAAATAAGAAATATGATTCATAAATCTGGCGCGGAACCAAGTATGCGAGAATGAACCCATAGAAAAGATGAATTGAGAAAAGGAGAGAACAAATCAAGACAAGCAAACAGCATGTGAAAAACATAATGAAGAGGCTGGGGCTTCACCATTGCGAAAAGAAAAAAATGTCATCAAAGCAGATTGGGCCGGACAAGACAGCGCTCACTAGAGAAACATATAAGAAAAATCCAAGCATTGCTCCAAAATCATCGATACATGTGATACTCGTAACTGAAGATGATTTGGTTTTAAAACGTGCATTAAGGCCATCCCATACTTGTCCTTTTGACAAAGCAATATATCTTCAGCCAAATTAAAGAAACCCAATACAAACATAAATCCATATCTTACCATCTTACATCTTATAGATGCATAGCAGGAAAATGTACAAGTATGGACCATCCTATGCACATAGCACGTTTTATTTACTGAAAGGGATTTCCATCTACTGCATATATGTATGCTCAATCTAGAGAAAAAAGAAAGAAAGCATTTTTAGCAAGAAGAACAGATGCAGGAGGGGAAGAGGGAGCTCACCCAGCACTAGATTACTAAAAAAAAGTTACCAGCAGGCGCAATGACTATATATCTACTCCATGTGTTGAACTTAAACTAAAAAATGACGCCAACGAAAAGAAAGAAACTGCAAAAGGAACTAATTAGCACAAGGATATACCCAAAAATACTTCTTATTTGTACATATACCCACCAACGACCAAGTGCAGTTGAAATCACATCAGGTGCATTAGCAGTGCTTTATTATCAGAGTACCATTTTCTCTTGCTGAGTTAGCATTTTTGTAACATTTTAAAACTAGTTACTGAAAAAAATACAATTTTAGTACTCCCTCCGTTCCAAATTAATTGACATAACTTTGTCTAGATACGCATGTATCTAGAGCTAAAACACGTCTACATACATCCATATCTAGATAACGTTGAGTAAATTAATTTGGATAGGATCGAGTACTGCCACCTATGCATAAAAAGCAGAAAATAAAAATATTGAGCAAATATATTTCATATGCATGGCAAGTTATAACTGAGTCAAATAGATTTTCATCTGCCATACAGGCTTTCTGTACTGCCTACAACCAGCCTGAAGTTCAGTTGTATGTTGGTCAACTAACACACACGCGCAGTTAGCTGATTTCCTGGATCAGTTAATTGGAGGCCATTATGCTTGCCTGCTAGAATGAACCATGCATGTGCTATTTCAAAAAAAAAAATTAATATGCCAACTTTGAGTAGCCCGTGCAATCACAAAGTTTGAGTAATCATGCAATCACAATGTTCCAGGCCACCTACCGAACTAGCTTCAGCTGGCTTGTGTAATTAACCAATCGACTGAGCTCATATATCCAAAAGATTAGTGGATTCATTCATTAGGGTCGAGAATAAGTAAACATAAACAGAGTCAAACTACACGTTTTGATTTAGTGAAACGGATTTGTGGCTTCTGTTCTGCATATCTGCAAGCTCAATCTACGACATAAACAATCAACTCAAGAGGAAAAAATAAGCGATTTTTAGCAAGAAGAATAGATACGGGAGGGGAAGAGGAGCTCACCCAGGAGTAGCTTGTTGGGGAGGTAGCCAGCAGCGGCAAGTCATAGTGGTGGTCAGCAGCAAGAGGTTGGGGATGCCACCAGCATCTCGGAGAGGTGGTCGGGGAAGTCACTGGCAGGAGCTCCCCATGAACAGCAATCAAAAGCTCAGGGTAGCAGCCTGTCCTCCAGGCCTCCCCACAGCCGGGAAATGCGCCACCAATGAGCTTATGTCGCCACCGATGCTCCTCCCTCCGGCCGTGGCCGTCCGCGAGCTTGACTGTCATGTCACCATGCTCTTTCCTGCCGGAGGTGGCGTATTGCAGGCGTATTAGCTGTACAAATCATTTAATGAATGAGCTGAATAATTAATTATTAACATCTCCACGTGATGATTAGTGGCTGCAATTTTGGGAGTTTGGCTCCTACGACAGCACAACTGACAACTTCAGGACAAGTGCTTTGGCTACATATGTGTTTAGCCTAAACTAATCATCATATTTAAAATGCACAACTGCCAACTTCAGGACACCTATGTTTACCGCAATACTTTAAGTTGACTGTTTGGATGACTGAGCTGTTGATTCTTAAACAAGTGCAGAATGCTTGCATGATTACAAATCAATTCATAAAGCTGAGAGGAGGGGAGGGACCTCACCGCCACCGGGAAGGTGCAAACTCGGGGAGGCTGGCGACGGAAGCGGGACGAAGTGGTCTCCCGCAGCAGCAGGTCGGGGTCGTGGCTCGCATCCGAACCTCGGGGAGGTTGTCGAGGATGTGGGCGGTGACCGGGAAGACGACGTTGCCCCCATCTCCTCCTCCTTGCCTCCCCGCAGCGAGCTCCACAGTGGAGGGAAGCGGACGGCGTGGATCGAGGCAGGGAAGGAGGGAGGCGGAGGGGCGCCGGGATCCCAGGTCGATGGAGGCGCCATGGCGGTGAGTGGAGGTGACCTGCGGCGCCCAACTCTGGGCCCACATTGCGCCGGACGGCCAGGACCAGGACCCGGTGGAGGTTCTCGACGCCGGCCTCTAGGGCTTGCCGGAGGCGCCGGGAATCAGGAGATTTGGGTGGTTGCGGCGAGGTAATTTTGGAAGGGGAAGGAGATGGATCATCTCTGCGTGAGTTTTGTCTTTCTTTTGCCAGCGAGGAGAGATTTGGTACGAATAAAATCTTTAATTGCATTCCTTTTCCCTTCTTTTCTTTAATCTCTTCTCTCCCTGATTTTAGGGGCATTGAAAAGCCTGGCTATCGCTAGTAATTGGGAGCTGTGGTTTGCGCGTAATTGCCTCTCCGGCTCGTTGGTATTGCGTTTCCTTTTTTCACCCAATTAGTTTTTATTGCTAGAGAAATTAAAGGAACCTGTCAGCTGCGATTTGGGGGCATTCGATTAGCCAAATTCGTATGCATCTATACACTAAAATAAGCTACTAGTTTCTTTAATCCTAACACACGCCACATGAAATTTTGAGCAGGGGCTGCTGTGGTGGAGCAGCTACAGCCCCACGCTCGCCGTCGCCTGCGCCCTTTTCGTCTTCGCAGGAGGACCGCTGCTTCGAGTCCTCCTCCGCATCGACGACGACCCGCTCGGCATCAAGCGGCTCCCGGACAAGTTCTCCGAGTTCGTCGATGGCGTCGAGCGGCGCATTTGCCTACGGAGGCCAATTTCCGGACCGTGGAGGTCTTCGTGGACGAGCAAGATGTACTGCACACCGGGTGGGGCACGTTCGACCGTGACCTCGCGCTCGAGCCCTGCCAGCTCACCTTCCTCTACGAGGAAGACGGTGAGATGATCGTCAAGGTGTTCGACGACACGGCCCGCGAGCACTACCACAGGCTAATCCGCCTCGGACACCGATAGTTAGAACTTAGAGTGTTCTTTGCGGCGAATCGTGCGGGCCGGCGTAGTGGAAGGTTTGTCTGTTCTTCCTCGGTAGAACCAACAAGGGCACCGTCATGCCTCCCACTGGATTTTTTTGGTCGGTGTGCTCGAATGTTCTAGGCGAACATACGGAAATCAACACAACTAGTTTCTATTTTTAAAATATTTATATTTGTGTCAACCATGGTTCAAAATATGTATTAGTTTGTGTAAACCATGTTCCAAACTAGTTTGTGTAAAATAATCTTCCAATTTTGTAATATTTGGAACTATGTTCAAATGGAAAAGAGAAAAACAAAAAACAAAAAACAAAAAATGTGTCGGGCCGCTGGAGCCACCCCAGACGTAAACGGACGCGCGGACGAAAACGGTCATTTCAGCATCCGCTGCGCGATGCAAACGGACTCACGCGGATAATAAAATACGTCACGCCGCTGGAGATGCCCTTACGAGAATGGAGGCGTTCTAGTGCATGCTTCTGCATAGTAGATGTCACGTCAAGTGTGTAACTGGATCATGTCCTACTTGGGGAGGAAGGCCAACACTTGCACGTGTTTGAATCTGTATTTTCATGCATGCACATACTATGTGATGCCATGATCTACTAACGCTAATTGGGAGCTGTGGTTTGTGCGTAATTACCTCTCCGGCGTTATGACTTGCAGTCGTTTGGTGTCCATGGTTTAACCTAATTGCGTTTCCTTTTAACTCCCAATTACCTTGTTTTTATTGCTGGACAAATTGAAGGAACATGTCGCTCCGTTTTGGGGCATTCGATTGGCCAAATCAGCCGAGGAAATTAAAGCAACATGTCGCTGCGTTTTGGAGTAGAAAGGATGTGGTTGAACCGAGGAAATTATTCCGAGATATTAGATCGACATCTATGTCCAGTTTTATCTAAAAAATTTTTTTTTGCTTTATTGTAGCAAAAAAATCAGCTCCTACTTCATTAAAGAAAAAAAATGGTTTGATTGAAATAAAAAAGAAAATGATCCGTTGGACACGGAACTCGTCGGAGACTTCGCCGAATACTTGCGAGAGACCTCGTAGAAACTATTTTGTGTTATTGTAGCAAACCTAACCTCGTCGGAGACATTGACGAAGACCACGTAGAAACTGTTTTGTAATACACTACCTAAACACAACAGAACAATTGTAGCAACAGATATATTCTATCATAGCAGCACAACATTTTTACGGGATCACCGTCGAGGTCCTTGCAGCACTGCTACTAGCTTCTTGCAGCACCGGCGTTAACCGATGTTAGTACCCGCGCTCTTCACGGGTAACACATGTGCTCTTCATTGGTAGCACCGCCGCTGATGGGAGGGGGTAGCGCCAAAAACGGTCGATAGCACTGCTCCCCGAGACTTTGCACCCTTTCCCCACAATCATTGCAGCACCTTCCACAACCTTTGCAGCTCTGTCTGCATGCGCGTAGCGAGAAGAAGAGGAGGCGTGGACATGAACGGTTGTGGCGTACCCTAATATCCATCAGCAACGATGTGGCTGGCCTTGCAGCTCCATTTGTGCTTCCACTGATAGAAGATGTGAGGCTGGGACGGTGGTACGTGCGACTGCAGCCCACGGTGGTGCCAGCGACGACCTCATGCGAGTACGGAGACGAGGCGGCGACCTCACGTGAGGGAGAGGCGATATCTTGCAGTTCTTCCTGGCGGTGATCTCCCTGTGATGGGTTGCACGGCCGTCCAGCGTGGGAGAAGACGATGGCGCTGGATGGGAGGATGGTTGTGGTGCTTCTTGGGAAGACGGTGGTGCTACAGCACAGTCAAGACTGCGGAGCAGTGGTGATCTGGTGGATCCCATTGACTTTTTGGGGAGCAACGTAGATATGGTTGGTGGGAAATTAGTTGGAAAAGAAGGAGAAAATGATTAAGCGGGGCCTACCTCATAACGAGACGCGCGTCACACGCCTGAACTGGTGGTCGGAAGCACGAGAGCCTCCGACCGAAGGCAATCATTTTCCTTGTTTTTGTTTTCTTTTAGAGGTGTGGGGTTGTTGTGTGCTGAAGCAAATTCACATAATTCGAGAACCTTCCCTTCTACCCTATGATATCATCATGTACCAGCGTCCAGTTGTTAATAACGCGCTTTGCATGTGAGGCTCTGGGACTTATCGCCTCGATACCCTTAGAGGGATCTACGACGGAACCTCAATGTAAAGGGCCGGCTGACGGTCGGATGCGCCTGGTGGAGACAACAAATAGAATACTAACTCCACCCTCAAATATTAACAATCTACATGCATATAAAGATGACTTCGAAAATTCATGTAAAATAATATGCATGCATACCGCATGAGTTTTGGTACAAGAATAAAGATTATTGAAGTAACGACATATAAAATAATAAAAGCCCACGTCAGCCGCTTCGCGGCTAAATCCTATCCTACTCCTAATCTTGTAGGAATTTTCGTTAATTTTTAGCCGGAAGATGACTTCAAGGGGAAGTTTGGACTTCTTTGATCCAAATTGCCCTTAACCAAACTTTTGAAAAGTACTTCAGGCTTTTTGGAAAACTTTTAAACACGTATAGTTCCTTATTCTTAATAATAACTAAGTAATTTAAGTCTAGCCATAGAAACTAGGCGTAAGCAAACTGATTTTTTTTATTCACTCATAATAGGGTCCTAAATCTTTGAAAACAAGAAAACCTGAAAATGACATTGCATAGCTGTTTTGGGCCAAAAAAGGAAAGAAAAAAACTAAGTAATTTTAGTTCAGTCCAACTGTCTTTAATAGTGGCCCCAATAAGTCAGCCCAAGTGACAGGACTAAAACCGGTGTCATAAATCCTTAGAAGAACCAAAGAGGATTTTAAAGTTCTTTAAATACCATTTTCAACAAAAAAAAAGTCGGGCTTGAGGCGGGCAACTTGTGGATGAAGCGAGCACAAGCTTGAGGACGGGCAACTTGTACGTGGACGAAGTGATCCATCATGTAGCTACTGTTTCTGCCCATCGACCAGTACAACGTTAAAAGCGAGATGCATGCCCACGTCGTTCAAAGCTGGCAAGTGGCATGTGTATTTGACTAGCTTTCACGCACACGTGCTAGGTTTGTTCATTCTTGTCGATTTCCTCTTTGTTTTATTTTCTAATTTTATTTTAAGAGTGGATTTTAGTCAATAGTACATAGTCGAGCCAATTAATTAATGAAATGCTAATAAGTGATGGTAGATTGTACAAGTAGCGAGGTTAATATCTAGTACTTTTATGATCACGACATATGGAGAACTTTTATGATCGACACTACTACTCCCTCAGTTCCAATGAATATTGCTTATATATTTTTTGAAAAATCGTAGAGTTTGATGAAATTTTCGTAAAAAGTATTAACAACAGAGGCTCGAGTTCATATTTGTTGCTCCCTCCGTTCCGTAATTCGTATCGTAACTTTCGAAAAGGTTTAAATATATCCAAATCTTCGACGAGAATATGGAACCGGGGAGTACGTTGGAGCTAGTGATGCCCCACGTATGGAATCGATGGTGCTGGTTAAGTGGCGTATTCATTTTTATTCCCGCTGTGTAATAAAAGACTATCTAAACTTTATCAAATCTTGAATGTATTTATAGACTAAACCGCATCCACATATATACATATAAATTTTAACAAACTTGAGACAATCTTTATTAGACATAGAAAGTATATATATTTGTTTTTTGGAAAAATCAGGCAAGAGATGAAGGAAAAAGAAGGACATCTAATGCATAAGTTCAGCTCTGTCCGCTAAAAAGGATGAAACGAACGAGACCCGGCCGGCCATTTATAAAAGGAAAAGAGGAGAAAGAGAGAAGGATGGAATGACGTAGACGCGCGTGTGAGCGGAAAGAATTAAACGTGATGTACCTTGGAGCAGATCAAACGGACGTGCTTCTACGTGTCTTTCCTCCCTTCAAAGATGTGCCTAATCCATCGACACATTGGAAAATTTGATGTATCTAGATGTTATTTGGTGTCTAGAATCTAGATACATTTAGATAAATTTAGACAAATCTGAAACAAGTAAATTGTTATATGTGGAGCACTTTAGTTAAAAACAAATCTCTAGATGCCCTCGCTAGTAATTATTCGACGGAGAATTGCTGGCGCGTTCCTTCGAAATAGATACATGTGCACGTGCCTAAGTCGATCAAGAGAATATCCGTCTCTAGTTGCCTATGAAAAAGAGCCTCCAAATTACGCGGCTCGCTTACACATATTTCACTCTGAACTCTAAGCTTGTGCCGCCAGCCCGCCATCCCGATGTCGCTTAGCTTTGTATCCGTGATCACGTGTACGTATAAAAGCAATTTAACCTAGCATGCAAGGTATACCGGCCTTGGGTTGCAAGATCAAGGATTTTTTTTTAAATAAAGCCATGCCACTGTGACACTCTATTCTACGCGAGGACCTATTATTTCATGTGCAAAAGAGATTATTTAATTTCCACCAAGGTGGCATGCTTCTCATTTATCCATGGCTACAACACAAATACAAAGATTTGTATGGTCGTTGAATAAAAAAGGACTCATATTGGATATCTACAATACAAAGGCTCTGATATCGACCTTCATGGATGATCTTCCTCCTCGCGTGCCAAAGCACCCACAAGGTAACCACTACTCTTGTTGACGCCACTCTAGCGATATCTTTGAGCGCCGACGATAGCCAGCCGCTCGCGTGTGTGGTTGTTGAAGATTGCTCACGTAGTCACTGATTTCCTCTGCCGCTAGAGCCCACACGCTCCTGGCTTGATGGCACTCGATCAAGGATTTGCTCCAAGAATCTTGCTCCCTGCAAAGCATAGATACAATGTAGAGGGCGTTGGTCAGAAAACTTACCAAGACAAGCAATTTGGCAACGAACTTCAAACCAAGAGCCGGCTGATTTATGAGCAAATTGGTCACACTATATATGAAGTGGCACGTTGACCGTCGATGACCGTGTTAGGAGGCTATTTAGTATGCCCAAAAACCCTAAACAATCAAGATAGCTCCTCTCAATCTCAAGTTTCTGTGTTTTTTTTTTTTTTGAGAACATCAAGTTTCTGTGCTTGCCCTCGCTGGTCAGGTGGCTCTTCTTCCTCCGTCCTGGCCACACCCTCCGGTGCTATGCCTGGCCATGTGCAGCCCGGCCCAAAAACCCCGGGCGTGAGACTGGAAATGTTTGCTGAAAACTATGTTTCACACCGCAGCCTGACGGGCTTTGTGGGTATTTTACTGAGCCGGGTTTTTTCTCGGCCCGGCCCGACACATGGCCAAGTATATCCGGCGCTATGCCCATGAAGATGGTCGCTCCAAGATGTGTGCCGCACCAGAGCTCCTTCAATGACATAGAAAACGAAGCAGCCCATCTTTTTGTTTATATTGGGTGTCACTACTTTTAATGTACTCAGTCTCCATTGGTTTAGCAAGCGGGCACGTAGTCGAAGAAATTGATTTGACTATTATTTTGGACAACAAAGAATGGAGTATATGTCACACAAAAAATTATGATTGGATTTTTTTTGGATATGAATGGACTATTATTGCAAGGGCGCATGGAGAGCGCAACGCAGTGTAAGACACTCATATGTATGTGCACGCTACTTTTTAACGTGCAAATTTAAAAGTATGTAGCTTAGGTAAAATGACAAGTTTCAACTAAACACTCAGAAGGAAACTTTCCCTCCCAAAATTTCTATGACTTAAACATCGGGCAACTATTTAACTTAATGCCTGATAATGCTAGAGTAAGGAACATCGGGTTCAGAGTATGCATATTCATAAAGTTTGTTTTATGAAGTTAAGTTGTTAAGCTTAAAGCCACTGTATTTCTAGCTAAATTTACCTAATGTATGGGATAGAAACCACTAAATTTTATTTGAAGTTTTCAAATAAAACACTAAACGCGAATTAGCAACAAATTGACACTATTTCTGACCGGTGGGACTCATTGTCAGAGCCATTTGCTAATGTGGACAAGGACTCATTTATCACCCCAATAAAAAATAAAAATAAGAAAACGAAAAAAACCAGGTACCCTTCCCAGCGTGTGGAAAATTGACACTAGTGGAAGATTGGGGAAACAATGTTTCATTCGTCCACTTTGCACCTGCAGGCACAGCAAGCATCCATGGCAGACACCTTTCCTTTGGTCCCTGACATTACTAGATTCACCGTACCCAAAACGATGAATCGATCAGTCACATGCACCAAGGGTAAACCCCAAAAGCAAGAAAACAGTTAGTACAACATGATGTACAGAGTACATGTTGTTAGCTCTACTTGTTAATCATGTACGGCAATCAGCCCTAAATCCTCGCGACCTCACGTGCACGGACGCACGGTGGTGCACCACGACTATTCCCGGCCGAGGTATCCGGCCGCGAAAGCCAGCTCCTTGGCGGACTTGGGGCTGGCCGGCGCGTCCAGGAAGTAGACGTGCCGCTCGCCGGCGGTCTCGTACTGCACAATTTCCCCGTCCCACCCGCTGCCGTTCAGCGCCGCCGCGTACGCCTTGCCGCGCGCCTCGAAGTCGTCCAGCCCCGACACCGTGACGGCCACGCGGGAGCACGCCAGCCTCCGCAGCTCGGCCGGCGGCGTGGCCAGCGGGTCGATCCGCGGGTCGTCGATGCCGTACCTCCCCGCGCAGACGAAGGACCACGTCACCTCGTACTGCCGCCGCGTGGCCGGGTCCGTCGTCTCCGCGCCCACGGGGCGCTTGCCCCAGAAGTAGGGGTCCAGGAGCAGGATCCCCCTGATGGCCGCGCCGCCGTCCAGCGTGCTGCCGTTCCCGGCGCGCATGGCCAAGTTGTGCACGATGTTGGCGCCGGCGCTGTCCCCCGCGAGGTACAGGCGGGAGAGGTTCCCGCGGTCCCGCAGCCACGGCTCCGGCCCGGCGCGCGCGTTCTTGGCCACCCAGTTGAGCGCCGCCCAGGAGTCGTCGTAGGCGGCCGGGAGCGGGTGCTCCGGCGCGAGGCGGTAGTCCACGGACACCGCCACGACGCGCGCCCTGGCCACCAGCGCGTTCAGGTAGGCGTGGTACTTGGGCTCGAACGGCGACATGATGACGAACGCGCCGCCGTGGTAGAACACGAGGACCGGGAGGTCGCCCTTCTTCTTTCCCTCGCTGGATGGCAGGTACATCCGGGCGGAGAGGCCGGTGGCGTGGTCGATGAGGACGTCCTTGGAGGTGACCCCCGTGGCCGCGTCGAGACCGGCGGGGACCCGCTCGGTGCCGTCCATCCGGTGCACGCAGCCGCTCCTGTACTTGACGAGGAACGGGGAGAAGTCGAAGGCCACCGCGCCGGCGTTGGCGCGCGTGGAGCAGTTGTCCCGCGGGGGCGTCGCCGGCGGCAGCGGCTGCTCTCTGCGGTGGCGCGGGATGAGGAAGATGGGCAGCAGGATGGCGGCGAGGAGGAGGAGCAGGGTGAGCAGGAGCAGGGCCGCCTTGGCGAGCGTCGGGAGGCTGGCGAGCTGGCGCTTGATCTTGGACGCCATGGTCGCGGCTCGTGTAACGAACCGGAAAATGATTGTGGGCTGGGTCTTGGGTGGAAGAGGGAGCTCGGGAAGAGATATTCAACCTGGAATTGGGGATTCTCTACATGAACCTGAATAATATACTGCTTGCAGCGTTGTACTTACAGGATTTGGGTCGTGATGCCGTCATGGACTTTGAAGGAGTAGAAGAAACGTGAGGATTGAGGTGACCTTTATTCGGCCTCGCCGTTACAGATTGTGCTTGGCTGCTTTGACCGGTGGTTCTGCAATTCTTGATGTTTTTACACTTAACTTCACAACTTGGTTTGTGCTTCACTGCCAGTCATAGGTTTGGTATCTTGGTATATCATATACACTTGGGATATGATAGGATACGAATATACGATAGTGTAATTCTTGACGTTGAGGTCTTGCAGTGGATTTGGATGGTGATGCCGTGATGGGTCATGGAAGCAGGAACGTGTGGACTGAAGCCAGCCAGTGACCTCTGCTCGGCATTGCTGGTTCGCCTGGTGGTTCTGTGTACCTGTGGAGGCTGGAGTGGACGGTGAGCGGAACTCGTGCTGTGGCTAGCAGTTTAGTGGACCGTTTAAGGTTAAGGTCTGACAATAATTGGCGAAGGCTTGAGGGCTACAAGATTCGTTCAAGGCGCTTTTCACCTGCCTCACCCAACTAATGGACTATCGTTTTCTAAGAGGCTGTCACCGTGTCGTCTGCAGTCACTGTCCAAGTGTCCATCTTCTAGCTGCCATGCCAAAAATTTCTGAGTTGTCTTCTTTTTCTATAATTCACCATGTTAATCATGTACTCCAGAAGAAAAGGTCTAGACAGCCAAGTATGGCTACAACTTAACATCGCACGGTTTAGAAACACTGATAACAAATAATGTTGAGGTAGAGGAAGATCATATTGATATTACATTGAATACTTCACCTGTTGTGGATGCCAGCATGATATATTTGATCAAACATACTGAGGTTCTCTTGATCATAAACAAATAAAAAATAGCAGAAAATGGACAAAGAGAAGACATATCAATTAAAAAGGTTCCAAAGATAGATATTCTAGAAGGTTTTCTACATTATTTCATACTAGATTTCGATCAAATGGGGATGATTATGATAGGGATTGGTTTGTCTACTCTAAGGAGTTTTTTTTTTTAATTTCAGGTATCTGAAACTGATAAGGATCCAATGAGATGTAGACAGGCTTTAGGTTTGGCAAAAATGGTATGAGGTACTGTCTGCTGTTAATTTAGTAAGCAAAACCTTGCAAACAAAGGATATGTTTATTGATGTTTCTATTGAGAAAGTGGAAGGTTTTTTTATATTTCGAGCGGTAAAGGGAAACTGGTTTTTTAGAAGCATTTGAGATAGCGAAGTGAATTGCACGTGAGTTGGATATTGGTGCAAAATTTCCTGAAAGGCGAGAAATTAAAAGAAAGAAACAATTTGACAAGAATCCAAATGATACAAATGGTATCACACCGAATCATTTTGAATCAACTATTTTATACCTTTTGTTGATCAAGCAATTTCCTCACTGAAAATCAATTTTGAACAATATAAGGGTTATAAAAAAGGTTTCTTATTTACCTCTGAAACAATTTAGTCATTGTATACCGATAGTTTGAAATCTTCTTGTGCTAATATGTCCCTAAGGATAAAAAGGTGACAGTGACGCCAATTAAGATAGAAAATCTGACATTGATGCCAGTAAACTCTATGTTGAGTCTTCTTAAAAATTCAATTCCAAATGGAATCATGAGGCTTGAAGTTCTGTCTCGGTTGACTGAATTTTTTTAAAGTCTCAGTCATCTCAAAAAAGTGCAACTGCAGTTCAAATAAAAGTGTAATTGCAGTTTTTTAACAGAAAAGTGCAACTCAAAGCACTTTTTTTGGAAGTGACTTAGACTTAAGAAAATCTCAGTGTTGACTGAGACATATTGTTTTCTCAATGGAAGTATTGCAAATTTGCAAATAGTTTTGTTAACCATTATTGTGATTGTCAGCAAAGTGGAGCTTTTCTAAATTGAAGATATAGAAGTCCTATATACGATGACACAACAAAGGTTCAACTATTTGGCCACACTTGCACTTGAGAGTGAAGTGTTATACAAGATTGATTATAATATTAAAGATTTAATTTCCAAGAATCCAAAAAAACGTTGTTGTTCGAATAAATATAATGCGACCAAGAATTTAGTATGTATGCTTTTTGATATATCCAATTTCTATGTAAGATACTTTGGTTGAATAGTCCAGAAAGATGCGTAGGTCAGAAATTCAGAATTAAACAGACATGAACAGATCATAGATTACGTGCTCCTTTATTACTGAATCAATCAATCACCCAAACCAAAAGCCTCAGCAGCGCCTGACGAAGTCCGCCACGACGGCGAGCTCCTTGGCGGCGAGGTCGGAGTCGTACTTGGGCAAGAAGTAGACATGGCCCTCGCCCTTGGTGTCGTAGACCTGGAGCTCGCCGTCCCACCCGCACGCCTTGATCCCCTCCGCGTAGGCGCGCGCCCTCTCCACGAACCAGCAGAGCTCCGCCGTGGTGACCAGCACGCGGCCGCACCCGAGCTGCCTCCACTCCTCGGGCGACGCCATCGGGTTGATGTAGGGGTGGTCGGGGCCGAGCTCGCCGGCGCAGGCGACCTGCCACGCGCGCTCGAATCCGCCGCGGACGGCGGCGTCCGTCGGCTCCCCGCCCAACGGCTCCTTCCCCCAGAAGTAGGGGTGCAGGAGCGCGATGCCGCTGACCTTGTCGATGCGCTCCTTCCGCAGCCGCATCGCCGTGTTGTGCGCCATGTTGGCGCCGGCGCTGTCGCCGGCGAGGACGACGCGGGCCGCGTCGCCGTGCGCGGCGAGCCAGGGCTCGGGGCCGCCCGGGCGGCACGCGGCGACGACCGCCCTGAGGGCCGCGAAGGCGTCGTCGTAGGCGGCCGGGATGGGGTGCTCCGGCGCGAGGCGGTAGTCGACGGAGACGACGACGGCGGGGGCCGCGGCGGCGAGGGCGGCGGCGTACCTGTGGTAGAGCGGGGAGGCCGCGGTGTGGACGAAGAACGCGCCGCCGTGGAAGAACACGACGACGGGGAGCCTCTTCTCGGGGGCGGCGGCGGCGGAGGGGGGTAGGTAGAGGCGGGCGGAGAGGTTGGCGGCCGGGTCGAGGACGACGTCCTTGGAGGCGACGCCGTTGGCGGGGTCCCCGGAGGGGGAGGGCGGCACGGTCTCGGTGCCGTCGAAGCGCTCGACGCGGCCGTTCTTGTACCAGCGCAGGACGCCCGGCATGTCGTACTCGATCTCGGAGCCGGCGTCCATGGCGGCCTTTGGCTCCGCGGCGCGGGGCGGCTTGAGGAGTTGGATCGGGAACTTGAACTGGAAGAGCAAAGCGGCGAGCGGAGCGAGGAGGAGAGCTGCCCAGAGCACCCGTCGAGAGGATTCTGGAGCGGAAATGGGCATTTCTTTGACTGTGTGTGTCTGGTCTGGTGGCCGGTCGCCGTTCAGAAAACGAGAGCTGCACCGGATGGGATCTGAGCGATACTACCTGGCGTTGCTCCGATTCCGATCCAACGGTCTTTTTTTTTTGCGAAAAGTCCACACCTCTATTGATAATAATCCATAGCAGTAGTGCAGTACGAAGAAACTAAAAGATAAGAAAAATTATAAATATGTCCATAGACCACCTCGCGACGACTAAAGACACTATTGCGAGCGAAGGCGCGCCGCTATTATCACACCTCCAACACTGAAACTAGGCAAAGCTTGTTGTAATAAATAAACGGGAAGTTATCGTGCTAAGGTCTCGAAGAACCAGCGCACCAGAGCAGCAATCATCGTCAAAGATGAAGTGCGTAGATCCAAATAGCCATACCTGAAACCACCCCAACAAACACGAAAACCGACTAGATCCCAAGAGATCTACATGATGCACAACTCCACATGCCCTCCGCCAGCGCTAGATGCACCACCGGAACGAGTATATGACGGGAAGGACCTTATTCTAACTTAAAGATGTGGTTGCCGCCTCACCATATGGAAGAAGACACTGAAAAATAACCTAAACAAATAACGGAAACCTCCCTCCGGCGAGAGGCCCTAAGGCCACCGAAGACGGAGCGAACCAACGGTGTCGCCGCGAGAGGGAGGGAACCGTAGATGGATTTCGGTGTCGCCTGAACGATCGCCTCCGATCCAACGGTCTTTGACCGAGCACGCCGGATGCGATGGTCCTATATGGTAGCGATCATCATTCGAATAGCTTTACCGGTGTGGATCGCGATTGTGGCCACAAGGGTTACAATCGTAGATCATCAGCTCTCGCCTACCATAATTACCACACGCTATTGTTTAAGAAGTCGGGCACAAGGGATACCATGACAATGCGACGTCGCCGTTGACGCCATGACCATGTGGAACATCCACGTAGTCGGCCACAAGGCATACCACGACGATGCGCAGAAATACCATGACGCCACCTCCCACATAGTTGGGCAGAATGCATACCACAAACAGTGCACGGAAAATACCACCATGTCGTCGTTCACCATGGACAGGTGAATAAGATGATCAAGAACACAAGTGAGATTTTGAAAAATATGTTTTTTTCACGAAAACACAAAAGCATTGTGTTTTGATGCATTGATAGAAAAAAAGAAGTTATATGTACAAACCCCCGAAAGGGCACACCCTGCCATACAACTCAACCTAAGAAAAGCTAATCTAGGGGAGGAGCTGGCGGACACTCTGGGCTCCCGCGTCCGCCCATTGCCGCACGTTAGATCTAATGTCGTTGAGTAGGAATGTCACCGAAGGCCGTGCATTGTCGAAGACCGCCGCATTCCGTTGTTTCTATATCCACCACGCCCAGAGAAATATGTTAAAGTACACCCAAATAAACTACCACATGTATATTACATCTAGCGAAGTGAAGAACTTACACTATGAGAGTTTTATATAATGGTGAGGTGAAGCTACTCCTCTAAGGAAATTTCAACCAGTCGATCATGTGCGACAAATTTGTTAAAATCGTTTAAAAAAAGCTATGAACATGAACACGAAATTTACGATTTTTTGACTGACCAGACTCAGACCCGATTGTCCGAATGGATTCATATCATCGATATACATCTTTTTTATGTACATCTTATTTTGATTTAAACCATGATTGTATTGATTTGAATGGAGTAGGTGAACGAGTTTAAGGGAGAATCCCACAGGTGCAAGCTAACACTGAGGGCCCTTTTGTTGTGGCTTTTTTTGACTTTTTGGCTTTGGCAAAAGCCAAAAAAAACACCTAGATTTTGGAAGCCAAAAACAAAGATCCTATTCTTTTGGCTTCCAAAATCCAAAAGCCAAAAAAAGCACCTTTTTTTGGCTTTTGCCAAAGCCAAATGCCAAAAAAAAACCACAACAAAAGGGCCCTGAGAAGGGGGCATGCTTTGAGGGAATGGGCGATTCGGTAGCTCCTAGGCCAGGTCCATGTGTGCTTTAAAACTTGTGCTATACAACAACGTGGAGAAGGCCGGGCAAGCGAGCGGTCCATTTTCATCGTTCTTGATGTGAGCCAAAGTACCTGCGATGAACTACTAAACGTGCCCTAATCTATTCTGGTCAGGTCCTCCATTGTTCTTTCTTCTTCATCTTGGATGGGGAAGAAATAGCGGCAACGTGGGGTGGTTTTTATACCGGGGGAAGGGGGGGCGCTGGCGGCCATTAAAGCCGACGCGTGTCCCAACAATGGGATGCATCAATGCCTGCTGCCGCTGAAGGCGAGCAGATGCGGCGCGGAAGGCGAGGAGAAAGACGATCGATCCGCAGCCGCTGATTACGCTGGCCCACGATGACCGATCGATTGGCGCTCTCTCTACCTACCCTTCTTCCCGCCAACTCGCTTCCATCTGGCGCCCCCGCTAGCCTCCTCGTAGGTTGGGTTCGGCTTAGGGGTGCCAGATTAGTTGTTGGACTGCGCCAGTGCCAAAATGAAATTAGACGGGCCATCTAGGCGCAATTTTTTGCGCTGGCACCACCCATAGTCCTTTAGGGGCTTTTAGGGTCCAGAGTGGATGCTCTTATGTTTAGTTAAAATCAAATTCTATAAAGTTTTTTTTGCGGGTAAAAGAGGATATATTAAGCAACAGGGATTACATCTTGTTCATAAACCAGAGCCTGAGCCAAACAGTCAGGTCCAGAGCCGATCCAAACCATAGTTCTAGATTCTGTTCTTGCAAAATTTGCAAGACAATGGCTAACCCTATTCTGCGAGCGATCCACTTTTACAAAGGATACATTTGTAGTGCCATTAGCTAGTAGTTTGATTTCAGAGATAATATGCCTGATGGAGGAGCGGTCTTGAGACCCGTTGTTAAATAATATTAACATCTACAATATAAAATTTATCATATTAGAATTGTTATTAGGTATATTTTAAAATTATATGCATTTGATTTGATGAATTTGATTTTTTCTTCTAGTTTTTGTCAAACTTTACAAATTTTTGATTTTGACTAAACCTAGAACGCAAGGTAATTATAAGTGAAGGGAGCAACTGCCTCTGTTATAGAAATAAATGTCACAACTTTTTCTAAATATAGATATATCTAGAATTACACATGGAAGTGGGCAGTAGTTGTGATTTGTGAAGGGACAAAGCACATGGTCGGTGAACTGCAGAACTTTGCACCAACATTGATCGATCAATCTTTTCGACTTAACCAAATGTGTCCGCAAAAGCCCAGAAAATTCAGATGGAGTGTTTGTTCAACGCAAATGCAACACAAATCATACATCAATTGGGAGCCTCGTTCTCCACCGCTCCCGTCCCTCTTCTCCCTTCTTCTGCTCCACCTCCCCGAGGACCGGTTGGCCCCTCCCTTCTCCTCTCCGGCGGTGGCCGGCGACGAGATGGTGAGGGACCCCTCCCTGTACAGTTTTAGACTAGACTTTGTTCTGTGTTTCGGCGTCATGCCGGTGTCTTGGAGCAGCGCGCCGGAGTTCGGCCAGATCTGGCGCAGGTTTGGGCTCCCCTTTGTCGTGTTGATGCTCTGGAGGTTGGAGATCGACGCTGCGGAGTGGAGCATAGGAGTCTCCTTCAATAAGGCCGTGGTTCGTGGAGCTCCGGCTCTGGCTGGCTATGCTCTTGCTGGTCGCTATGGTGGCGAGCGGTGGAGCAGGCTTGACAGAGCAAGAGCTTCTTGGGAAGTTCGGTCGTCTGCGAGGTGGAGTTCTAGCGCGGCAGCGGGGATCTGCCGCTGTGATCTGGGGCCGGTGAGGCGGCCGCTCCACTTCAATCGTGGGAGGAAATCCTCGGTGGCAGTTTTGCCAACGAATGCTCTAGCTGAAAGGCAGCTTCTCCCACCTTGGATGCTGGCAGCAGGTAACTACAATCTCAGCTTGTTCTGCTGGCGCAAGGAGATGTACAACCTCCAGGTCCTCGTGCCTTGTTGGAGGCCCTTTGGCTCCGGGACGGTGCGCTCCCGCCGTAGCACCCCAAGTGGTGGAGTCCCCGGTGGTGTCACGGTTGGCCGTTCTCGGATGCTTCGGCAAGACTGTGGTGGAGAAGGAGCTCGACGAAGGCTTGGTCTGGATTGCTTTTTCCTATTTTGTTCTAGGGCCTTAAGTGCAAATTCTAAGGGCCACAATGTAACTTTCTTTTTTTCCTTCAGGTCCTTTATGTCAAATGTAATCCACCGCTGTTGGTATGAATGCAGCAATCGGGGTCCTTCCAGGCCCCTCTTCCCGTTCAAAAAAAAAAAAAAAAAATCATACATCAATACATCAAGACCGCAACGCAGCTGCGTAAATCTTTGACAGGTTCAGGAACCTGGAGATGACCTCATCCTGCCTGACGGCGTCGTCGCAGGCGAAGTTGCCGAGATGGAAGCAGTGGCCCTGCCCGGCCACCTCCAGCACCTCCACCTCGCCGGCCCACCCGCTCGCCCTGAGCCCCTCGCAGTACGCGCGGCCGCGGTTGCGGCACACGTCCGTCTCCGCCAGGCACATGAGCACGCGCCCGCACGCCAGCGCCTCCATCGACGGCGCGCCGGCCACCAGCGGGTTGATCCAGGGGTCGTCGACACCGGTCGTCCCGGGGCGTACCACGCGCCACATCTTCACCACGTTCTCCGCCATCACGGGGTCGCGGTCCTCCGACGGCACCTTGCCGTGGCCCAGGAAGTAGGGGTGGACCAGGAGGATGCCGCCGCTGATTTTGGCGCCGTGGGGCAGCATGCCCAACTCTGCGCCGGCGCGCATCGCCAGGTGGTGCGCGATGTTGGCGCCTGCGCTCTCACCTCCCAGGGACAGGCGGGAGAAGTCGGCGTGCTCGGTGAGCCATGGCTCCTCGCCGTCGGAGCCGCCGAGCACGTGGGATGCCACCTAGGCTAGCACCTCCCACGAGTCATCGTAGGCTGCGGGGAGCGGGTGCTCGGGCGCGATGTTGTAGTCGACGGACACGACGATGGCCCCGGCGCGCGCGGCCAGGGAGGTGAGGTACCCATGGAAGACGAAGTTGAAGGCAGTGTGGAGGATGAAGCCGCCACCGTGGAAGTAGACGAGGATCGGGAGCTTCTCTCCCTCTCCGCCGCTCTCTGCTGTGGCGACGGGCGGGAGGTAGAGGTGGACGGCGACGTTGGGGGAGATGGTGTGGTCTTTCGACGGCGACTATCATCTTCATCGAATGTCACATCACAAGATTCCACAACTCGTCCACTTGACTTGTTGAAGACTCTATAGGCGTGAGAATCTATTGCATAGCCAACAAAGATACATTCTTGAGCTCTTGAGTCAAACTTGAATAGACGTGCATCTTTACCAAGCACATAGCATTTGCATCCGAAGACCTTGAAGTAGGAAACATTGGGCTTGTTACCGGTTAGGATCTCATATGGTGTCTTCTCCAAACCCTTGCGAAAATATAGGCGATTTGTAGCATGACAAGTGGTTGAAATAGCTTCCGCCCAAAAGTTGTAGTTGGACTTGTACTACATCATAATGGTTCGAGTTGCTTCAATGAAGGTACGATTCTTCCTTTCGGCGACCCCATTTTGTTGGGGAGTATGTCAACACCCGGATTTTTAAGTCCAGATGCCTATTATGCCATACATTGCAATCCCAGGAAGATTGTTTTTGCGAGACATAATAAGTTCATATCACAACACATCATTCATTACAAACCATAATAGTCTTACATCAAAGGATCGCATGATCCAGTCTTAGTACAACAGTTGATCTAAGGATCAATTACAAAACACATAGCGAAATACGTAGTAGTGGTCCATCTGTTCCACAGGCAACGCTTGACGTTAGGAGACGATCCTAGTTATCATAGACGTCCTGCTGTCCATCATCCTGATACTGCTGCTCCTCTTCATAGTCTGGCAATTTGAATAGCCAGGGACACAACCATGAGTACTTTAAAGTACTCGCAAACTAATACTAGTGTAAGCACTATTACCATAGCAAGGGAGTTCTAAGCTCTAGGTTCATTTGCATAAAGCCAATTTTATTTCATAAGCACTTAGTAGTAAAAGACTCTTTATTTGTCTAACTAGACTCAAGTGGGAACATTAGTGTCATTCCCACAACTCTGTTGTGTTCAAGTCAAATTCATCTTTCAATTCACCATTCATTATTAGAAAACATCTGACAATAGAACAGTATGGCCATCCAACCGTCCATAATCGCGGACACGGCTATTCGAATAGGTTTAACACTCTGCAGAGGTTGTACACTTGTGCCACAACATTTTATTACATCCGTCAGGGATAGCCCTGAATAATCATACTCAGTATGCGGATCATCAACCATTAACCTTTCACTTACATACCCTAGTATAGGCACCTCCCCCATGAGTTTGGCCTCCCAATCTGCCATCCTGGGAACTGCACAGGGCTTGGGTAAGACATTCACCTCATTTTCACGTCATTTCACCTTTCACGGAGGCAGCCTCGGCATAACCCCTATGACGCTTGTTTAGAGGGAACCCATACTAAGGTGCATAAATTTCTAGTTAAGCCCTACCCATAATCAGGTATTGTGGGGGTACTCTAAAATTGGAATGGTATCGCATCCGAACTCAATCATCAGTTTTTGTCAAAATCACCATGTCATTCAGTGTCAACTTCACCTTCAAAACTTTCAATAGAATGACTCATCATTCCAAGGTTTTCAAAGTCATTTGATTTACATGTTCCCATCTAGAGTAGTCAATTTTAGTTTTAGCACTAGCAACTAATCATGAGGGGTGCTAACTACTTGTAGCTCTCTAGTCTAATTTTGATGCTCTTGTAATACTCCATATCTAGACCAAAGTTAACTATAAAAGTAAGCCTTGATAATCAAAGTAAAAGCTTTGCAATATAAAAACTTGGGCTTGGAAAGTAAAGTCCTTAACACAAAATAATATTGCAATGGTGCCTTGCTCAAGTAGAGCTTGCATTAGGGTAGCTTGCAAGAGTATAGCTTGCTCATGGTGATATCTTGGATTAGTAATAGCTTGCCTTGATTGGTACAGTGGTCAAAGTTTTCTTCTTCTTCGTAGAAGACCTCCTCCTCCTCGTAGCCTTCGGTACTAGCGTCTATAAATGGATACGAGGTATACAATCACCAAACCATGCTTAAGTACTAGACGTAACACTCAAAGAGATCACACAAGCTAATCTAGCATCACAACATTATTAACATGGTGGTTGGCTTTGTTTCCTTTTAAGAAAAATAATTTCCTCTCATTGAAATATTTATTAGGGTTTCTATTTATTTCCTTTGAGAAATAATTTCCTCTCATTGAATATTACTAGGGTTTAATATCCTCAAATAATAAGTATGAGATCATGTTGACCAAAGTCAACACTTCCTATTTACCATTTTAGAAAATGATTTAAATGAGATAATACATCTCATACAATTTAAATATTACTTTGGAAATGGTTTAATATTCCCAAGTAATAACATATGAGGTCATGAAGACTATTGTTATCACCTCACATTTAATTACTTGGGAAAATGATTTTAATGAGATGCTACATCTCATAGATTTCAAATACTATTTTTGAAGTAATTTAAATGAGCTAGAAATGACTACATAGCTATTATTTGAATCTAGCCCATGATCACATGAAACAACCATGGCATATTTTTGCATAAACAATTAGAGTTTTTGAAATTTGAATTATGAGAGGTGGAATCACCTCAAAATTCATTATGGTTGATTTTTAATAATTGTTTGAATTTTGAAAAGGTACTGACTTGTTATTTTTCTTGCAAGTGTTCTACAATGGATCAAGGGTTGAGACCAAAGGGGTTGGATAGAGAATTTCATAAGCTTTCAAGAAGTATAAAATTCATCAATTTTGGCTCAATAGATTTTGTTCTATTGAAATTTGAATTGGGCACCAGTATTGAATTTAAACTAACTGAATTAATTCAAATTCAAATCGTGGGCTTAGGCGGGAAGACGAGATGGGCCAGTGAGAGAAAAAGGGAAAAGGGCCGGCCCAGCTACGCGTCTCGCATGCAAGGGCCGCCTGACTGTGGGCTCCACTCGTCAGCGACTATTTAAACAACGAAACGGTACGCGTGATATGGAGTGTTGGATTAGATGGGGATCTAACGGCTGACGCTCGTCGTCGTCGACGGCGAGCACGGGCGCTACTGGCGGCGAGCACTAGGGGGTCGGCGGCTCACCGGAGGTCCGGCGATCGTCGGCGAGGTGATTGATGTCTACGCACGCTTCTATTCCTGTAGACAGTGTTGGGCCTCCAAGAGCAGAGGTTTGTAGAACAGCAGCAAGTTTCTCTTAAGTGAATCACCCAAGGTTTATCGAACTCGGGAGGTAGAGGTCAGAGATATTCCTCTCAAGCAACCCCAATTAAGATACAAGAAGTCTCTTGTGTCCCCAACACACCTAATACACTTGTCGATGTATAGGTGCACTAGTTCGCGAAGAGATAGTGAAATACAAGTAATATGGATGATTATAAGTAGCAATTACAATCTGAAATAAAAATGGCAGCAAGCGAACATGTAACAGAACTTGATGGAAACGGTGTTTCAATGCTTAGAAACAAGGCCTAGGGATCATACTTTCACTAGTGGACACTCTCAACATTGATCACATAACTGAATAAATAAATGCTACTTTCTACACTCTCTTGTTGGATAACAAACACTATTCATTGTGTAGGGCTACAAAAGCACACCTCAAGCCGGAGTAAACAAGCTCCACAACATCCAGAGTTCATATTAGAGTAACCTCTAGAGTGCATAATAGACCGTTGCAATTTAGACCGAGTACTAACATAGCATACACACTGTCAACAATAGCTATGAAAGGGGAATAGATCACATCAATACTATCATAGTAATAGTTAACTTCATAATCTACAAGAGATTACAATCATAACCTACGCCAAGTACTACATGATGCACACACTGTCAACATTACATCATGGAGGAGGAATAGACTACTTTAATAACATCACTAGAGTAGCACATAGATTAATAGTGATACAAAGCTCATGATCACATAAAGATCACACCATGGGAGGGAGAGATGAACCACATAGCTACCGGTAGAGCCCTCAGCCTCGGGGAGAACTACTCCTCCTCATCATGGGAGACAAGAACGGCGATGAAGATGGCGGTGATGTCGATGGAGATGACTCCGGGGCAATTCCCGTCCGGCGGCGTGCCGGAACAGAGACTTTCCCCCGAAACGAGTTTCGCGATGGCGGCGCCCCAGTCTTTCGGAGTTTCGTCAATTGTTGTAGGGTTTTCACGACGGGGAGAATATATAGGCGAAGGGGCAGCGTCGGGGGAGCCAGGGGGCTCCCTCCCCATAGGTCGGCGTGGCCAGGGGGGCCACCCGCGCCGCCATATGGTGTGGGTCCCTGCTGCCCTTCCTTGACTCCTCTTCGGTGTTGGAAGACTCCGTGGAAAATAGGGCCGTGGGCTTTTGTTTCGTCCAATTCCGAGAATATTTCGTGTAGGATTTCTGAAACCAAAAACAGCAGAAAACAGGAACTGGCACTGCGGCATCTTGTTAATAGGTTAGTCCCAGAAAATGCATCAAAATGATATAAAGTATGAATAAATCATGTAGGTATTGTCATAAAACTAGCATGAAAAATAAGAAATTATAGATACGTTGGAGACGTATCAAGCATCCGCAAGCTTAGTTCCTACTCGCCCTCGAGTAGGTAAACGATAACAAGGATAATTTCTTAAGTGACATGCTACCAACATGATCTTGATCAATACTATTGTAAAGCATATGAAATGAATGGAGTGATTCAAAGCAATGGTAAAGATAATGATTAAACAACTGAATCATATAGCAAAGACTTTTCATGAATAGTACTTTCAAGACAAGCATCAAAAAGTCTTGCATAAGAGTTAACTCATAAAGCAATAGATTCTTAATAAGAGGTTTTGAAGCAACACAAAGGAAGATTTAAGTTTCAGCAATTGCTTTCAACTTTCAACATGCATATCTCATGGATAATTGTCAACACAAAGTAATATGATGAATGCAAGTAAGCAAGTATGTAGGAATCAATGCACACAGTTGACACAAGTGTTTGCTTCTAAGATAGAAGGAAGTAGGTAAACTGACTCAACATAAAGTAAAAGAAAGGCCCTTCGCAGAGGGAAGCATGGATTACTATTTTTGTGCTAGAGCTTTTATTTTGAAAACATAGAAACAATTTTGTCAACGGTAGTAATAATTCATATGTGTTATGCATAAGACATCCTATAAGTTGCAAGCCTCATGCATAGAATACCAATAGTGCTCGCACCTTGTCCTAATTAGCTTGGATTTCCATGGATTATCATTGCATTACATATGTTTCAACCAAGTGTCACAAAGGGGTACCTCTATGCCGCCTATACAAAGGTCCAATGAGATAGATCGCATTTGATTTCTCGTTTTTGATAGATCTCAACTAAGGACATCCATACCGGGACAACATAGAAAAGATAATGGACTCCTCTTTAATGCATAAGCATTCAACAACAGATAATATTCTCATAAGAGATTGAGGATTAATGTCCAACCAAACTTCCACCATGATACATGGCTTCGGTTAGCGCCCAATGTTCTTCTCTAACAATATGCATACTCAAACCATTTGATCATGATAAATCACCCTTACTTCAGACAAGACGAACATGCATAGCAACTCACATGATATTCAACAAAAGTGTAATAGTTGATGGCGTCCCCAGAAACATGGTTACCGCTCAACAAGCAACTTATAAGAAATAAGATACATAAGCTACATATTCTTTACCACAATAGTTTTTAAGGCTATTTTCCCATGAGCTATATATTGCAAAGACAAGGAATGAAATTTTAAAGGTAGCACTCAAGCAATTTACTTTGGAATGGCAGAGAAATACCACATAGTAGGTAGGTATGGTGGACACAAATGGCATAGGTTTTGGCTCAAGGTTTTGGATGCACGAGAAGAATTCCCTCTACAAGGTTTTGGCTAGCAAGGTTATTTGAAGCAAACACAAGTATGAACCGGTACAGCAAAACTTACATAAGAACATATTGCAAGCATTATAAGACTCTACACTGTCTTCCTTGTTGTTCAAACACTTCACCAGAAAATATCTAGACTTTTAGAGAGACCAATCATGCAAACCAAATTTCAACAAGCTCTATGGTAGTTCTTCATTAATAGGTGCAAAGAGCATGATGCAAGAGCTTAAACATGATCTATTGAGCAAAACAATTGCCAAGTATCGAATTATTCAAGACCATATACCAATTACCACATGAAGCATTTCTGTTTCCAACCAAATAGCAATAAATGCAGCAGCTTTTAACTTTCGCCATGAACATTAAAAGTAAAACTAAGAACACAAGTGTTCAAATGAAAAAGCGGAGCATGTCTCTCTCCCACATAAGCATGAATTTATTCAGAGAATGAAAATAACAAAACTAAAATAAAAGCACACAGACGCTCCAAGTAAAGTACATAAGATGTGACGGAATAAAAATATAGTTTCACTAGAGGTGACCTGATAAGTTGTTGATGAAGAAGGGGATGCCTTGGGCATCCCCAAGCTTAGATGCTTGAGTCTTCTTGAAATATGCAGGGATGAACCACGGGGGCATCCCCAAGCTTAAACTTTTCACTCTTCTTGATCAATCATCCTCCTCTCTTGACCCTTGAAAACTTCCTCCACACCAGACTCAAAACAATCTCATTAGAGGGTTAGTGCATAATCAAAAATTCACATGTTCAGAGAGGACACAATCATTCTTAACACTTCTGGACATTACCCAAAGCTACGAAAGTTAATGGAACAAAGAAATCCACTCAACACAAAAGAGGCAATGCGAAATAAAGGCAGAATCCAAAAACATCCGTGGACGATTTTTAGAGGCACTTAACAGGCTCAGATGAAAAAACTCAAAACTAATGAAAGTTGTGTACATATCTGAGTATCACGCATGAAAATTTGCAGCATTTTACGAGTTTCCTACAGAGAGATCTACTCAAATTCGTGACAGATAGAAATCTGTTTCTGCGCAGAAATCCAAATCTAGTATCAACCTTCTATTAGAGACTTTACTTGGCACAAAAACAAAATAAACATGATAAGGAGAGGTTGCTACAGTAGTAACAACTTTCAAGACACAACAAAACAGTAGCAAAATAAAAACATGGGTTATCTCCCAAGAAGTGCTTTCTTTATAGCCATTAAGATGGACTCAGTAATTTTAATGATGCTCGCGCAAGAAATAAGAGTTGAAGCAAAAGAGAGCATCAAAAGCAAATAAGAAACACTTTTAAGTCTAACCCACTTCCTATGAAAAGGAATCTTGTAAGTAAACAAGTCATGTAAGCATAATGCAACAAGCATGGAAAGGCAACACAAGCACAACTTCAAGATTCTCAACATAAAGAGGGGAAACTTAATATTATTAAGATGCATATAACCATGTTTCCCTCTCTCATAATAACTTTCAGTAGCATCATGAACAAACTCAACAATATAACTATCACATAAATCATTCTTATTCACATGCATAAAAGTATCATTACTCTCCACATAAGCATAATCAATTTTATTAGTAATAGTGGGAGTAAAACTATCACAACCATTATTGTAATTATCATAAATTGCAGGCATGGTATAATCATAATAAACTTTATCCTCCATAGTAGGTGGCACCAAAATACCACTATCATTATAATCATCATAAATGGGAGGCAAATTATCATCAAAGTAAATTTTCTCCTCCATGCTTGGGGGACTAAAAATATCATGCTCCTCAAAACCAGCTTCCCCAAGCTTAGAATTTTCCATAGCATTAGCAACAATGGTGTTCAAAGCATTCATACTAATAACATTGACATTAGCATGCATATAAAGTTCCATAGGTTTTTTAATTTTCTCTTCAAACACCTCATGTCCTAACTCAATATAAAGTTCATAAAGATATCTAATTTTTTTGTTGTTTTACATTAAGCCTAACTAGTGAAAATAAAAACAAGAAACAAAAAGATATAATTGCAGGATCTAAAGGAAATAGCTTCGAGCACTCACACACCGGCAACAATGCTAGGAAATAGCTTAGTAGTCGGAGGATGTGAATACCTTTTACCTTACCTCCCCGGCGCAGAAAATAGCTTGATGTCTACGCACGCTTCTATTCCTGGAGTGTTGGGCCTCCAAGAGCGAGGTTTGTAGAACAGCAGCAAGTTTCCCTTAAGTGAATCACCCAAGGTTTATCGAACTCAGGGAGGTAGAGGTCAGAGATATTCCTCTCAAGCAACCTGCAATTAAGATACAAGAAGTCTCTTGTGTCCCCAACACACCTAATACACTTGTCAGATGTATAGGTGCACTAGTTCGGCGAAGAGATAGTGAAATACAAGTAATATGGATGATTATAAGTAGCAATTGCAATCTGAAATAAAAATGGCAGCAAGCGAACATGTAACAGAACTTGATGGAAACGGTGTTTCAATGCTTAGAAACAAGGCCTAGGGATCATACTTTCACTAGTGGACACTCTCAACATTGATCACATAACTGAATAAATAAATGCTACTTTCTACACTCTCTTGTTGGATAACAAACACCATTCATTGTGTAGGGCTACAAAAGCACACCTCAAGCCGGAGTAAACAAGCTCCACAACATCCGGAGTTCATATTAGAGTAACCTCTAGAGTGCATAATAGACCGTTGCAATTTAGACCGAGTACTAACATAGCATACACACTGTCAACAATAGCTATGAAATGGGGAATAGATCACATCAATACTATCATAGTAATAGTTACCTTCATAATCTACAAGAGATTACAATCATAACCTACGCCAAGTACTACATGATGCACACACTGTCAACATTACATCATGGAGGAGGAATAGACTACTTTAATAACATCACTAGAGTAGCACATAGATTAATAGTGATACAAATCTCATGATCACATAAATATCACACCATGGGAGGGAGAGATGAACCACATAGCTACCGGTAGAGCCCTCAGCCTCGGGGAGAACTACTCCCTCCTCATCATGGGAGACAGCAACGGCGATGAAGATGGCGGTGATGTCGATGGAGATGACTCGGGAAATTCCCGTCCGGCGGCGTGCCGGAACAGAGACTTTTGTCCCCCGAAACGGAGTTTCGCGATGGCGGCGGTGCCCCTGGAGTCTTTCTGGAGTTTCATCAATTGTTGTAGGGTCTTCACGACGGGGAGAATATATAGGCGAAGGGGCAGCGTCGGGGGAGCCAGGGGGCTCCCTCCCCATAGGTCGGCGCGGCTAGGGGCCACCCGCGCCGCCATATGGTGTGGGTCCCCTGCTGCCCTTCCTTGACTCCTCTTCGGTGTTCTGACTCCGTGGAAAATAGGGCCGTGGGCTTTTGTTTCGTCCAATTCCGAGAATATTTCTGTGTAGGATTTCGAAACCAAAAACAGCGAACTGCAACTGCGGCATCTTGTTAATAGGTTAGTCCTGGAAAATGCATCAAAATGATATAAAGTATGAATAAATCATGTAGGTATTGTCATAAAACTAGCATGGAACATAAGAAATTATAGATACGTTGGAGACGTATCAGTGATGCGGCTAGGTTGTCGATGACGGCGGAGCTCCTGGTACCGGCGGCGTCTCCTGGGGCGGCTCCAATCGACGGCGAGCTTCTGGGACGATCCGGCGGTACTCCGGCAAGCGATTGGCGGTCTACGGGCTAAATTGGGAGGTGGTGCTGCTCAAGGTGGCTCAGTGAGGAGAGGGAAGAAGATTGGTGTGGAGAAAATGAGCGGGGGAGCGCTCTATTTATAGTGGCGTCGAGGTCCCGAGGCGCACGGGCAGGTCATCGTCGTCGACGATGCTACATCGGCAGAGAGGCGTGGGCGAGGATGCGACGCTGCTCAGTGTCGTCTGGCGGTCCTAGTGCGCGTCATGGCGCAGCAGGAGGTGGACGGGGGCGTGCGGTGACGTTGGTGCCCGTGCGGTACTGTGGCGGAGAGGCGTCGACGGTGGTGTTAGCTACAGGGCATGCGCGAGAAGGTGAGCATGTCTGGGAGCTTCCTGGTGAAGTGCTGAGCGCGTGGGAGAAAGGAGAGGGCGAGGGTAGGTCGACAGCGACGAGGCGAAGCCGTGCACCGTCATGTCCAGGGGTGTGCCAGTGCACGCTCTGGCGCATCGTGGCTGACACGGGCACGTCATGTTCCAGGCGTTGCACGTGTCTCCTCGGCCAATGGAGGGCACGGGCGCGTTCAGTATAGCAAGGCCAACCTCCAGGACAAGGTGAGATCATCAAGAGAGGAGTGGAGAGAGGGGTGACATGGAGGAGTGGCATGGTGGCTCGGCATGGGCATGTTCTGGTCAAAATCATCAAAGTTCATATGGAGTGATGGTTTAGTCTAAAACCCTCTGGATATTTGAGTGTATGATCATATCAAATTATTGCACACAAGGTGTTTGATATAATGGCCGCATGAAGTTTAAATTAAAATTTTGCCAAAATATTTTATGGGTGTGATTCAAATATTGTTTGGCACCTATGGGTGGTGTTGGTTTGCAAAGTGGAATTGATTTGGTAAAAATCAAATATGAGGTGATCTAGAATCTGATTCAATGTTGCAACTTTGCATGCCATTTATAGAATTTGTATGGTTGGTCAACACCAAATGTGTTCACCTTGATGTGCTCTTGGATGAGGAGAAAAGAATTGGGAGAGTTTAGTTTAGAAATTTCTCAATATAGGGGCTCAAAGTATGTATCATGTTAAAATTGTCACATATGACCATTATCATATGTGACTTGGTTTTGATTTTTCTTTTGATTTGTTTTGCATTTCTTTGATTCAAATGTTATTATTTTGAGTTTAGTAATGTTTCCAAACCATTTACACAAAGTAAAATGGCCTAGGTTAAAGATTTGCTAAAGTGTCCATAGGCTCATATGTGAATTCCATTTTTTATTTTATTTTCTTTTTCTTTATTTCTCTTTGATCCAAAAGTCATTGTTTTGGGTTGCTTGAGTGTTAGGTTGACTTGAATAATGGTTCACATCCATTTTGGTAAGTAAATAGGGCATAGACCATTATTTGCAAATATGGCCAATTGCTCACATATGCTTTTTCTTTTCTTTTGTTTTTCTTTTGCTTTGTTCCTTTTTGACTCCAAAGAGCAAGGTTTAGGGTTTAGGAACATGTTCAATAATTCAAACAAACAAGCATGGCAAAATTCACCACATACATGCATGAGCACTATGCAGCTAAGGTAATGCAATTCAAAAAAATTGTTGGCTCCAATTTTTGAAATAAGGGAAATTCATTTTTCTTTGTTTTGAAAATTTGGGATGTTACAGAGTATAGGGTGAGGAGTATTGATGTTTGATACATCTCCAACATATCTATAATTTCTTATGTTCCATGCTAGTTTTATGACAATACCTACATGTTTTATTCACACTTTATAATGTTTTTATGCATTTTCTGGGACTAACCTATTAACAAGATGCCACAGTTCCTGTTTTCTGCTGTTTTTGATTTCAGAAAAGCTGGTTTACAAATATTCTCGGAATTGGACGAAACAAAAGCCCACGGCCCTATTTTCCACGGAGTGTTCCAAAGACCGAAGAAGCGTCGAGGAAGGCCGAGGGGCCCACACCATAGGGCGGCGCGGGGGGCCCCACTGCCGCGCCAAGGTGTGGTGAGGGAGGCCCCTGGCTCCCCCGACATTGCCCCTTCACCTATATATTGCCCCAGACGCGAAAATCCTAGATAATCCAGTCATATTCCACCAAGGGTTCCGCAGCGCCGCCGCCATCGACTACAAGTTTCGGGGGACAGAATCTCTGTTCCGGCATGCCGCCGGGATGGGGAATTGACCCCGGAGCCATCTCCATCGACTCCATCGCCATCTTCATCGCCGTTGCTGTCTCCCATGATGAGGAGGGAGTAGTTCTCCCCTGAGGGCTCTACCGGTAGCTATGTGGTTCATCTCTCTCTCCCATGGTGTGATCTTTATGTGATCATGAGCTTTGTAATCTAGTTGAATATGTAGATGTTACTCTTGTCTATTATGCACTCTAGAGGTTACTTTAATATGAACTCCGGAGTCACTCTCCACGGTGTGATGGTGACAGTGTGCGCATCGTGTGTGATTCCTTTATGACGTTGTGGATCTTGTTTACTCCGGCTTGAGGTGTGCTTTTGCAGCCCTACACAATGAATGGTGTTTGTTATCCAACAAGAGAGTGTTTGAGAGTAGCATTTATTTATTCAATTATGTGATCATTGTTGAGAGTGTCCACTAGTGAAAGTATGATCCCTAGGCCTTGTTTCTAAGCATTGAAACACCGTTTCCAACAAGTTCTGCTACATGTTCGCTTGCTGCCATTTTTATTTCAGATTGCAATTACTACTTATAATCATCCATATTACTTGTATTTCACTATCTCTTCGCCGAACTAGTGCACCTATACATCGACAAGTGTATTAGGTGTGTTGGGGACACAAGAGACTTCTTGTATCTTAATTGCAGGGTTGCTTGAGAGGGATATCTTTGACCTCTACCTCCTGAGTTCGATAAACCTTGGGTGATTCACTTAAGGGAACTGCTGTTCTTTCTGAACCTCTGCTCTTGGAGGCCCAACACTCTAGGAATAGAAGCGTGCGTAGACATCAAGCTATTTTCTGGCGCCGTTGGGAGGTAAGGTAAAAGGTATTCACATCCTCCGACTACTAAGCTATTTTCTAGCATTGCCGGTGTGTGAGTGCTCGAAGGTATCTCCTTTAGATTCTGTAATTTTATCTTTTTTCTCTTGTTTTTATTTTCACTAGTTAGGCTTAATGGAAAACAACAAAAAAATTAGAGATCTTTATGAACTTTATCTTGAATTAGGACATGATGTGTTTGAAGAGAGAATTAAAAAACCCATGGAACTTTGTTTGCAAAATAGTTGTAGCAATGTTTTTAGCATGAATTCTTTGAACACTATTATTTTTAATGCTATGGAAAAGTCTAAGCTTGGGGAAGCTGGTTGTGATATTTTTAGTCCCCCAAGTTTTGAGGAGAAAATTTTCTTTGATGATACTTTGCCTCCCATTTATGATGATTATAATGATAGTGGTATTTTGGTGCCACCTACTATGGAGGATAAAGTTCATTATGATTATTCTATGCCTCCAATTTATGATGATTACAATGATGGATGTGATAGTTTTACTCCCATTATTACTAATAAAATTGATTATGCTTATGTGGAGAGTAATGATACTTTTATGCATGTGGATCATGATAAGAATGCTTTATGTGATAGCTATATTGTTGAGTTTATTCATGATGCCACTGAAAATTATTTTGAGAGAGGAAAGTATGGGTATAGAAATCTTCATGTTACTAAATTTCTTCTCTTTATGATGAATGTTTTGAGCTTTCTCTTGATTTGCTTTTATTTTCTGGGTACTTTAAGACCTACTGGTCCTTATGAGAGAGGGAGACACGATTTCATATATCACAATAATATTAAGTCTCCTCTCCTTGTGTTGAAATTTTTGAAGTTCTATGCTACTCACTTTGTTCTTCATTGACTTGTTTTCTTACAAGGCTCCTATGCATAGGAAGAGTGTTAGATTTAAACATGTTTTATATATGCTTCTTGATGCTCTCTTTTCAACTCTCATCTTTATGTGAGCATCATAAAAATCACTATGCCTAGCTAAAAGGCGTTAAATAAAAGCGCTTATGGGAGACAACCCATCGTTTTTATTTTCTGTTATTTTTGATTTTATTTTTGTTTCGAGTCAAGGTGCTTGTTACTACTGTAGCAATACCTTTTTATCTTTATTTTCTTGCATTGTTGTGCCAAGTAAAGTCTTTGATAGAAAGTTGATACTAGATTTGGATTTCTGCGCAGAAACAAATTTTTAGCTGTCACGGTTTTGAGTTTTCTCTTTGTAGAAGAATCTAAAATTCTGAAAACATTCATGAGTAATCTTCAGATATGTACGCAACTTTCATTCAATTGAGCTTTTCCATCTGAGCATGTTAAGTGCCTCGAAAAATTCGTCTTTACGGACTGTTCTGTTTTTGACAGATTCTGCCTTTTATTTCGCATTGCCTCTTTTACTGTGTTTGAGTGGATTTCTTTGCTCCATTAAATTTCAGTAGCCTTGGGTAATGTCCAGAAGGGTTGGGAATGATTGTGTCCTTGCTGAACATGTGAATTTTTGATTATGCACTAACCCTCTAATGAGATTGCTTTGAGTTTGGTGTGAAGGAAGTTTTCAAGGATCAAGAGAGGAGGATGATATAATATGATCAAGAAGAGTGAAATGTCTAAGCTTGGGGATGCCCCCGTGGTTCATCCCCATATATTCCAAGAAGACTCAAGCGTCTAAGCTTGGGGATGCCCAAGGCATCCCCTTCTTCATCAACAACTTATCAGGTCACCTCTAGTGAAACTATATTTTAATTCCGTCACATCTTATGTGCTTTATTTGGAGCGTCTGTGTGCTTTTATTTTTGTTTATTTGTTTTCGTTTTCTGAATAAATCGGATCCTAGCATGCTTGTGTGGGAGAGAGACACGCTCCGCTTTTTCATTTGAACACTTGTGTTCTTCGTTTTACTTTAATATTCATGGCGAAAGCTGAAAGCCTCAGCATTGATTGTTATTTGGTTGGAAACAGAAAATGCTTCATGTGGCAATTGGTATATTGTCTTGAATAATTTGATACTTGGCAATTGTTTTGATCTCTCAAGTAGATCATGTTTAAGCTCTTGCATCATGTAGTTTAAACCTATTAGTGGAGAACTACCGTAGAGCTTGTTGAAATTTGGTTTGCATGATTGGTCTCTCTAAGGTCTAGATATTTTCGGTAAAAGTGTTTGAGCAACAAGGAAGACAGTGTAGAGTCTTATAATGCTTGCAATATGTTCTTATGTAAGTTTTGCTGTACCGGTTTATACTTGTGTTTGCTTCAAACAACCTTGCTAGCCAAAGCCTTGTACTGAGAGGGAATGCTTCTCGTGCATCCAAAACCTTGAGCCAAAACCTATGCCATTTGTGTCCACCATAACTACCTACTATGTGGTATTTTTCTGCCATTCCAAGTAAATACTTCATGTGCTAACTTTAAACAATTCAAAACTTTATTACTCCTTATTTGTGTCAATGTTTTATAGCTCATGAGGAAGTATGTGGTGTTTTATCTTTCAATCTTGTTGGGCAGACTTTCACCAATGGACTAGTGGCGTATACATCCGCTTATCCAATAATTTTGCAAAAAGAGCTGGCAACGGGGTGCCCAGCCCCAATTAATTAACTTTCATTAATAATTCTCTTCACATGTTTTGCCCTGATTTATCATTAAGCAACTTAATTTTGCAATAGACACTCCTCCATGGTATGTGAAATGTTGGAAGGCACCCGAGGATTCAGTTAGCCATGGCTTGTGAAAGCAAAAGGTTGGGAGGAGTGTCATCTATAAATAAAACTAAAATACATGTGTAAACAAAAGAGAAGAGGGATGATCTACCTTGCTGGTAGAGATAACGTCCTTCATGGGAGCCGCTCTTTGAAAGACTGTTTGACAAGGGGGTTAGAGTGCCCACTACCATTCGTTGACATCAACAAACACCTCTCAAAATTTATTTTTTTATGCTCTCTTTATGATTTAAAAAACTTAAAAAGCTCTAGCACATGATTTAATCCATGCTTCCCTTTGCGAGGGGCCTATCTTTTACTTTATGTTGAGTCAGTTTACCTACTTCTTTATATCTTAGAAGCAAACACTTGTGTCAACTGTGTGCATTGATTCTTACATGCTTGCTTATTGCACTTATTATATTACTTTGTGTTGACAATTATCCATGAGATATGCATGTTGAAGTTGAAAGCAATTGCTGAAACTTAAATCTTCCTTTGTGTTGCTTCAAAACCTTTTATTAAGAATCTGTTGCTTTATGAGTTAACTCTTATGCAAGACTTTTTGATGCTTGTCTTGAAAGTACTATTCATGAAAAGTTTTTGCTATATGATTCAGTTGTTTAGTCATTATCTTTTTGTTAGCAATTAAACTATAGACCATTGCTTTGAGTAACTTCATTCATCTCATATGCTTTACAATAGTATTGATCAAGATTATGTTGGTAGCATGTCACTTCAGAAATTATTCTTTTTATCGTTTACCTACTCGAGGGCGAGTAGGAACTAAGCTTGGGGATTGATATGTCTCCAACGTATCTATAATTTCTTATGTTCCATGCTAGTTTTATACAATACCTACATGTTTTATTCACACTTTATAATGTTTTTATGCATTTTCGGGACTAACCTATTAACAAGATGCCACAGTGCAGTTCCTGTTTTCTGCTGTTTTTGATTTCAGAAAAGCTGGTTTACAAATATTCTCGGAATTGGACGAAACAAAAGCCCACGGCCCTATTTTCCACGAAGTGTTCCAGAAGACCGAAGAAGCGTCGAGGAAGGCCAGCAGGGCCCACACCATAGGGCGGCGCGGGGGCCCCCGCGCGCCAAGGTGTGGTGAGCCTGGCTCCCCCTGCCCCTTCGCCTATATATGCCCCAGACGCGAAAATCCTAGATAATCCAGTCATATTCCACCAAGGGTTCCGGCGCCGCCGCCTCGACGACAAGTTTCGGGGACAGAATCTCTGTTCCGGCACGCGCGGGACGGGATTGCCCCGGAGCCATCTCCATCGACTCCATCGCCATCTTCATCGCCGTTCTGTCTCCCATGATGAGGAGGAGTAGTTCTCCCAGGCTGAGGGCTCTACCGGTAGCTATGTGGTTCATCTCTCTCTCCCATGGTGTGATCTTTATGTGATCATGAGCTTTGTAATCTAGTTGAATATGTAGATGTTATTCTTGTCTATTATGCACTCTAAAGGTTAATTTAATATGAACTCCGGAGTCACTCTCCACGGTGTGATGGTGACAGTGTGTGCATCGTGTGTGATTCCTTTATGATGTTGTGGAGCTTGTTTACTCCGGCTTGAGGTGTGGTTTTGCATCCCTACACAATGAATGGTGTTTGGTATCCAACAAGAGAGTGTTTGAGAGTAGCATTTATTTATTCAATTATGTGATCATTGTTGAGAGTGTCCACTAGTGAAAGTATGATCCCTAGGCCTTGTTTCTAAGCATTGAAATACCATTTCCAACAAGTTCTGCTACATGTTCGCTTGCTGCCATTTTTATTTCAGATTGCAATTACTACTTATAATCATCCATATTACTTGTATTTCACTATCTCTTCGCCGAACTAGTGCGCCTATACATCTGACAAGTGTATTAGGTGTGTTGGGGACACAAGAGGCTTCTTGTATCTTAATTGCAGGGTTGCTTGAGAGGGATATCTTTGACCTCATCCTCCCTGAGTTCGATAAACCTTGGGTGATTCACTTAAGGGAAACTTGCTGCTATTCTATGAACCTCTGCTCTTGGAGGCCCAACACTGTCTACAGGAATAGAAGCATGCGTAGACATCAATGTTGAATGCCTTCTTCGCCGAGGAAGTCATCCAAGGTGCAGTTCTTGAACTCCGTACCATTGTTGCTCCTTATTGCAAGAATCGTGGTGTCATACTTGCGTTGAACTTGAGTGGAAAACTCCATCATAGTCCGTTGAGTCTCACTCTTGTACTTGAAGAAGAATACCCAACTATATCTCGAGTAGTCATTGACGATGACGAGGCAATACTTCTTCCCTCCAAGACTTTCATGAGACGGCGGACCGAAGAGATCAACATGTAGGAGCTCCAAGCACCTTGTGGTAGATATAGTTGTCTTGACCTTGTGTGGAGCTCCATGCATCTTTCCTTGAACGCAAGCCCTACAAATACGATCTTTGCAAAAGGAAACATCTTCTTATAGTCCTAGAATGTGGCCTCCCTTGTGGATACTTTGCAAAGTCCTCATGTTGACATGGGCTAGTCGGCGATGCCATAACCAACCCTTGTCACCTTTAGCAAATAGGCAAAGAGCGGATGGGGTTGTCTTTCTGTAGAAGTCAACAACATACAACCCGGTCTCCACATATCTGAAAAAGGCTACACGGAGTGTCTTGCTCCACAAGAGGACCACCATGTGTTCATCTAAAAAGGTACAAAGACCCATGCGTGCAATTTAATGAACGGAAAGTAAATTTTAACCAAGGGTCTCGACAAGGAGGACATTCACAAGTGAGATATCGGGTGTTACCACCACCTTTGCAAGACCCAATATATTAGAGCTTGTGTTGTGCCATATGATACGGTAGAATGTGATGGCTCGAGGTCGACAACAATGTTCTTGCTTCCGGTCATATGACTAGTGGCTCCACTATCAACCACCCATTTAGCACCATCGGAAGCGTAGTCCTACAAGGAATCAAGTGTTGGATTTAGGTACCCATTTCTCAATGGGTCCTATCATGTTAGTAACAAGGGGTTTGGGAACCCAGATAGTCCAATCAATATTGTTCTCATAAGGACCAACAAAACGAGCACGAACACGACCATAATAGTCAACAAAAATAACATGAGATGGGTTGTTAGCACGAGCGTAGCCCCTTGTAGTGGGGCCGGGGACTCCACCCCTCCTTGGTCTAGAGAAACCTTCCTCATGGGCGATACCCATGTCCTTCTTGTTCTTCTTCTTCTTCTTGGACCTTCTTCTCTTCTTCTTTGTCTTGGTAGCCACATCTCCTTCATTGCTAGAGCCCTCTTTGGCTCCATCTTTTGCTTCTAGGACTCCTTCCAAATAAATGGCTTGAATCTGGAGTCTCTCAATCTTGGCCTTGAAACGATTGACTTCATCTTCATGTTCAGGAAAAGGATGAGTGATATCGAACACTTGGATCTCCTTCTCCTTGTTCACACGAAAATGCTCTTTCAATGCATCTTCTTGGAGGGAGTTCATCTTAAGAGAAAGCACTTGTGCCTCTCCAATTTCGTGATCTCTTTTTCATGATTGCAACAAACACGGTCCTTGCTCAAGGGGAAGCACTCCTTTAAGGCATCTTCTTGCATGGCATTGACTTCCATCAGCTTGGCATTGTTCCTCTTCAAAGCGGAAATCTCTTCCTCATGATCGCAACAAGTGACCTTCTCCTTGCTCAACCAGATGCACTCCATCATGGACTCATTTTGCATCCCATTCAACTCCAAGAGCTTGGCCTTGGTCTTCTGTAGAGCGGCAATCTCTTCATCATGATTGTAACACGGCACCTTCTCCTTGCTCAAACGATAGTGCTCATCCAAGGCTTCTTCTTGGAGGGAGTTAACCTCCAAGAGTGTTGCATTTTGCCTTCTCAAGGCGTAAACTTTGTCTGCAAGCTCACCACAACAAAGGTTAGGGACTTCAAATTCTTTCTCCTTGTGGGCTTCCCCTTGAGGTTGACCACTTGACTTAGAGAGAATTGCGAACTTACTCTCCAAGGATTTGTAGTCCTTGGTGAGGGTTTCCAATTCCTCAAGTAACTTTGTGTGGTCAACATCAAGAGAAAGCTTGTCCTTTTGAGCACACCCACCAAGGCGAGAGAATTATCTTGGTCCTTGGTGAGTTGGGAGATAATAGCATTGTCAGAGACTTCAAGATTGATAACACTTGCTTCAAGAGACATTCATAAGTTTTGCTCCTCCTCATGAGCTTGAGTGAGAGAGGCAATCTCATTGGCCGCCTCGCTCTCAAGCCTCTCCTTCTCCTCTAGAAGATCTTGAGTCGCACCAAATTGAGCCATGAAAGCCTCAACATGTGTCTTGGTATCCCCTTGCATTTTAGTGAGAAAAGCATCCAAACCCACAACCTCACACTTAATAGCAAGGCTAGTGGCATCATCAATAGTTGAAGCATTAGATGAAGATGTAGGTTTGGAAGGTGATGATACCTCCGACAATACCTTTGCCATTAGGCAACGGGAGTGGTTGGTGACGAGGTTCTCATTTGGAGAGTCAAAGCGGGAGTTGGAGGGAGTGGAAATGGCGATGGCGTCCACTCCCTCGTCCTCCTTGTTCGAGCTCTGATCATCATGTTCTCCACCTTCATCTGAGGAGTACTCCTCACGGACGATGAATGCTTTAGGCTTCTTGAGGAAGGAGAACTTGTTGTCACCGGGTTTGAGGATAACTTGGAGAATCCCTTGGAGAAGGTTTTGAACATGTCCTTGCGGACGAGCCTCCCACCATTGTCTTCCCTCTTCTCAAAGGGACATTCCGCGACAAAGTGACTTTTATCGCCGCAATTGTAACAAGCCCTCCCCTTTTGTCCTTCCCTTGGTGTTGTGGGTATACTTCATGGGTGTACCATCAATAGTGCCTAGATCCGGCAAGCCCGGGTGGCCCATAGATGGTGATGGTGGCATATGGCCCATCGGGCGGCCCAGTTGCTGTAGATCAAGATGGATGAAGTCCAGCCCAGGAACAAAGAGCCGGATCCATCGATCGACCCTGGAAGTCGGATCCGGCCTGGCCCATCAGGAGCCCTAGAGGCACAACCACAACTCATTGTAACAACGCGAAAGCGCCCAGATAATTCCAGACAAGCAGAAGTAGGCCCTGTCATTGTGCAGGTGTTCCGAAGCTGGGTAAATCACGTACCACCGTCCCGAGGACTCTCCGCCTGATGGCCCCTACTTCTTCTCTCCCTCATGAGGATCCCTCCCAAGGTACCGTCGAATAGGACAGTTGGCGCCCACCGTGGGTTCACAAATGTTACTCGGAAAATGTTACCTGGCACATCGTGTGAGATGATATAGTTGAAGCATCAGTTCACAAATGTTACTCAGAAAATTCTAAACCAATGCTTGGGGGTTGGTATTACCTGGCGCAAAGTTTTGTGGTTGGCGAAGAATACCCGGAGGTTATCTTCGAGCTTCGTCAGATCTTGTTGCTCTGTCTCCAAATTCCCCCACACTTCATTTATTAAGTTGGTCATGTCCGCATGACGTTGTGCTAGGGGAATCTTTTGAAGAACCAAAAACAAGTGCGGGTGCGTTTGAGGCGTACCGGTTGCACCGCTCAACACCAGTTTCTTTTTGGCATCATTAGCCGTAGCTTCACCGAGGTTATTTCGGGCTCTTCAGGCGGAGGCTTGGATGCGGAGGCGCCTTTGCCGGAATCAGCATCCGGTTCTTCTGGAATATCATCGATATTGATGACATCCTTCGGGTTCGGAGCTGCAGAGGAGGAGGCCTTAGGTAGAACCTCCACTTCCGGGGTGATTGGCATTGTGGCAGGCGAGGGCTCGGGCTTCTTCTTGGGGGGCTTGCTTCCGGAACTTTTGCTGCACGATAAGAGAGAGCGTAACACTTAGCTGTTTTTGAGTTAAGTTGCAAAACTAAGGTAAGCCTGAAGCTAAGCACTTACCCGGATGTAAGGAAGAACTGCTCGATGTTGGGCTGCGAGTGTTTGCTGGTATTAATCTGTTTGAGGCACTGCTTCTCCTTCTCGGCCTTCCGGGTGGCCGCGGCGCTGGGAGCCTCGCGCGCACGTTTCGCGGCCGGGCCGGAGGCTGCTCCTCTCTTCCGCTTGGCGATAGCAGGAGCCTTAGGAGCCTCCGCGTCAGACTCGACCTCCGGGTTTGTGCTGCCGGAGTGCGAAACCCGGGTCAGGGTTCCGAGATCTTTCTCCTCGAGGGCTCCAAGCTGAACATACAAAGATCAAGTCCTTAGACAAAATCGCAGGAACAAAAAGGGAAATGATGATTAGTCGGAAGACTAACCGCGATGCCGGTGCCAGCCGTGTGTATGTCAAGATTGCACACGTGAGTATAAACGTCACGCGGAAACTTGATCATTACCCGGATCCACTTGTCCAGGGCGTGGCGGAGAGGTTGTCCTTGGAGGCGCGCATGGTGTCGTCGCGGCCGCTGTACTCAGACATCAGGCGATCCTGATGTTGAAGTGGCTGGATCCGCTTGGTGAACCATGACAGTGTTAGGTCCTTCCCCGACAATCCCGATTCCGCCAGCTTGCAGATCCGCCTTACCGCCCTGGTCAGTTGAGGTGACTCGGAGAGGTGAGGGCAGTTCGTCCAGGTGGGGGTCTCGTTGGCGGGTCCATCCTTAAAAACTGGGAGCATCTTCAAGCTGGCCGTTCTGAGACATCCTTTGCATAGAAGAACCCCCCCGACCAGTACCTTACGGACTCATGACGGTCCGTGTGGGGGTAGATGCGGCCGGGGCGGATCTTGAAAGTGATGCTCCCGCAGGTGGCCAGTGTAGAAGTCTGCGCGACCGTCTCCTTCTTGAAGGAAAAGTAATACTGAAACAAGGGCAGCTCAGGTGTTACCCAGAGATGACCCTCGCACAGGGTGACGTGGTTCGTGATGGCGAGGATGCTGTTGGGCGAGATGTTGTGGTGTTGCAGTTTGTACGCCTTGAGGATTTCCGTGAAGAAGTCGCTCGGCGGCAACGAGAACCCGTGTTCGACCAGCACCTTGGTCAGAACCCATTCTTCGGCTTCGGGCGCCGGGATCAGGGCACCCGGAACTGTTCGCCAGGATCCGGTTGGAGAAAGCCTTCCGCCTCGAGGTTGCGAAGTTCACCTTGTGTGGTGGTGCAGGGCCACCATTTTCCCTTGACCTCGCCTTCGCGAGATCGAGCCTTTGATTTTTTGGCAGCAGCTTCGTCCACCTTCTTCTCCATCTGCTTCTCTCCGGCTAAGTCCGAAGGGTTAGCAGAGGTTCCCTCGATGTCCTTGCCGGATCCCTTGGAAGGATCCAGCTGGACAGGGGCGAACAGCGGAGGGGCGGAAGAGATGGGCGTTGCCGAAATGGGCTCCATTTGCGATGGAGGCGAAGTAGAGGAAGACATATCTACAAAGTTTCGGAACAAATGACTTAGTCGGAACCACTAATGCATACTAGTCGTCCCTACCAACACCGATGAAAAAGTTCGAGCTGAAGGCTTACTGGAAATGGTTTCCGCGGTGGTCGGAGTCGCCGGCGACGAGGAATTCACTGTGGTGACTCGCTGAAGTTAAGAACTCAATGAACACGTCACGGCGGTGTTGGCTCCGGAGAAACTCCGGTGAAACTCCAGCAGACTCCAGCGCGGCGAAAGCTTGAGCTCGGTGGCGGCGCTGGAACGAGTGGTGAAATGGGGGAGAATGGGGTGATTAGGAGTGTGCGGTGGGATATTTATAGGCGCGGGATGAGATTCGTGCTCCGCATCCTGTGGTCGGAACGCAAGCGTCGCACCGTTGGATGATGGACACGTGTCGAAAACCCTAGCGGTAAAAATGGCTAAGGATAAGTTACCGCTCAAATTACCCGAAAATGGCACCAAGATTGGCGGAACCGTTTGAACCTTTTAAGGTTCTGGGTAAGAATTTAAAACGATGAGCCGTTATCTCTGCAGGGGAGTAACCCGGAGACTCGTTGTAAGAATGAGGTCGATGGTTGAAGTCCCGCGGGATGAAGGGTCTTTCTGGCATGCAAGTTGGAAAGGGAAGAATCATGAAGTTGGAGTTCTTCAAGTTTCCCCGTGTTACCGAGAGGATTGTCGGAAGCAAAGATGATTCGAGGCAGGCGGAAACAAGAGGGGAATCTCGGAGAACTCGGGGCTATTGTTGTGGGTATACTTCATGGGTGTACCATCGACAGTGCCTAGATCCGGCAAGCCCGGGTGGCCCATAGACGGTGATGGTGGCATATGGCTCATCGGGCGGTTCTTGTAGATCAAGATGGATGAAGTCCAGCCCAGAACAAGGAGCCGGATCCACCGATCGACCCTGGAAGTCGGATCCGGCCTGCCCATCGGGGTAGCCGGATCCAGTACGGCGTACAAGGAAAGGCGGATCCTTGACGTGCACGGCAATGTAATATTCCGTAGTTAGGTGACTTGTATTCCGGCTAGGACTCTCCGTGTAAACCCTAGATCTTGGCTCCTTTATAAGACAGATCCCGGGAGCCCTAGAGGCACAACCACAACTCATTGTAACAACACGAAAGTGCCCAGATAATTCCAGACAAGCAGCAGTAGGCCCTGTCATCGTGCAAGTGTTCCGAAGCCGGGTAAATCACGTACCACCGTCCCGAGGACTCTCCGCCTGATGGCCCCTACTTCTTCTCTCCCTCATGAGGATCCCTCCTCCGAGGTACCGTCGAATAGGAAACGACAGTTGGCGCCCACCGTGGGTTCACAAATGTTACTCAAAAAATGTTACCTGGCGCATCGTGTGAGATGATATAGTTGAAGCATCAGTTCACATATGTTACTCAGAAAATTCTAAACCAATGCTTGGGGGTTGGTATTACCTGGCGCAAAGTTTTGTGGTTGGCGAAGAATACCCGGAGGTTATCTTCGAGCTTCGTCAGATCTTGTTGCTCTGTCTCCAAATTCCCCCACACTTCATTTATTAAGTTGGTCATGTCCGCATGACGTTGTGCTAGGGGAATCTTTTGAAGAACCAAAAACAAGTGCGGGTGCGTTTGAGGCGTACCGGTTGCACCGCTCAACACCAGTTTCTTTTTGGCATCATTAGCCGTAGCTTCACCGAGGTTATTTCGGGCTCTTCAGGCGGAGGCTTGGATGCGGAGGCGCCTTTGCCGGAATCAGCATCCGGTTCTTCTGGAATATCATCGATATTGATGACATCCTTCGGGTTCGGAGCTGCAGAGGAGGAGGCCTTAGGTAGAACCTCCACTTCCGGGGTGATTGGCATTGTGGCAGGCGAGGGCTCGGGCTTCTTCTTGGGGGGCTTGCTTCCGGAACTTTTGCTGCACGATAAGAGAGAGCGTAACACTTAGCTGTTTTTGAGTTAAGTTGCAAAACTAAGGTAAGCCTGAAGCTAAGCACTTACCCGGATGTAAGGAAGAACTGCTCGATGTTGGGCTGCGAGTGTTTGCTGGTATTAATCTGTTTGAGGCACTGCTTCTCCTTCTCGGCCTTCCGGGTGGCCGCGGCGCTGGGAGCCTCGCGCGCACGTTTCGCGGCCGGGCCGGAGGCTGCTCCTCTCTTCCGCTTGGCGATAGCAGGAGCCTTAGGAGCCTCCGCGTCAGACTCGACCTCCGGGTTTGTGCTGCCGGAGTGCGAAACCCGGGTCAGGGTTCCGAGATCTTTCTCCTCGAGGGCTCCAAGCTGAACATACAAAGATCAAGTCCTTAGACAAAATCGCAGGAACAAAAAGGGAAATGATGATTAGTCGGAAGACTAACCGCGATGCCGGTGCCAGCCGTGTGTATGTCAAGATTGCACACGTGAGTATAAACGTCACGCGGAAACTTGATCATTACCCGGATCCACTTGTCCAGGGCGTGGCGGAGAGGTTGTCCTTGGAGGCGCGCATGGTGTCGTCGCGGCCGCTGTACTCAGACATCAGGCGATCCTGATGTTGAAGTGGCTGGATCCGCTTGGTGAACCATGACAGTGTTAGGTCCTTCCCCGACAATCCCGATTCCGCCAGCTTGCAGATCCGCCTTACCGCCCTGGTCAGTTGAGGTGACTCGGAGAGGTGAGGGCAGTTCGTCCAGGTGGGGGTCTCGTTGGCGGGTCCATCCTTAAAAACTGGGAGCATCTTCAAGCTGGCCGTTCTGAGACATCCTTTGCATAGAAGAATCCCCCCGACCAGTACCTTACGGACTCATGACGGTCCGTGTGGGGGTAGATGTGGCCGGGGCGGATCTTGAAAGTGATGCTCCCGCAGGTGGCCAGTGTAGAAGTCTGCGCGACCGTCTCCTTCTTGAAGGAAAAGTAATACTGAAACAAGGGCAGCTCAGGTGTTACCCAGAGATGACCCTCGCACAGGGTGACGTGGTTCGTGATGGCGAGGATGCTGTTGGGCGAGATGTTGTGGTGTTGCAGTTTGTACGCCTTGAGGATTTCCGTGAAGAAGTCGCTCGGCGGCAACGAGAACCCGTGTTCGACCAGCACCTTGGTCAGAACCCATTCTTCGGCTTCGGGCGCCGGGATCAGGGCACCCGGAACTGTTCGCCAGGATCCGGTTGGAGAAAGCCTTCCGCCTCGAGGTTGCGAAGTTCACCTTGTGTGGTGGTGCAGGGCCACCATTTTCCCTTGACCTCGCCTTCGCGAGATCGAGCCTTTGATTTTTTGGCAGCAGCTTCGTCCACCTTCTTCTCCATCTGCTTCTCTCCGGCTAAGTCCGAAGGGTTAGCAGAGGTTCCCTCGATGTCCTTGCCGGATCCCTTGGAAGGATCCAGCTGGACAGGGGCGAACAGCGGAGGGGCGGAAGAGATGGGCGTTGCCGAAATGGGCTCCATTTGCGATGGAGGCGAAGTAGAGGAAGACATATCTACAAAGTTTCGGAACAAATGACTTAGTCGGAACCACTAATGCATACTAGTCGTCCCTACCAACACCGATGAAAAAGTTCGAGCTGAAGGCTTACTGGAAATGGTTTCCGCGGTGGTCGGAGTCGCCGGCGACGAGGAATTCACTGTGGTGACTCGCTGAAGTTAAGAACTCAATGAACACGTCACGGCGGTGTTGGCTCCGGAGAAACTCCGGTGAAACTCCAGCAGACTCCAGCGCGGCGAAAGCTTGAGCTCGGTGGCGGCGCTGGAACGAGTGGTGAAATGGGGGAGAATGGGGTGATTAGGAGTGTGCGGTGGGATATTTATAGGCGCGGGATGAGATTCGTGCTCCGCATCCTGTGGTCGGAACGCAAGCGTCGCACCGTTGGATGATGGACACGTGTCGAAAACCCTAGCGGTAAAAATGGCTAAGGATAAGTTACCGCTCAAATTACCCGAAAATGGCACCAAGATTGGCGGAACCGTTTGAACCTTTTAAGGTTCTGGGTAAGAATTTAAAACGATGAGCCGTTATCTCTGCAGGGGAGTAACCCGGAGACTCGTTGTAAGAATGAGGTCGATGGTTGAAGTCCCGCGGGATGAAGGGTCTTTCTGGCATGCAAGTTGGAAAGGGAAGAATCATGAAGTTGGAGTTCTTCAAGTTTCCCCGTGTTACCGAGAGGATTGTCGGAAGCAAAGATGATTCGAGGCAGGCGGAAACAAGAGGGGAATCTCGGAGAACTCTGGGGGCTATTGTTGTGGGTATACTTCATGGGTGTACCATCGACAGTGCCTAGATCCGGCAAGCCCGGGTGGCCCATAGACGGTGATGGTGGCATATGGCTCATCGGGCGGCCCAGTTGCTGTAGATCAAGATGGATGAAGTCCAGCCCAGGAACAAGGAGCCGGATCCACCGATCGACCCTGGAAGTCGGATCCGGCCTGGCCCATCAGGGGTAGCCGGATCCAGTACGGCGTACAAGGAAAGGCGGATCCTTGACGTGCACGGCAATGTAATATTCCGTAGTTAGGTGACTTGTATTCCGGCTAGGACTCTCCGTGTAAACCCTAGATCTTGGCTCCTTTATAAGACAGAGAGCCCTAGAGGCACAACCACAACTCATTGTAACAACACGAAAGTGCCCAGATAATTCCAGACAAGCAGCAGTAGGCCCTGTCATCGTGCAAGTGTTCCGAAGCCGGGTAAATCACGTAACACCATCCCGATGGCCCCTACTTCTTCTCCCCCTCATGAGGATCCCTCCTCCGAGGTACCGTCGAATAGGCAACGACACTTGGTCTCTTGGAAAAACTTCTTGGAGAATCACGAGGAGAGTATCTTGAGCTTCCTCTTGGTCTTGAGCTTCTAGTATTGTTCCCATCCCAAAAGTTCTTGACGGCGACCGCCATGTACTCATGGTAGTTGGTCTTGAGATCATGCAGGCCCCACTCAATGGGATCCTCATCACTTTCACTTGCTTCATTCTCCTTGATCTTCAATGCAAGGTTAGGCTTGCAGACGTTGTGAGCACGTGCAATGAGATCCTCCGCATTCTTCTTTGAGATATCCAAAGCGATGACCTCGCTAAGGACCTCATCGAATGTCATGGCGCGGAAGGAGGCATTTTGACTGATGGCTGTAAACTAGACTTCCTCATAAGGGAGGAGAGCGTTGTAGAATTTTCTCTTGATCCAATGGTCATCCACAAAAGTTGCCCCAACATCTTGCATTTGCATGGAAAGATCGATGAGGCGACGGTACATCTCTTCAGGAGATTCAATCATGATGAAGTTGTCGGCCATATTGTTGACTTCATCGAACCGAGAGCTTTGGATGCTCACATTTCCAAGGAAGATCTTGTCAAGTTTGTCACATACTTCTTTGGCGGTCTTGAGAGTGCGGACATGAGCGCGGTCCTTGGGTGTGACGGCCATGTGGATCATGTGGATAGCGGTGGCGTTGAGTTGGTCATCCACCACATCCCTTCTTGTCAAGTTCCTTTGATCTCGTGGTGAGTAACCTTCCTCAATGATGCGCCATAGCTCGGTGGAAGCGCTGCGCACATAAGAACGCATTAAGAACTGCCAATTTTCAAAACTATTAGATTCAAGTAGCGGTGGTGCACCTTGAGACACTATATGAGGCATAAGAATTGGAACATTTACGGCATAATCACTTGGTGGAGGCACCGCATGATTACCCCCTAAATGTTCCTCAACCGATGGATCATCCTTCCCTTTTGATGAAGTGCCGATTTCCCCAAGCTTCTCCTCTTGAGGGACTTTGGCCTTTTCGGGGACAAAGTCTACAAGAGGGAAAGGATTAGCTAGTGGTGAAGGGACACCGGCACTTTCCTTAGGATCTATGGCGGGATTTGGTTTTGGAGCAACCAACTCCACCAACATTGCTTTCATTTGGCTTAAGATGGATGACTCCAATTCCTCGAGGTCACCCAACGTAGCCGTTGTGCTAGCGGTGTTTGTTGGAGGAGGTGGTTGTTCACCGGAAAGGTTCACCTCCCCAATCACCTCTTTTTAGGCCATTTCTTAGGCGGTAAAGCCCGAGCAAGAAAACCTTGCTCTGATACCACTTGAAAAGATCGGTGGCGCCACTAGAGGGGGGGTGAATGGTCGCTACTCAATTTTTATGTCTTTTTCAGTTTTAGGCGCGATGCGGAAGTAAAGGTGGCAACTTTAGCAACTACAGTGAACCTAGTATGATGCTATGCAATGCAACAAGTAAAGGAATCGATGAGCGGGTAAAGAGAGGGAACGGGACAACCGGGGTAGCAGAGACGGGACGTGATGTGTTTCCCGCAGTTCCTCCCACAAGAGGGAGTACGTCTGCGTTGAGGAGGTGTGGACCAGAAAGGTCCTACGGCCACAAAGGCCTCACCTTCTTCCTCGAGAAAACCCCATGAAGGAGCTTTCCCTTTGATACGTCTCAAACGTATCTATAAATTTTTATGCTCCATGCTTGGTTTACACCAATTCATATATGTTTTGTTTACACTTCGTTGCACTTTTACATGATTTCCGGCACTAACCTACTAACAAGATGCCACAGTGCCAGTTCCCTATTTTCTGCTGTTTTTGTATTTCAGAAAAGTTGTACATGAAATATTCTCAGAATTGGATGAAACAAAAGCCGAAGTCAATATTTTACCGAAGCGAAGATGAAGTCCGGAGGGGGGATGAAGAGGCGCCACATGGCGGCCAGACCACCCCACTGCGCGGCCTGGGTGTGGCTCGTGCCCAGGGTAGGTGTGGACCCCAGGCACCCCACTGACCTAAATCCTCCGCCTATACATCTTCTCGGGAAAACCCTGGATACCGAGCCTCCATCCACGAAAAGTTCTTGCGCCGCCATCGCGAACCCATCTCGGGGGCTCAAGCTCTTCCGGCACCCCGGGAGGAGATCATCGCTGGAGGCCTCTACATCGCCATGCCCGCCTCCGAAGTGATGCATGAGTAGTTCATCCCTGGACTATGGGTCCATAGCAGTAGCTAGATGGTTGTCTTCTCTACTTTGTGCTTCATGTATAGATCTTGTGAGCTGCCCTACATGATCAAGATCATCTTTATGTAATCCTTATGTTGTGTTTGCTGGGATCCGATGAATATTGTATACTATGTTGAGATTTATTATATATTCATGTCATATGTTATTTGTGATCTTGCATGCTCTCTGTTGCTAGTAGAAACTCTGGCCAAGTGGACACTTGTGACTCCAAGAGGGGTATTTATGCTCGATAGTAGGTTCATGCCTCTAGTTTTCTGGGAGAGTGACATTAACTTCTAAGATTGTAGATGTGTTGTTGCTACTAGGGAGAAAACAACAATGTTTTATCCGAGGGTAATTCTATTGTTTACTTTACAAAAACATTGCTTAATGCGATAGTCTGTTGCTTGCAACTTAATACTAAAAGGGGTTCGGACGATAACCTGAAGGTGGATTATTAGTCATAGACACAGTTGGATTACGGACTATGTATTATGTTGTAATGCCCATATCAAATCTCATAGTAATCATCTTGTCATTTATGGTCGATATTCTATCAATTGCCCACACTACTAGGAAAAGGCCTATAGATGGAAATAGCACTACCGGCGCACCAGCAAATCCATGCGCCGGTGGCAAATAGTGCCGGCGCACCTACATGTCGTCGCGCCGGCGATGGTATCTTACTGCCGGCGCACAAGCAAAACAGATGCGCCGGCGATAAAGTTCGAAGGGGACCAGATCAGATCATAAAAAATCGAGCCCTTACCGGGCGCACCACCATGTTGGTGCGCCGGTGGGATTCTTACCACCGTGCTGCCATGATGGTGCGCCAAGGAAGGCCATGATTTTCCCTCCCACCCCCCGTGGACCGCCTTTTCAGTTTTGAAAAAAAATAAAATAAAATAATAGAAAATTCAAAAAATAAAATCCTTTCAACAGCCCATGTATTATGTAATCTAGCTTTAATAAAAATTTGAAAAAATGAATTTCGATATATTATGCAAAATGGCGTCATCTTTCGGTAAAACGGGATTTCTGGTTGCATACGACCTCCGATGAAAAACTTTTTTATATCAAAATATATCCACGCGAAATTTCCTATCCGAATTCAATGGCCTACGGCCGTTTAGCGATTTTTTGATTCCTAAAATTCGAAAAGGAAAACAGAGTTTTTTGAGGTTTTAGATTTGGATGAAAAAAATTAAAAAGTACCCCCGGCGCACCACCATACTAGGTGCGCCGGCAGTCCTCTACTATATAGGCGCCTCCCTCCTCTCTTCCTCTTCCTCTTCCTCTTCCTCTCTCTCCTCTTCCTCCTCCTCTTCTCCTTCCTCCTTTTCTCCTCCCTGACGGGATCCTCCTACCCCCCTCCTCCTCCTCCTCCTCCTCCTCCGACCTCCTCCGGCGACCTCAACCTCGGGCCTCCTCCGACGACCTCAACCTCAGGCCTCCTCCTCCTCAACCCCGGGCCTCCTCCTCCGGTGACATCCTCCTCCTCCTACTCCGGTGACATCCTCCCTCCGGTGACATACTCCTCCTCCTCCTCCTCCTCATACTACACCTCGGGCCTCCTCCTCCTCCTCCACCACCTCCTCCTCCACCTCCTCCTCCTACTCCGGTGACATCCACCCTCCGGTGACATCCTCCTCCTCCTCCTCCACCTCCGGTCACCTCCTCCTCCACCTCCACCTCCGGCCTCCTACACCTCCTCCTACTCCTACCTCGGCGCAACAACGACAGGCCCACTTTCATGGTTTTCGAGGACGAACCCGAGCTAGATCTAGATCTAGATCGGCCTTTTTTAAAAAAATTGAAAAATCATACCGCCGGCGCACCTAGCCTGGTTCGCCGGGGATAATTCATGTTACTACGGCGCACTGGGTGCGCGGAGGTAACTCATTACCACCGCTGTTCCCACCGGCGGGCTCTGGTGCGCCGGCAATAGCCGTTTTTGGTGCGCCGGCAATAAGGCTTTTCCTAGTAGTGCCAGCTGTAATTTGTTCACCCAACATGCTATTTATCTTTATGGAGAGACACCTCTAGTGAACTGTGGACCCCGGTCCTATTTCCTTTACTGATAAATTCTACTACAATCATTTTCTGTTTATTTTTTGCAAACATTTCTTTCCAGTCGATACGTCTAATCCTTTGTGTTCAGCAAACCGGTGAGATTGATAGCCTCACTGCAAGTTGGGGCAAAGTACTTTGGTTGTGTTGTTTGCAGGTTCCACGTTGTTGCTGACGCTGGTAGTGCGCACTGACACTAGTCAGCCAGCAACACCTTCAGAAGTCACGCCTTTCTCCTACTGGTCGATTAAACCTTGGTTTCGTACTGAGGGAAAATTTGCTGTTGTGCTCATCACACCGTCCTCTTGGGGTCTCCCAACCGCTTCCACAACTACTGCCAACAAGATTGTCTTGCGCCATCACCGGAGCACCATCAAGATTTTTTGGCGCCGTTGCCGGGGAGAAAGAGGATTTCTGCAAGGGGAGTCTCTCATCTCCAATTTTTTACTTTGTTATAGTTTACTTAGTTTATTTTATTTTGTCTTGTTTGATTTATTATATCAAAAACACACAAAAAAATTAGTTTAGTTTTATAGTTGTCTTTATATCAAAACCACAAAAAAATTGTTTCTATTATAGCTGTTATTTCTGTTACTTAGTTCTAATTTTGATAAAATGGGTCCCGATGAAAATACTAAGTTGTGTGACTTTACTAGCACCAACAATAATAATTTTATTTGTACACCTATTGCTCCACCTACTCCCGAAGTAGCCTTCTATGAAATTAAACCTGCTTTATTGAATCTTGTCATGAAAGAGCAATTTTCTGGTGTTAGTACTGAAGATGCCGCTTCTCACCTTAATAATTTTGTTGAACTTTGTGAGATGCAAAAATATAAGGATATAGATGGTGACATTATAAAACTGAAGTTGTTTCCTTTCTCTTTGAGAGGTAGAGCTAAAGATTGGTTGCTATCTTTGCCTAGAAATAGTATTGATTCTTGGGTTAAATGTAAAGATGCTTTTATTGGAAAATATTATCCTCCTGCTAAGATTATATCTTTGAGAAGTGACATAATGCAATTTAGACAATCTGATAATTAACATGTTGCTCAAGCTTGGGATAGAATGAATTTTTTGGTAAAGAATTGTCCCACTCATGGACTGACTACTTGGATGATCATCCAAACTTTTTATGCAGGACTAAAAATTTCTTCAAGAAATCTTCTGGATTCAGCTGCTGGAGGTACCTTTATGTCCATTACTTTGGGGGCTGCAACTAAATTACTTGATGATATGATGATAAATTATTCTCAATGGCACACCGAGAGAGCTCCACAAGGTAAGAAGGTAAATTCTGTCGAAGAATCCTCCTCCTTGAGTGATAAGATTGATACTATTATGTCTGTGCTTATTAATGGTAAAGCACATGTTGATACAAATAATATTCCGTTAGCTTCTTTGGTTGCTCAAGAAGAGCATGTTGATGTGAATTTCATCAAAAACAACAATTTCAACAACAATGCTTATAGGAACAATTTTGGTAGCAACAATTATAGGACATATCCTTCTAATAATGGTAATTCTTATGGCAATTCTTATGGTAATTACTACAGCAATAATAAAAGTGCACCCTCTAATCTTAAAGTCATGCTTAAGGTATTTATTAGTAAACAAACTGCTTTCAATAAAACTATTGAGGAAAAGCTTGAAAAAATTGATATTCTTGCTTCTAAAGTTGATAGCCTTGCTCATGATGTTGATTTTCTTGAATTAAATGTGTTTTCTCATGATGTTAAAGAAAATAAAAAAATTGAATGCCATTCAAGTTAGAATTGATGAAAATGTTAGGATGTTGGCGGAATTGCTTGCTAGGTGGGAAAGAGAAGATGAAATTGCTAGAAATAATAATTTGACTAAAGTTTACACCATCACCACCACCAATAGTAATGAAGTATCAAATGCTAGCCACCCTGCTACTATTAATGGTAAAATAAATGGTGTAGGAAAAGTCCCCGCTCCTTCGACAAAATTACCTAGAACCACTGAAATTGCTCCTAATAAGTGTGCTGAATTTTTTCGGAGTACGGGTGACAAGGGATTAACTTGTCAATGCCTATAGATTGTAGACTTAGGGTTTCGTAGAAAGTAGAGGGCAAGTAGATCTCGAAGGTTTAGCCGAAAAGGTGCTCGACTCAGAAATTGCGGTGGTGTGTTGACAATGGATCTGATCCTTTCTTTCTCCCTCGGATCCCCTTTATATAGGAGGTGGAGCCGAGACTTTTTGTGTCGTGTAAGTTACAAACTACGAGAGGCATATTGGGCCTTTCCTATTTTTCTACATGATTCCTAATACAACTCTATTTTCCTTATCCGAAGATCTATGGGCTTCTGGGCCTTCAGAGCTTCAGGTTCTTCGGGCTTCAAGTCTTCCTCAGATTACCCGGGTGTCTTATTCGGCATGCCCATACGGCATACCCATGTCAGTAGCCCCCGAGATTTTGCTTGAATCGCAGAGTCGAGTAAAATCTTCATCGTAATAACAAGTCGCGTATTTATAAAACTTTCGAATCATAATGAATACTTTACGCGATGTCTATATTGTACAGGGATGATGGTTGATGGGGTTGGTTCATCTGACGGATCAGGTACCAGTTAACTACTCTTGTGGCAAACCCGCAAAAACCTACTTCAAGGTCAAGTCCCTGGACTCGAACTCGGGATACTGGCGTAATTCGTCACGTGCCGCTTAAGGACTTACCATAATCAAATTCCAGCTTTGTTTTATCAAGTACCTAACACGTCCGTCAGGATTTTTCTTCACATCTGTTGATGTGGATAAAGTGGGAGAGATCATTCGGGTGCGATACCACGCCACACATGATAGATCCCGGTGTCTTACCTTCGCACTCTTTTTCGAGTAACGGCATTCAGAGTTTTAACCACGGCGGACGCGCTCTGAGAATATATTGCCGAGTGCCTTTTTCGGCTGTTGGAATTCTCCATTTTGTCGAGTTGACAAGAAAAGCAATATGTTAACCTCCCGATGGGAGTACATGACGAGTTACATGGAACTCGAAGATGTGCGAAAAAGGTCCTTCAACCGTAAGTCTATATTGTTTCTTCTTCTTCTCTATATTTCATCGGGTGCGCGACCAGCGCTCCCGATGTGAGTAGCCCCCGAGGCTACAACCGAGTGTTTGCACTTGGGTGTAGGCTCAACTTCTGTTATTTTGATAAACTCTGTATTTTTCTTTCGCCTCGTCATCTTATCAGAAGTATAGGCAATACTTCTGATAAGAGTATCCCCCAAGCATATGAACATGTGCTTGCATCTAAGCATAGGCCCCGAATTTTCCTTTTTGACCGTTCATTTCCTTAGATCTCGCAATTTTCTTCCCACTATATTTTGCTTCACCACTCGAAGATTTTTTGACATAAAAATGACGTCACTGCTGACGATAGCCACGTATAGCCACGTTGGGAAGCCACGACTCCTGACAAACCACTGTTCCGTGGGTCCAAATGTCTGCACCTCCGACATGTCGCATAAGTGGGGCGCCCACGTCCTCCGGAATTCCCGGCATGCGCGTGGTAACTTCCCTCCAGTAAAATTGGAGCGCTAGGACCATTCTACCCTTTGGACACGCGTAGGGTTCGGAACCCTTTTCTCTTCATACGACGGTTGAACGCATCGTATTCTTCCTATAAATTGGACCCTTATCCTCAGTTATCCCCTTCACTGCGCCGCACAATTCCTCTCTCTCTACCCTTCTTCCTCCTCGAGCACCTCACTCCTGCACTCTGCTTTCTCCCCCTCTCTGCTCCATCAAGCCTTCTGCCATGGCTCCGCGCTCCAAGCAGTGCAAGAACCGTGCCACAGGCACCGAAGAACGCGGTGAGAAGGCCAAGATCTCCGGCTGGGAGAGGTCGAAGCTCTCCGCGCAAGATCACAAGATGCTGAAGAAGATGGGCCTACTCAAGAAGATGCCATGAAGGTGCCTGATACGTCCAATTTGCATCACTATTTTATATCATAATTTGCTGTTATTCATTGATATATTTCATATTTAGAGATGATACTTATGTTATTTCATCTATTTTGCATGTTTCATGATTATTTGGGGATCGCGCACCGGAGCCACTGGAAAAAGCGCCGTCGAATGCAATATTTCGGAAGATCAACGGTTGACGGAAATTATATGAAAAATCCTATTTTTCCGAGAAGACGAAGGAGCCAAAGGGGGAGCCGAGGGGACCCGAGGTGGGCCCACCCATAGGCCGGCGCGGCCCAAGGCCCGCCGCGCCGTGAGGAGGGGGCCCACCCCTCTCGCCTCCTTTCTTCGCGTACGCCTTCGTCCCGAAAAAGCCCCGGAGGATAGTCGCGAAGAGTCACAGCCGCCTCTGCGGGGCGGAGAACACCGAGAGAAAAGAGCTCTCCGGCGGCGAGAATCCGCCGGGAAATTCCCTCCCGGAGGAAATCGACGCCATCGTCACCGTCATCGAGCTGGACATCATCTCCATCACCATCGTCATCATCTCCATCATCATCACCGCCATCTCCACCGCTGCACCTCATCACCGCTGTAACAATTCGGGTTGGATCTTGATTGTTTGATAGGGAAACTCTCCCGGTGTTGATTTCTACTTGTTATTGATGCTATTGAGTGAAACCATTGAACCAAGGTTTATGTTCAGATTGTTATTCATCATCATATCACCTCTGATCATGTTCCATATGATGTCTCGTGAGTAGTTCGTTTAGTTCTTGAGGACATGGGTGAAGTCTAAATGTTAGTAGTGAACTATGGTTGAGTAATATTCAATGTTATGATATTTAAGTTGTGGTGTTATTCTTCTAGTGGTGTCGTGTGAACGACTACACGACACTTCACCATTTATGGGCCTAGGGGAATGCATCTTGTACTCGTTTGCCAATTGCGGGGTTGCCGGAGTGACAGAAACCTGAGCCCCGTTGGTATATCGATGCAGGAGGGATAGCAGGATCTCGAGTTTAAGGCTGTGGTTAGATTTATCTTAATTACTTTCTTGTAGTTGCGGATGCTTGCAAGGGGTATAATCACAAGTATGTATTAGTCCTAGGAAGGGCGGTACATTAGCATAGGTTCACCCACACAACACTTATCAAAACAATGAAGATTAATCAGTGTATGAAGCGAAAGCACTAGACTAAAATCCCGTGTGTCCTCGAGAACGTTTGGTCATTATAAGTAAACAAACCAGCTTGTCCTTTGTTCTAAAAGGATTGGGCCACTCGCTGCAATTATTACTCTCGCACTTTACTTACTCGTACTTTATTCATCGTTACATCAAAACCCCCTGAATACTTGTCGTGAGCATTTACAGTGAATCCTTCATCGAAACTGCAACACCTTCTGCTCCTCGTTGGGATCGACATTCTTACTTATCGAAGATACTACGATACACCCCTATACTTGTGGGTCATCAAGACTATTTTCGGCGCCGTTGCCGGGGAGATTGGTAAGGGAAATTTCTACTGTTGGTGCTGATTTTATTTCTACCTGTTGCTATAATTCATTATGGAGAGATCTTCTCTTGAGTGTTTATTTGGGAAATCTACTACTACGCAAAGGTAGTGGATGAGGCGCCAGGTAAGGAAGAAATACCATACAAAATACCTATGAAAATTATAGAACGTGTAGTGGGTAACCGTTATACAGGGGATGGAACTGTCCACCCTGGAGATCATTTACTTGTTCTTACATGAATTATGCGGTTTATTCAAGTGTGCGGTATTGCTATGGATGAAGTGAGGAAGAAACTATTCTCTATATCGCTGTCTGGTAAAGCGGCGCATTGGTATAAATTACTGGATAATGGGGATTCTCTTGAATGGAATGATATTGTGCCCCGGTTTATTCTAAGTTCTATCCTCCAAGTGAGATTCACAAAGATCGGAATCGCATATATAATTTTTGGCCTCATGAAGGAGAGAGTATTGCCCAAGCTTGGGGAGATTGAAGTCTTTAATGCTCAAATGCCCCATTCATGAGCTTCCTAATATTATTATTGATAATTTCTATGCAAGACTTTCTTTTCAAGACAAGACCTTGCTGGATACTTCTTGTTCTGGATCATTTACACGCAACAAGGAAGAGTTTAAAAGGGACCTTCTTAATCGGATCCAAGAAAATACTGAAGGATGGGAGAACGACAAGGATAGAGAATCAGGTATAAGTTATGATTATAAATGCATTGAAGCTTTTATGGATACCGATAAATTTCGTAATATGAGTGCTACTTATGGTCTTGACAAGTATCATGAACCATATAAAGATAAAATTGATTCATCTATAAATAAATGTGTTGTAGTTGAAACTGCTGATCATGTTATTCCTGAAGCTTATATTGAAAAAACTCATTTCCCTGCTAAAATGAAGGAGTACTCTGTTATAAATAGTGCGGTTCATAAAAGTGAAAAGAAACCTATAGAACCTGAAGAACAAATAAAAGTTGAACCTGTTGCAATAGTTAAAGATCTTGTGACTGAAAATGTGGAAGATGGTCATATTATTTTCTGTGAAGATGCTTCTAATATTGTTTCACATCCTAATAAGTCTAGGAAAGCTAGTGTTCCTATGCTCTCTGTTAGAATTGGTGATCATTGTTATTATGGTTTATGTGACATTGGTGCAAGTATTAGCGCCATTCCTTATGAGCTTTATACGGAGATCATGCTTGAAATTGGTTCTTGTGAACTTGAAGATATTGACGTGGTTATTCGGCTAGCTAATAGAGAAACTATCTCTCCAATTGGTATTGTTCGAGATGTGGAAGTTCTATGTGGTAAGATTAAATATCCTGCTGACTTTCTGGTACTTGGTTCTGCTGCTAGTAAGTATTGTCCTACTAGATGACCCGTTGCGCTATCGCGCAAGTGCAAATGAAAGCGTATTAATATGCCAATGAATGCTGATATATAGGACGGTAATTTAATAAATAATTTATTCCAGTGCTTAAATCTATATTTTTGGTGATGGTTCATGTCTTGAGTTGCTATATACGCATCAAATATGGCGTTTATTTCTTGTTCCTCTAAATTTTACATAATTATACAGGATGTTTCATACCAAAATAGTTGTAAGACGATCTTTCATGTATTGGTCATTCAAAGTTAATGCGGAGAGTATCCACGGTTCTATTAGATTCGCCTTCCATTTTTGCCATGAGATTTTGTTTTCCCATTTTATGCTATTGTCCATTGATATTAAATATTTCACAATTTCTATAACTTATCACGCTTTACCGGAACCACATTGGTAAGCACCATATGGTATATAACTAAATCATCAATATATCACGTGGATGTTTGCACAAGTGAACCGAAACACTTTCTGGAAGTAGATGCATCTGTTATGAACTTTTGATATGATCCATTCACATAATCCAGGGTTAGAAATAAGCCGAAATAAACAATGACCAAACCAAAATAAACAATAAATTTCCGTAGTCTGAAAACCGTGCATCTTCCTCAAATCAGGCAGGAAAATATTCATTGGCAAGAGCACAAAACTCAGCATTAGAAATCTTGTTTAGTGAAGATCCTAAATAGTGCCTTTGATATGTTTGTAACTGCATACCTAAACTAAATAATCACATGATCGTGTGAACAAAGCAAGAACAAAAAAGAAATATTAGCCTATAATATCCCAAAATTTGGAACCAATACACTCCAGCCTAGTGAGTATGTTAACATGCCAACGTACTATGCAAGATGAAGCTATGAAACAGGAGAACCAAGTTCCTAAAAAGGAGATCGAACGCAATAAACAGAACTACCAGAGTGTGCATATATCATATGTGCATTACATCCGATGACACTTACAATTATATAGTTCTTACATAGCAAGAAAAAAATAGATACATGTGATGTTCAGCTGCTGCAGCTATTTAAACGGACACACAAACTGTAGTTGACCGCATATACAACGCCTGCAATACTTGCATACATCATGTAACCAGGTTCCAAACATACCATTCGAATTTTTTTTTTGAAAGTCATACCATTCGAAATTGTGTGCCTTTAGCAGACACAATTACATGTACCTTTGCAATGAGGCTCTGCCACTCATCAACTCCAACAGGATCACATGCCGATGGCGCACGGACATGCTCCGAGCTGGCCGTGGATGCTGACATATTTCATGAAGAATTTGATGTCAAAAATAAACCTCTTTCAGTTAGATGTCCTCAACAAAACTCTCACTATTTGTAAACATGATGGTTTATACTGAATTTTAATTTGATGTCAGTGTCATACAATCTACAAAGATTAATCTAAGGCCTAAAACCAGCAAACGATTCTAGCTCTAGTAATATAGCACAAGTCACTGTTTTCTCTTGCCACTCGCTTGGAGGCGATTGCCGAGCTCAGTTCCTTCAAGATATATACACAAGATGTTAGTCAAGTGGCAATCAAGTACTACCACGCAACAAACATTATTTTCAGTCAGCCAGCAAACTAATTTTTGAAATCATGGTCAGATTAGTGGTGTAGAGACACAAGTTTGCATCACACTATGATGACCGATGATAATTGGCACAAATCCCTATTGTGTCACCTGGAGCCTGGGATAAACAGCCATGTCAAGATGTACATGCCAAGCTAGGTACATCACACTTTCAAAACCAAAATCTCAGCCATAAATGGACCTGTAGTCGTTAATTTTCCACACAGGGGAAACTGTGACAGTTATATTCTGCAAACAACAGTTTTTACTAATGTGGTAAACCATAGAAGACAATGCCTGAAATATCAGGAGATAGTTAAATCTGTGCTAATAAGAGAGAAATACAGTTTGGAGAATACCACATGCACAAACACATGGAATCCCTTTTCTTTATAGAGCATGGCAAGGGCATATACCATCTTGTTTATAGAAGGTTTGCCAGCAAAAATACTATCTGAAGATCTACAAGCAAAATCGAAAGGGACAGTACATATGATAGGCTACCAAGCAAGCATCCATCTTCTCTAACTGAACACCATTCCATCTAGCAAGTCGATTAAGAAATACACAAAAACTTCAAACTACAATGTACAAGCTTGGGCATTGTAGTAGATGACTGGATAGTGCACAAAACTCATAAATTTGCAGCGCTGAAACTCATACATTAGCAGCTTTGGGATAAATTTACAGTGGATATGGCCATATAATTCTGAAACTCATACCAGTTTACATCTCTGAAATTTAACGACCTGACAAGTTCTGATTACTGAACACTACAACTCGACTGACTACAAAATCCGGTCGATCTCGAGTGGAATCTCAAGCACACGCTACCCTGCGCTGGTGACAGTATCAGCTCGGCCAAGGCTGAGCTCACCCAAGGCTGCATGCAACTCGAGTGAGCATTAATTATGTTATAAAATAATTAAAAACACAAGACCATATAAATTCTAGCACATGCTATTACCAAAGATAGTATTAGCAGTGATCGGTAATGTTATTAACATGTATATATGATCTCTGATTTGCATGAATGCGAAACAGGAATCCTGAGTATGGGAAGATTAGAGAAGGATACTGCTAATTTATTTCATAATAAAACTGGCAAGATAATGGATATTGAACTATCAGGAAAAGTGTCACAGCAAAATTATACTTCTGTATGGAATTAAAAACGGTGCAGAGGTACTAACTGCAGAATGAAGATGTTTTCTTACTCAAAGAGGAGGAGATATGCTGAGACATCCTTACACACCTAATTATCACCTGATAAGAACTGTTGATTTGAAGGATGAGAGCGCGTGGAAATATGTCAAGATATTAGACCTGCAATTCTACACACAAAGCATATGTACACATGACACACGCACAGAAAGCATATGTACATGAAATCTATTAACAAGGTTCACTTCTCAATTCGGGAAAATATTAGAAGGAATTCACATTTTCTCACCCAAGATATTAGAACTACAATTCTACCACTGAAGTCTTAGCTGGCACTATATTTTTACTGATTATAGACATAAGTTGCACCCGTTCTTCAACAAATTATGCTACGAACATAAGAAAATATGTTACCAAGGAAGAATGCATGATATATGGACTAACAATTTTTGCCTCGACATATTAATAATAAAACTTTGACAGGAAACTGAAGAAAAGTTTGAGTGGAACAATCTTCATCATAGAACAAAAGAAACACGTATAGGATGTGTTGGCTTCCAAAATTTAGAAAATACTTTGTGCAAAAATATCAAGTATTCAAAGAGAGGAAGAAACTAAAATGGAAAAAATATGAAACATCGTCAGGTCACCTAGGCCACCAAAGAATAAACCAAAGCAAATGAAAATTGAACCTCTACATCCAGAACTTTCCGAATCAACGATCAGCCTGCGTTTTTAATGGCTAATCGCAACATGTTCTCGGCTAGGTGATGGAACCGAAAGATTTCCTTTTGAAATAAAGGTAGCACATGCAAAAGGAGGACATTTATATTCAAGAACAAACAAATGGTCAAGAACGAATGGCAAAAGAAAAAGAAAAACAAATGTTCAATTATTGGTCTTAAACATTATAAACTGATTGGGGTACTTCATCTACATGGATGGGAAATGCCTTTTTTTAATAGTATTATTCTACATTTTTTCGAGGTTGAATAGAGATACTATTCAATTCATTTGCCCCCGCGCAAATGGGTTGAAGAGAAACATATTGAAACCATAAGCTTTACCTTAGGAGTTGTGACCTATTAACATGTTATTGTAAGGACGATTACTTAATATGTAAACTTATGTGAAACAACATATTATATTTTGTTTGGAAATAATAATTGATGTGACTGAATGGCGCAAGTGTTGGATCTCGGTATCGTAGGAATCTATACACAACTTATGCCATGAGAGAAATTCTTTGGCAATGGACAGTATGAGTTTGCAGCGTGGCTTCCTTGGCTTCGATATGTTGTTCGCTGAACATGGCTTCGTTGTTTTTAGAATGTTTTTCTCTTTGTATATGTTGTTTGCTTGTAATTTCATTGATTTGTAAGTTGGTATTCAACATCTATGTAACAAACCTGGCCACATATGGGTCTCTATTAATCTAATGCCAGGCACTTGACTTCCTTCTACTCCCTACGTTCCGTTTTAATTAACTCAACCGTAATTTTACAAAAAAAAACCTGTTGTTTTTTACTCTCTACCCGCACGTCCTCCTCGTCACGAATCAGGCCGTCGGACACTCCGCTCGACCCAGCCCAACCGCTCCGCTCCGCGCCTATATCCCCAATTCTCCCCAGCCGCATGGATCATCCGGAATCACATCGTCAATGCACTGCCGCAGGCCGTCCTCGAAGCGATCCAGCTCCCGATCGTAGGACCGCCTCCCGTCGACCAGGCTCCCGTTCACCCCCTTGCCGGGAGCGGGAGGGCAGCCCATGGAGAGCCACATCCTGGCGCAGCCGTACGAGTAGCCGCCCGCCTCCGCGCGCCTAGCGGCGACGCTGACCACCTCATCCGCGGCCTGGCCGACGACGATCTCGTTGGCCCAGTATTCGTCGAACGATGATGATCCCTGCTGCTATTCATACGCCTTTGTTTCCCTCGATCGATCCCAGCTGGACCCATCGATCGTTTGGCGAGCTGGTGGTAAATCTTAGGGAGTCTGTTTTAAAATTTGAAACTGTATAGGACGGGAATGTAAAAATCAATTTCCGAAGCGTTTTTTCTCCCCCAAGTTAATTAAAACGGGACGGACGGAGTATATGCGTTTGAGATTCATTTACTTTAGAGTCGGAATTATTTGACTATATGCCCAGGTGACAGGGTGAGAATTTAAACCACAAGTTCTGTCTCGTTTTAGCGCATGCTGCTACCTTGTTGATGTCGGTCCTTAGGGTGGTACAAATGCAATCACTTGTAAGGAGCCTAAATGTATTCAGTCCTTAGGGTTTTGAATGTATTCACTTATAAGGAACTCTAATGTATTCATGTGATACATAGATCGATGAAGAGCTCAATATGTCTAAGCACTAATTTAAATTTATCACTAAGAAAAGCATATTCTTGTCAAAGATAACATATATATTTGTGCTCATTACTCCTTGCACTAAAAATTAAAACTTAATTCACTTGGCAATAATTTGTATGTACACAATATGGATCTCCTCTTTGGGCGTATCCTGGATCAGCCGTAGCAGGCACTCTTACTCAAGTTGTGCGGCAGACACTGCAATATTAAACATCAGGCCACATTGTGTATTGAACAGCAATGCAAAACTATAGCGATCATGGATCGCCAAAACTACAAAAAAAACATCACTGTTTATCCTTTCTAAGGAATCCAAATCAATAGTGGAACAAATATTAATAATGAAAGAGTTTGTTATATAGTACATAATTAGTTCCTACTTCATGACTGATGTCTCATATACTTGTGCATCCATCAAGTATAAAAAAAATAATACTTACGAAAGAGAAACTATAAGCACGTAATAAAAAGCAAAAACAATTACTAACCATGACTGGTGTGCGATCAAGCATTCTAAGGTTTACATAATATCAAGAAGATGACACAACTTAAACGACACATATTTGCTTGACAGTCACGTGCTAAGAAAAATGACACAACTTAAGCGCCACATATTTGCTTGACAGTCACATGCTTAGAATGCTTGATCGCACACCAGTCATGACACAACAAATGTATATGGCAAAACTGAAACGACACATATTTGCTTGACAGTCACATGCTAAGAAAAATGTAAGTATTTATCATTCATCACAAAATTCAAAGAATCTCCAGGCGACTGACCTGATGAGAACCTAGTTCGCAATCGAGGTAAAAACTTGATATAAATGTGTGCAAAAGATTAAAAAAAGGATTAAACTTCGCATGATCAAGCATGTTAGAAACACAATAGCTTCTGTTGCAAATCTGAATATACCAATAGAGCATCAGTAGAGTAATCAATTAGAAAACTAAACAGAGCATCATCATGTACTCTTCTAATCATCTGGCATAAATGACATCCACTAAGGTACTATTCGAACGAGACAACCAGCATATCAAATATTTTAATCGATTAATCAAGCATGCATCTAACATCCAAATGCCAACATCTCACATGGACCAGCTAGTAGCTAACCTCCAAATGCATGCAGCTAACATCCGAATCCAACAAATACTACTACTATTATAGAGGCACAACAACACCACGAGCATACAGTAGAGAGAAAGGAGGCACATTCTAAATAGGAGCAGGTGGGCGGAGAGGTGAGAGTCGATGAGGAAGAGAGGAGTCATACCTTGCCACCCTCCTGGGAGAGGGTTGTGCCATGCTGGAGAGGAGGAGGCTGGCCGACGAGACAAGAAGCTGGCGGAGGAGGATGTTGGTGCAGATCCGGCAGAGGATCAAGCTGGCTGCCGCTTGAAAGGTGAGAGCTCCTCTCTCAACCAATTTCTGTGGACTGGTTTGCTCATCTCTCGCTTTCCTCTCTTTTCCCTTACTTTGGGTGCCCAATTTTCCTCCCTTACCGCCCCAATTTCTCTTTGTCGCTTGAGCTGGCACATGCTCTTTTGTTTCCCACTCAACCTGCACCTGATCAATAACAACAGTTTCAGTGAGCTTTAACTAAATATACTTATCAACATAAATAAAAAATCAGCAGTCTACCATAAGGGAATGTATTTGTTGAACACATCATATTAGCATGACATGATATGACCAGGATGCATAGAAAATGTATCTGATGTTAAGACGGATATAGAGCCTCAATATAATTTTACTTACAAAATTTATATTTACGAAGCCTCAATATAGCTATTTGAAACCGATCTACCCAGGAAGCTAATTTCCAACTGAAAAAGAAGCAAGTAAAGGATTAGTTAGAAATAAAATAATGATGTATAATTTGAAACACCATTCTGTAGTTACTACTTTTCATTTCAAAGTATGGTTCAGAATTATATGGATTTAATAAGTTCCCAATCTAAAACCCAAAAAATCAACAAACAAAGCTAATAAGTTTTTAGTCAGATGGTATCATCCGCAGACGCAAAAGGCTGCAGCGCAAAGACCATATCTGCTTACCGTGATCCCAGCAACGTGCAGGTTCATCCCATTTTAGATAATATTGTATATATATGCCTATATACTGAATCCTAGAGGAAGACAGAAAAGTAGGAAGCAACATTCAGATCCAACAAGCCAACAAAAAACACACCATAATGTGGACACATACCAAAGGTGGCAAGCAAGTATCCAAACCAAAGCAGGGAACAGAGGATACATGTGGAACTTTGGCAATGTATATCCTTAGTTACCTGCAAGATAGGTCAGTTAGATTGCATACACCACCACGGAAATAGTGGCACGAAGGAAAGTCTACAAAACTGCTTTTGCCAGAAGTAGATGAATACTCACAGATGCAATAAAATAGTCATGTTTGCTATTGGTACAGTTAAATGGAGACTCAGCTGAGAGGGAAGGTGAGAAAGAATTACACTTTCTCATCTCGGCACTAACTATGCAAAGCAACATGAGTGAAACCAAGGAGCATGCTAGGCCGATGATCTACTTCTAAATCGCAAATGGCAGATGATCTACTTCTAAACTGAAAATGGCAGATTGGTGGTAAACAAGAAAATAAAAAATGTCAAAATGCAGTGATCGTGGGTTGAACACGTGACCTTCAGATCTTCAGTCTGACGCTATCCCAACTGACCTATCCCCGCTAATGAAATGCCTAAAAGCAACCAACTCAGCAGAAGAACAATATCTGGGAACACTCCCTGCACCTGAAGAAGGTGGCAAGGAATCTGCAACTAAGTGATCACAATAAATAGCACAGTTAAATTGCAGCCTATCTTTTCTATGGGAAGAAGCAAAAGCAGTGGATATGAGACAGTGATACCTCAGCACGAGATATGAAACTCTAGCTGCAGGGACAGTGAGGGCCTGCAAGTCAACAGTTGTCCATCGTTCTGAAAGCACCAACCAACGTAATTACCTCTGTCCATCTGCTGTAACACTACTCTATGAAGTTGTACTTAAAGGCCATGAGAATCAGTTTCAATGTTCACACACAATATGCCACTAAATCCATCCGTGTGAAAACAACCAACATTGACCACGGCAAGGGCAAAAGGCAGCTTGCTGGTCAGCGCTGCCATCAATGATAGTGGCCTTCTTAATGAGCAGATGATATTGCCATGGGGATACATTATGTACCATTAATGATTATGCACATTAGGACATTAGGTGTGTAGTGCATCTACTACAGCCTAAAAACCAAGATCAAGCAGAAACCAAGCCACACATGACTAAACACTGAACTGAAGAGAAGACGACGGAATGAATAACGACCACTAAACCACACAGCCAGCTCAAGGAAGAAGACTGTAGGACGAAATACTCCGTGAGAGATGTCGTCTTGACATGTAAAGAAAAGGATAAAATTTCTAATCAACCTTGTCAATAAGTTTTACCAAAAACAAAGCTGAAAATGTTGAGTCCTGCTTCTGCATTTAAAAATGGAAAAACCATGGACCATGTATGCAACATGGTGTTGTTAATCGCTCACTACCTTGAGACTGCAGCAGCACAGATTGTCCGCTCTACTATATGAACACAACCAGATAAATTGCAAAGAACTTGCAGCTGCACAGTTTCCAAAAATGCGCTTGTTTTATTCTACTGAATAAAGCTCAATTATAGTTCGTTCCGAATCCGCGATAAATAAAAAGTGCCCAAATCTGAATAAAGCTCAATTACAGTTCACACTCTCGGTTTTAAATGTACATTCAGTCATAAATCCTTCCAGAACTATTCTCCTATTAACATTATTGCTAACCATTTTAATGAGAATTGGCTTCAAATTAAGAGCATTGGCAGTTGATAAGGCAGAAGTAAATGCAGACAGATTGTTGTTTTGGATCAAACTCATTACATATTTTTCGGTTTCAATTCGGACTGATTCACCAATAAATAACAATGTGGCGAGAGGGAAAATAAGATGCCAAAAGCAAACATAAAATAGAATATAGGAGCAGATTTGACTAAACTTTCCTACTAACGTCCCATATCATAACCCTTTTGTTTGTGGAAGCTACAATATAGCCTCCAAATTTGGATTCCACTCAACCTGGAAGACCTCCCCCCCCCCCCTACAGGCGCAAACTGTGCAACACAAAACATCAGTTACTTAATAGCATATCAGTTAAGCTGAAGAAGATCGGGTAGATTGACTGACCAATGGGAACCATAAAACTGAGCATGATAAACAGAAATACTGATTAAAGAAGACATGCACCAATAAAGAAAATCACACTCATGGTTATCGAAAGCATGCAAGCTTCTTGATAGTGTGCACAAGTCAAATAGCTTAATAATTGCATCGCCAGATGCTGTAGAAAAGATCTACTTGAACGGATTGAAGGACAATGAGCTGAACTGACAAAGCAATCATGTACATTACGAAAAGAAACCATGAACAAAACACCACAGGAACTAATTGTTTTATATTGTCAATCTCAATTCCGCAATAAAAAGAAACTCACACTCTTTTTTCGATTAAGATACACACCCATGTATGCTACATGTAAAATGCAGCTTATGCAATTTCCCATTTAGGGTTTCTGACAAAGTAAGAATATGCCAGATAATTAATGGAACCTGCTGTATATCCTTTTATATTCATTCCGTACCTCATTCGCCACTCATCACAAAAGCACCAGCACTAACATCGTGTGTTAATTAATGGTAACAAAATCCTTCCTACGTCAAAGCAATCCAGAGATCCAATGAAGCCTTAAAATGACAAAATGCAATCACAAGTCTAAAAACAACTGAGTGAGACATGCACTATGGAACAGACTTGTTGCATGCATATTGCACAACACTACCTTCCCAAACTCCAAATCAAATCTTCTTGATTTTCTGCTCCACGCCTGAGCTGCCCACGTGATCCAAATAAGCTTGCCTCAAGAACCGGTGCCTTGCAAACCGACAAACCCTTATAGGCCTTCACCTTTAGACCAATCTGCTCAGCACAGAAGCAAAAGTTTATCCTGACAAGCCCTTATAGGCCTTCACCTCTAGACCAATCTACTCAGCATAGAAGCAAAAGTTAAAACTCAAAAGCATTAGTTGGTGATTGGAAATTTTACCTCTACACTATCCAAATCAAATCAGCAAGATTACATCACAGATAAAATCACAAATAAAATATCTGATTAGAATACACTCAGATTAGAACCACTTTATCTCCATCTCATAAAAACACCACTACCCAGCCACCATATGCTCCTATTCTCTCCATCTCCATGCTACTCCACCAGTAGGTTCATACCCAGCGCTGGTGGAGCGCAACCAGGCAACCCTTGGAAGCAACAAATGTCTCACCCAAAAAGGTCCCCAAACAAAAAAAAAGGGAGGAAATTCACATGGGGCCTTTGACCATGTTTCTAGCCATGGAAACAATCATCAGAGACACATTTATTCATCTCATGCTCCCTTCTCCTCCCTTATCTAAATGAACAAGTAAATTAACCATTTTATATCGACCTGTCTCGCCCGGTCGTCGCCTGCCGCAAGGAAGCTCGGTAAAATAAAAATCCTCAAAATAGAACAATACCAGCAAATGGAATTGAAACAAAACCAAAGCAATCAAAAAAATTAAGCGTTCAAGTACCTTTTCTAGAAAACCATATTGCCCTATATAAAGCACAAACCCCATATCAACCAACTTTCTCATCTTTACCATAACCATTAAATCAATGGACTATCATATACTGGATGTAGGTCTGCAAATACCAAAGAAAACGGCAGCAGAATAGTTTAAGTGAACATGTCCCAGGCTCAAATGATTATCACAAAGACTGCAACTTTTCATCCCTCTTTTACTCGACTGATTTTTATCCCTAGTAGAATTCTGCACATACCTGAAATAAAGCATTATCAGAACCTTATGCAGCGGCACCAAGATGGTAGCTTCTAATTACCCTCCTATATTTACACATCCTTAGCCAGTATATATGTAGTGCATGTATGGACCGAGCTGATCTGTACCGACTCACTACACCAACAAGGTGGTACATGTTTGCAAATCAACTTTATAGAAAAATGTAATTACTCTGTCTGGAAACTTTATGAACAAATATCTATTATTACCATGTATTGATCTGACTGGTGTAGCAAGTGTGTGGTACATGATGCATGGAAAGAAACATATGCACACTTTAGAGCTAAGTCTAGTCACTGTTACAGTACAAAAGTTCAATTAGATATTCCTTAATACCACAACATGGTCTTCATTGGTAGTTAAAGAGGAATTTATTATGAAATGAAACTATATCATATATCCTTTATTAGAAGTTCCAGATATATGTATCAAATGATGCATGAATAGATGATTGCACAGATATACTAACCCTACATATAATTTTGGCATGTTCTATGATAAACGATATACAAAGTTTGGTTCGAATTAAAAGATTGGAAGATAAAACTACAATTCCCATTGTCAAAACATAGCTCCCTGCTCGACATCGCTCTCGAATAGGGTGATTGCAGTTAGTCATCACATTAATTAATCCCAAGAGCACACAAAAGGAACAGAAAAAAGTTGACGTACCATGTGGATATCTAGGATATCAATGATGTAGCAGGACTCAAACGGCACCTCCAATTGGTTCACTAATACATGCTTCCATTGTTGAAACAAATAGAGGGGATTAAATCAAGCGAGTGGTGTTGAACATATGCTCAGAAACGGAGAAGATAAAAAGAGCACATTGACTCACCTTGCGGCCTTCCTTCCCAGCTGTACCGCATGATGAACACTTGATCTACACATCACATGGTGTGACAAAAGCGACTGAACAATCTGGTAGAGGAGATGACGTCACCTATACATTTATAAAAGAAATTTCAATTTGAGTCAGACATTTCAACAAACATGTGGTGGGCAAAAACTACAAGCAGTGATAGCCACCTCATCTTAGCCAGGATCACATCCTGAGATACAAGAGAAAGAACACAATCACAAATTAACATCTCAAATTAAGATGAATCCTTCTAAAAATCAAGAAATAAAGAGGAGAAGGGGTGGTGTTGATTGCCTACTTGCCGCTGTGATAGCACCACGCCCTGATACGAGTCAGAATAAGAATCTCAGGTTGGGGAGACCAATCAGAAGGGATGAGGGGGGAGATGTGATGCATCTTCGTGTGGCACAGCGCCGGGCCAGCGCCGCCCCTCCTTGATCCTCTCGCTACTCTTCCAACAAAAATTGTCTAGCAACAGACAGAGACATGAGTAGAAGGGAAGAAAGATGGGAGTAAATCAGCTCACCGTACTTGCTATCAGCTGGACAGCTGCGCGCGCTCGTATGCGGAGTGCCACTCCCCAGCCCCACGTGTGCACCTGACCACCACTCCATCGCCCGCATCGCTCGATTCGCCCTGCATCCACCCTTTCTCGCGCCGTCTTCTTCTGTTACATGGCCTCCTCCGTTGTTGGTTCGCGCTGCTTGCGGCGCCGCAGACAAGCAGGCGTCCCCAGGAGTCGACGAGCAGCGCACGGAGGCGGCAGTGCTCCTACCTTCCCGTCCGCCCCAGAGAAGGAAATCTCGAGCCCAGCCGGCTGTCGACGACCTTCTCCAGCCGATGCGCCGCTGCTACCCCTCTGCGCCGCCACCTTCTCCATGCGCTCTCCCCAAGCGCCTCCCACTGCGACCGTCCCCATCCGGCCCATCCGAGCAGGAGCGTGCTCACTGCCATCGCTCCGCCGGAAGACGACGTCGAGGGCGGGAGAAGAGGAGAGGACGGGGACGAGGATAGGAGTATGCGTCGCCGCTGCCCACCTCCGTGTGCGCTCCTGCCGCACCTCCTCCTTTCCATGAACGCCGCAGTCCCCGTCGGGCTCCATCCAGGGGATTGGCGGTGCGCCGCGTCGGTGAGGGGCGGCGCGAGAGGAGACAAGTGCGGGGCTGTAGGATGGGGGATTGGCTGCTTTTCTCGATCTAGGGTTTCACCGTATGTGGACGCGAAGAAAGGCGACGCGAAACGAGCAGCGTCGTAGTCTCCAACCATCAGTCCCCGCGCGTAGCTGGTCCCACGTATCAGCGACTCAGAGGGAAGCTGAATAAGTGAGAAAAATATTCACCGATCGGATGGCTGTGGTGAAAAGTGGGATTGGAGATGGTGAAATGGACGACCCAGATCAATGTGCCCCTTTTGGATGGCTGGTTGGCCGGGTAGTCTAGGAACATTTATAGAAGTAATTATTTTTGGTAGACCTTTTCTAAATACTTGTGGAGCTATTATAGATTGCAAGAAAGAGAAAATTTTGACTAAATTTGCTGGTGAATCTTATGAGTTTAACTTCTCTAAATTTGCCAAAACTCCTTATAAAGCTGATTTGCCCAATAATAATTTTAGAGTTGAACAGTGTGCGTCTATTGTTCTTGCTCCTAATAATCCTTTGCAGCAACATTTGGAGAATAGTGAGAGTGAAGTCTTTAGGGAAGAAAGAAATGAGCTTGATGAAATTTTCCTTCGTCAACCTATTCTTAAGCATGATTTACCGGTGGAAGATCTGGTACAACACCACCACCAAAGGAAGATCATGTCTTTGATTTAAAACCATTGCTGATAATCTTAAATATGCTCATATTGATGATAAGAAAATATATCCTGTTATTATTAGTTCTAAGCTTTCAGAGTTTGAAGAAGAAAGGTTATTGGAAATATTGAAGAAACACCGAGGTGCTATTGGCTACACTCTTGATGACTTGAAGGGATTTCTCCTCTATTTGCCAACACGCCATTAATATGGAAGATGATGCGAAGCCTGTTGTTGAACCTCAGCGTCTAATTCCTAAGATGAAGGATGTGGTAAGAAACGAGGTATTAAGAAGCTGGTATTATATATCCTATTGCTGATAGTAGATGGGTTAGTCATGTGCATTGTGTTCCTAAGAAAGGAGGAATGACTGTTGTGCCTAATGATAATGATGAGCTCATACCTCAAAGAGTAGTTGTAGGGTATAGAATGTGCATTGATTATCGAAAAGTTAATAAGGTTACTAAGAAAGATCATTACCCTTTGCCTTTTATTGATCAAATGTTAGAAAGGTTATCTAAAAATACTCATTTTTGTTTTCTTGATGGTTATTCGGGTTTTCACAAATTGCTGTTAAAACTAAAGATCAAGAGAAAACCACATTCACTTGTCCCTATGGAACTTATGCTTATAGGCGTATGCCTTTTGGTTTATGTAATGCTCTGCTACTTTTCAAAGATGCATGTCTGCTATTTTTCATGGTTTTTGCGAGAGTATTGTAGAGGTATTCATGGATGATTTTTCTGTCTATGGGAATTCTTTTGATAATTGCGAAAACTCGATAAAGTTTTGCAGAGATGTGAAGAAACTAACCTTGTTCTTAATTGGGAGAAATGCCACTTTATGGTTAATGAAGGAATTGTATTGGGACATAAAATTTCGAGAGAGGTATTGAAGTTGATAGAGCTAAAGTTGAAGCAATTGAGAAGATGCCCTATCCGAGGGATGTTAAAGGTATTCGTAGTGTTCTTGGTCATGCTGGGTTTTATAGGAGATTTATTAAAGATTTCTCCAAGATTTCAAAGCCTCTTACTAATCTTCTTCAAAAAGATGTACCTTTTGTTTTTGATGACGATTGTAAGGAAGCTTTGAAACTCTAAAGAAAGCCTTAACAACGCCCCTAGTTGAACCTCCTGATTGGAACTTACCATTTGAAATTATGTGTGATGCTAGTGATTTTCTGTAGGCGCTGTCTTGGACAGCGAGTAGATAAAAAACGAATGTTATTCATTATGCTAGTAAAACTCTTGATGCTGCTCAAAGAAATTATGCTACTACGAAAAGGAATTGTTAGTTGTAGTCTTTGCTTGTGATAAGTTTAGATCTTATATCGTTGATTCAAAAGTTACTATTCATACTAATCATGCTATAATTAGATACCTTATGACAAAGAAAGATGCTAAGCCAAGGCTTATTAGATGGGTACTTCTGTTGCAAGAATTTGATCTGCATATTGTAGATAGGAAAGGTGCTGATAATCCTGTTGCTGATAATTTGTCTAGATTGGAAAATATTGCTTATGATCCTGTTCCTGTTAATGATAGTTTTCCAAATGAACAATTGGCTGTAATAAAGGTGAGTTCGCGAGACAGTCCTTGGTATGCTGATTATGCTAACTTTATTGTTTCCAAGTACTTGCCTCCAACCTTTTCACAGCAAAGGAGGAAATTCTTTTATGATTTGAGGCATTATTTTTGGGATGACCCACACTTATATAAAGAAGGAGTGGATGGCATTCGAAGATGTGTTCCCGAATATGAGCAACAAGAGATATTGAGTAAATGTCATGGGAGTGCTTATGGAGGACATCACGCCGGAGAAGCGCAAAAGGTTCTACAATCAGGTTTTTATTGGCCAACTCTTTTCAAAGATGCAAGGAAGTTCATTTTATCTTGTGATGAATGTCAAAGGGTTGGTAATATCTCCAGACGCAATGAAATGCCTATGAATTATACTCTTGTTATTGAACCATTTGATTGTTGGGGATTTGACTTCATGGGACCTTTTCCCTCTTCAGAAGGTAACACTCATATACTTGTTGCTGTTGATTATGTTACTAAATGGGTGGAAGCCATACCTACAAAAAGTGCTGATGGTGAGACCTCTTTAAGAATGCTTTTAGACATTATTTTTCCTAGATTTGGAGTTCCTAGATATATTACGACGATGGAGGTTCTCATTTTATTCATGGTGGTTTTAGAAAAACTCTTGCTAAATATGGTATTAATCATAGAATTGCTTCCGCTTATCATCCTCAAACTAGTGGGCAAGTAGAACTATCAAATAGAGAAATTAAATCTATCTTGCAAAAGACTGTTAATAAAACTAGAAAGAATTGGGATAGTAAATTGAAGGAAGCACTATGGGCTTATAGAACTGCTTATAAGAACCCCATGGGAATGTCACCTTATAAAATGGTTTATGGAAAAGCTTGTCATTTACCTTTAGAACTAGAGCACAAAGCTTATTGGGCTGTTAGAGAACTAAACAAAGATCCTAAACTAGCCGGTGATAAGAGGTTGTTGCAATTAAGTTCTCTAGATGAATGGAGAAGTGAAGCTTATGAAAATGCTAAACTCTTTAAAGAGAAAGTTAAGAAATGGCATGATAGAAGAATTATCAAAAGAGAATTTAATGTTGGGGATAAAGTCCTATTGTATCGGTCTCGTCTCAGATTCTTTGCAGGGAAGTTGCTCTCAAAATGGGAAGGACCATATGTTATTGATGAGGTTTATCGATCAGGAGCAATTAAAATTAGCTCTCTCCAAGGCAATGCCACACAAGTGGTGAATGGACAAAGACTCAAGCATTATATCTCAAGTGATTCTTATAATGTAGATGTTGATGTTATTCGAGTGGAAACACCAGAGGCTTTCATCAAAGGTCAAATTGACAGCCCTCCAGGACTCGACTTTGAATAGGTAACAGTACTGGTAATAAAAGTCCGCGTTTAACTTTCCGAACAATGTTTTTACTGTTTTTGGAAAATATGAAAAATTACGAGATCGAAACGGAGTGGAGGAGACGCACGAGGGCGCCCCCCATAGGCCGCGCGGGCCCCCGGCCGCGCCGCCTATGAGGACACCGCCTCGTTGTCCCGCTCCGACTCTTGTTCGACTGGTACTTTCCTTCGTCGTAAAATTATGCTATATAATCCCCCGGAGGTCCGTATATCGTTTTTTCGACGTGTTTTGTTTCGAGCTGTTTCTGCCAGGATCTATTTTCAATCTAGAAGCACCATGGTCTCCAACAACAAAGACAAGCAGCCTATGGAGGAAGATATTCAAGGTTTCAAGCTGAAAGAAGAATTCAAAGAGGAAGTGAAGGAGACGTCATCAATAAAAAGGAAGCGGCAAACTATGAGGAGTAAGCCAATATTGGTGGGATCGGTTAACACTGGACGTTCTTTTTCTCATAACTTGCAGGGACCTCTACCGCCTGCTCTTAGCCTCGACTCTTTCCCTTGTGTGGAAGAGGCACTACGGGTTACCGATGAGTTTTGTGATCAATACCGTGCGCTGAGAAGGGAAGTGGAGATTCTTCTTGAGGAGAACAACCGACTTCGCAGAATGCTGGAGTATTACTCAATTCCTACCACAAGGCTGCCACCGCCACTTTCAGATAACAATGAATCTCTTCGAGTCTTAGTGCAGAATTGCCAAATTGAGAAGAAGCGAAGGATATCCTTAAGGATCGCAGGAACGGACCATCACCATCACCACCGAAGGAGTAATTCATCATCGGTATTGGCATCCCCTTGGTTTGTTCCAAGCTTGTGCCGCGGTATCACATCATCACTATCTTTTACTTTTTTATTATCAAGTAGTGTCATATCATGAGTAGGGAAGTTATCATATAAGATGGGTTGCGGTATGGAAGTATCTCTCTTTAGTTGGTTATCTATGTATCCCTTGGTGTGAGTTATCGCTATGAAATATTAATGAGAAGTCTTATCATTTACATATTGCACACCTTATTTTAGTTTGCAATTTCTATTATATGATTGATCTTGATTTTAGTATTGGTACCACTTTGGGAGCATTGAGTAAATCTATTTGGTTTTGGCAAACTTAGCATTGGTCAATAGCAACAACACCTTGAGGTTTAAGTAGAAAAGAGAAATATATATAGTTGTTTCATTGTCTTCCTTTCTTGTTAGCTCATAGCTTATTATTCTGAAGTTAAAATTGTTTGTGCTTACAAGAAAGATGCATGATTGTTTCTATCACATGTATATTCGTTTGTTTCCCTCAACTTTTGTGCTTGCTAATTAACCTTGCTAGCCAAAGACCTGAGAGGGAATGCTTCTCGTGCATCCAAACCTCAACCCAAACCTATGCCATTTGTGTCCACCATATCTACCTACTACATGGTATTTCTCCGCCATTCCAAAGTAAATTTCTTGAGTGCTACCTTTAAAATTTCTATCCTTTACCTCTGCAATATATAGCTCATGGGACAAATAGCTTAAAAACTATCGTGGTGAAGAATATGTACTTATGTGTCTTATTTCTTAGTAAGTTGCTTGTTGAGCGGTAACCATGTTTTCTGGGACGCCACCAACTCTTTTACCTTTGTTGAATATCATGTGAGTTTCTATGCATGTTCGTCTTGTCTGAAGTAAGGGCGGTTTTCACAATCAAATGGTTTGAGTATGCATACTGTTAGAGAAGAACATTGGGCCGCTAACTAAAGCCATGATTCATGGTGGAAGTTTCAGTTTGGACACTAATCCTCAATCTCTTATGAGAATAATAATTGTTGTTGAATGCTTATGCATTAAAGAGGAGTCCATTATCTGTTGTCTATGTTGTCCCGTATGGATGTCTAAGTTGAGAATAATCAAAAGCGAGAAATCCAATGCGAGCTTTCTCCTTAGACCTTTGTACAGGAGGCATAGAGGTACCCCTTTGTGACACTTGGTTGAAACATATGCTATGCAATGATAATCCGTGTTAATCCAAGCTAATTAGGACAAGGTGCGAGCACTATTAGTATACTATGCATGAGGCTTGCAACTTATAAGATGTCTTATACATAACACATATGCTTTATTACTACCGTTGACAAAATTGTTTCTTATTTTCAAAATGAAAAGCTCTAGCACAAAAATAGTAATCCATGCTTCCCTCTGCGAAGGGCCTATATTTTACTTTCTGTTGAGTCAGTAAACCTATTCCCCTCCATCTTAAGCAAGCATTTGAGTTGTTGTAATCAAACCATTATATTGTGATTTACTTCATCATGTCTTTTACTCTTCCTTGTTAGTACAAGTTTTATCTGAATGAATATAGCTTTGAAAGTTATCAATGATTACTATGATTGAGTATGCAAGTTTACCATAAGCTTTAATATGAAAGCGTTGCTCCATAGATAAGTATAATCTGTCAACTGTTCTCTGACCAAGAACGAAGTTTGCCATCACCAACTATGATTTCTTACGCACCTTTATTTGTGATCTCCTTTTACTTGTTTCAAGTTGAATCATATTGGGAAGTTGTTCACTAGAATGCCTTGTGTGAATTAATATGATGCTTCTTGTCCGTATTTTATTTATCGACTCTTCACTCCATAAACATGTGGTCTTGTTTACGAGCTCAGTTTCGCTTGGGGACAAGCGAAGTCTAAGCTTGGGGGAGTTGATACGTCCAATTTGCATCACTATTTTATATCATAATTTGCTGTTATTCATTGATATATTTCATATTTAGAGATGATACTTATGTTATTTCATCTATTTTGCATGTTTCATGATTATTTGGGGATCGCGCACCGGAGCCAGGATTCTCTGGAAAAAGCGCCGTCGAATGCAATATTTCGGAAGATCAGTTGACGGAAATTATATGAAAAATCCTATTTTTCCGAGAAGACGAAGGGAGAAGGGGGAGCCGAGGGGACCGAGGTGGGCCCACCCCATAGCCGGCGCGGCCCAAGGCCTAGCCGCGCCGCCGTGAGGAGGGGGCCCACAGCCCCTCTCGCCTCCTTTTCTTCCCGTACGCCTTCGTCCCGAAAACCTAAGCCCCAGGAGGATAGTCGCGAAGAGTCACAGCCGCCTCGCGGGGCGGAGAACACCAGAGAGAAAGAGCTCTCCGGCGGGCAGGAATCGGGGAAATTCCCCTGGAGGAAATCGCATCGTCACCGTCATCGAGCTGGACATCATCTCCATCACCATCGTCATCATCTCCATCATCATCACCGCCATCTCCACCGCTGCACCTCGTCACCGCTGTAACAATTCGGGTTGGATCTTGATTGTTTGATAGGGGAAACTCTCCGGTGTTGATTTCTACTTGTTATTGATGCTATTGAGTGAAACCATTGAACCAAGGTTTATGTTCAGATTGTTATTCATCATCATATCACCTCTGATCATGTTCCATATGATGTCTCGTGAGTAGTTCGTTTAGTTCTTGAGGACATGGGTGAAGTCTAAATGTTAGTAGTGAACTATGGTTGAGTAATATTCAATGTTATGATATTTAAGTTGTGGTGTTATTCTTCTAGTGGTGTCGTGTGAACGTCGACTACACGACACTTCACCATTTATGGGCCTAGGGGAATGCATCTTGTACTCGTTTGCCAATTGCGGGGTTGCGAGTGACAGAAACCGAGCCCCGTTGGTATATCGATGCGGGAGGGATAGCAGGATCTCAGAGTTTAAGGTTGTGGTTAGATTTATCTTAATTACTTTCTTGTAGTTGCGGATGCTTGCAAGGGGTATAATCACAAGTATGTATTAGTCCTAGGAAGGGCGGTACATTAGCATAGGTTCACCCACACAACACTTATCAAAACAATGAAGATTAATCACCTGTATGTAGCGAAAGCACTAGACTAAAATCCCGTGTGTCCTCGAGAACGTTTGGTCATTATAAGTAAACAAACCGGCTTGTCCTTTGTGCTAAAAAGGATTGGGCCACTCGCTGCAATTATTACTCTCGCACTTTACTTACTCGTACTTTATTCATCGTACATCAAAACCCCCGAATACTTGTCGTGAGCATTTACGGTGAATCCTTCATCGAAACTGCTTGTCAACACCTTCTGCTCCTCGTTGGGATCGACATTCTTACTTATCGAAGATACTACGATACACCCCCTATACTTGTGGGTCATCAGTGCCCGAAGATGAGAGTTCTCCTCATCCTCCTATCGGTTTCCGGGTAACCTTTGTCGATTTCCTCATTCGCGGCCTCTCTATTCCTGTTCACGAATTTCTTCGTGGCATTCTCTTTATTTATGGGATCCAGCTGCACCAGCTGGCCCCAAACTCTCTCCTCCACATCTCCATTTTCATCACACTATATGAATGTTTCTTGGGCATCCACCCTCACTGGGGCCTATGGAAACGCATCTTTTACTCCGGTGCAACAATTCGAAGAATGTCATCTACAACATAGGTGGCGTTTGCATCTGTGTCCGCCCGGAAGCCGTATATTTTGATGTTAAGTTCGCCGACTCCGTCCAAGGCTAGCGCAGGAAGTGGCTTTATGTCAAGGATGAATCTACGAATGCTCAAGAATACGGGCTTGCCCCCTTTTGATGATGTCGAAGATATTCAGAGGCGCCAATCTTGGGATGCAGAAGCTTCAGCCGAAGAAAAGGCAGCCACTGATGCTCTACTTGCGCGCATCCAAGAACTTCAAAATACAGATGGGGTGGAGTTGTTGGGTGTGCAGATTATTGCCCAATTATTGCGCATCTGAATCCAACCTCTCCAAGCTTGAAAAAATCCAATGTGGATGTATTCGGGCGCTGAAGATTCTGACAGGGTCTCTGCCGAGCTTCCTTTGAAGGACTTGGAGAGGCTTGTCCGCCACTTCACTTCCTTGAGCAAGAATCACGAAGTCCCTTCTTCCTATCGCGTGGAACCATTCACTGGCAGCCACGCCCTTCCCGAAGTAAGTAGTTTTCTTCGAGTTGTATGCCCGTTTTTTGCTTCATCTGTTTTGCTTTCGTGTTTTGATAATTTTATTTTTCCTTATCATACTTTTTTGCCTGCAGAACCACCAGATTATTTCTTCTCCCCCCTCTGTCTGAAGGTGGTGAAGTGGATGAGTGAGCCGTTGTTCACATTGACTCGCAAGAATCCTCCGTTCTTGAGAGCGAACCCGCAGAATCTCAAAAAACTCCGGGTTCCTCTGACCAACAAACAGAATCAGAGCAGCACTCTGACTCTGCTCAATCTGTTTCTCCTCCTCCTGTTGCTTTTCTGGAAAAGCGCAAGAGGAAGAGAAATGATGACGAAGAAGATTCCGGCGCGTCCAAACTCGCCGAACCAGCTGCCGAAGAATCTTCTCCCGAAGATCAGGAGAACTTCGACCCCTACGCCATGACTGGTGCTGTTAGCTCGTAAGTTGTTGTTTCTTCCTATCTTCTTTCTTTTGATTTCCTTGTACTTATCTTGCTACTATATTGGCAGAGGTGACGAAGAAGAAACAGAGCCCGAAATTCATGGGCCAGCTATCACAAGCACCTCCAACACATTGGTCCTCTCTGAGGATGAACGTGCCGCACCAGAAGCGTCGCCTCCCCCGCAAGTTGATGCGTCGACTCCAGTGCCCAGCCCCCGAGCACTGAAGCCGAAGAAAGCTAAAATCGGGGCTGCCGACGAACAAGAACTTGCTACTGGGAGCATGTCGATTCCTCTCCTTGAAGATGTAAGTTTTCCATTCCTGGTTGTCATCTTTTTTTGTTTAACTCGAAAGATTTTGTAACTTATACTTTTCCTTATCGACTTTTCTGTAGCCCTTGATGAAGAAACTGGACGACTTAGGTTCCCATTTCATTGGGTTTCGTGACGAGGCCGCAACTTTGAAAGGTGAAGCTTTAACGCTCTTTATCTCTTGTGTGTTCTTATCTTGTTTTTGCACCATCTCTTACTTTTTCCTTCTAGAGGCACTTCGTCATGCTGAGGAACGCGCTGACGTCCTGGAGGCCAAATTGAAGGTCAGCGAGGAGGCCAAGCTTAGAGCCATCAAGGAAGCCAAGCTCAAAGCCAACGATCTGGAGGCTAAGCTCAGAGCCAGCGAGGAGGCTCGCTAGAAAGCTGAAAAAGATGCTTCTTGTGTCGAGGATTTGCACCGAAGGCTTCAAGCTGCTGAAGACACTTTGAGCAACAAGGAAGCCAAGAAGGTCAAGCGTGATAATAATATAATCACGCGCCTCGAGACGCAATCTCAAAGATTCTCAAGTACTACTATCTTTCCATTTGTCCTTTTGCCTTTCTTTGTGCTAATGTTATCTTTGGTGTTGACGAAGTTTTGCTTTTCCCCAGCAGGGAAAATGGGTGAGCAGTACACTTTGAGAAAAGAATCAGAGGACCGTCATCTGGACACTCTTGGTATTCTTGAGCTGAACTGCGACTTGGCGCGCAAATGCATAACTTCCGCGCGAAATGCGTTGAAGCGCGTCTTCCCCCACTTCTTCCCGAATGACGTGGGCATTACCCTTCGGGTAACCGACATTGCCCTATCCTGTATGGCCCAACTGGAGGCCCATGAAGATACCCGATGGCAAGGTGGGCCACTAGGACGGTACTGGAAAGGATTCCTTGAAGAACAAGACGGAGAGGAGCTGAACAAGGAAAGTTTAGAGCTAGGTCTTTTGTAAACCTGGTCGTACCGGACGATATCTTGAGACCTGGCCTCCTATATAAGGGCAGGAGAGGGGCTGCCGAGGGACACAATCAATCTTAGCAACTTTAGCCACCATAAGTCTAGAGCTAGGTCGCCGTAGCACTTAGCCTCTCGACGAGATCACAGCCGAAACCTTCGGCACCCCATTGTAACCCGATATTTTCATAATCAAGATCAGACAGGCAGGACGTAAGGGTTTTACCTCATCGAGGGCCCCGAACCTGGGTAAATTGCTCTCCCGCTTGTCTGTTAACCGATGTCTCGTGTCAGCCTACAGGATTCCATCAACCCTAAGCCCCAATCGGAGGGCATTGTCGAGGAGTACCCTCGACAATTGGCACCGTCTGTGGGAACCCTGTCGGCACAAGATCCGTCATCGGCAGATCCAGTCATGTCGTCGGCAGCTTCGTCGACGCCATCATCGTCATCATCGCCAAACTTAGGAAGCCCGATTCGATTTGGCTCCTATGAGTTCACCCCGCACAGCGACTCTTCTCGCTCGACTTTCTCAGATCTACAAGGAAACATGGAGATGACGTTCGGCAGCGTCCACTACAACGTCAACGCGGAAGGAGTCCTTCGACTGCTAGAACCGTATGCCCCCAGATCAGCGAGGAAATCACCACCACCGGCCGCGGGGCCAAGCATGTCATCATCAGTCGACCTTTCGGCTGGCCTGACGGACTCGAAAAACTCATCCTCGCCATCGACCCCTCGGTCGACGTCTTCGATGTCAGTTGGATCCGATAACCCCGTATCTTCATGACACCAGGCACGGGCTGGGATCGAGCGACACACCGTTCATCTGCAGCGCCTAGTACTCATCAGGAGAGGACAGTGTCAACAGCGTTGCCAGGGAAGTCACCTGGAGAACGGCGCGCCACCAAGTTTATGCTGCCAACAACACAGGAAACGCAAGGAACGGGGGAGGTGGAGATCACACCCCTCGCTCTAGCAGACGACGTAGCTTTGAAAACAGTGCTAGCAACAATAATAGCGATTACACCATCGCGGAGGAAGAATGGCCGCCAGGACAGCCGTACTTAACAACACACCGCTTCCCGCCGTAACTTCGGTTGGAACCCTCAATGCCTATCGCTCAATATTGGAAAAGAATCGGGAACGACTATCGAATGAGCAAGCCACCCTCGAGAGACGTCTACTCGCGGCAGAACAATCCAGCGAACGATGAAGGGGCTCGCGAGGAAGCGCTTCCCGAAGCAGCCAAGGTGCGGGGAAGCACCGATCAAGGCTATCCAGACTCTCAGAAGACGATGCTAGGGAAATAACATCAAACCTATCCAAGTCCTTCATGACCACGGACACTGCAGGGATGCTAAGGCCAAAAACCGTCGAAGGAGCAACTGCCAACCTCGCGGCGTACCTCATCAACCAACGACCCGAAGGCTCTATGGCTCAAGCCCATCGGGGCGCACTGGAAAGCCTCGCAATCCTGGGAGACAACCTGGTCCCACGAAAGGAAAAAACCACGCTCCAAGCTAGCGGCTCAAAGCATTGCTCAAGGGATGCCCAAGACGAGATTACCCAGAGCAGAATCGACAGAGCCAGGCGACGGCGAGCCGCGAGGGGGGAAGACGACAGCGACGCCTCGGAAGAAAGCCAGGAATACGCCGACGAGTTAAGGGGGGCTGACTGCTTGAGCTACAAGATCCGTGAAACAATGCCACCCAAGAAGTTCAAACCTACCCCTACTGACGCCGCTAAGTATGACGGGCAGCATGAGCCGAGGTCATGGATAGACGATTACCTGCAAACTATGATCCTACACAAAGGAAATCAGATAGCAGCGATGCAGTGCTTGCAGCTTTACCTGAAAGATTCGGCACGGGCTTGGCTGAGAGGCCGAAGGGATCCATCAAATCATGGGACGACCTGGTGGACGCTTTTGTCGCTAACTTCCAAGCGACGTACAAGAGGCCTGTTGGGATCGAGGAGTTACGACACTGCCAGCAGAAGCAGAAGGAGTCGATGCGCGCGTACATCGGAAGATTCACCAAACTCCTGAACGCTGCTGAAGATGTTTCCGTCGAGAGCAATCGATGCCTTCAGCAACGACATCCGACGTGAAACCTACATAGAGGAACTTGGGCGCAAGAAGCCGAAAACCATAACCAAGTTAATGGAAATCGCCAACAGTTGGGCTGATGGCGAAGACAACGTACGGAGACCACGACAACGCAGCGACGACGAAGACGACGATCAGCCGAAGAACGATTCGGGTGGTCGCAGGGATCGCCACAAGAAAAGGAAAGACCGCAGTTACGACGACAACAACTTGGTAGACGCCGGATATTCCGATCGACAAGATGATTGGTATGATGACAGGCGAGATGATCGACAGGACGGCAATCGGAGCAATTCTGGGAACCGCGGCAACTACAAACCACGACCTCAGAGGATCCCCGAGTTACCCTTCGCTGAGCAGATAAATGCTCCTTGTTACCTGCATGCGTACATCGATTCTAAAGACAATAAGAAGAAGTCAAGTCATCTGCTCAGAGATTGTCGACAGTTCATCGAGATGCAGAAGCTCATCCAGCAGCAGCAGCAGCCACCACCACCGCCGCCTCCACCTCAGCACCAGGTCCAGCAAGTTCAGCCTCACAACAACAACGAATCCTTTCCGCCACCACGTGGGCAGATGAGCATGATTCACAGAACTGGTGTTTCGAGAAGGGAGATGAAGAAGCTCACCCAAGAAATCAACCTGGCGGAAAGTATCATGGCTAATATCCCTGAATACATTGACTGGTCATCTCAGAGCATTACGTTCAGCAGAGCAGATCACCCGATGACAATTCCAAAGCCAGGACATGTTGCGTTAGTGGTTGAGGCGCAAATTGGAGGATTTAAGATGAGCAAAGATTTCATGGATGGTGGAAGCGGACTAAACCTGATATTCCTCGACACGATCAAAAGTATGGGAATTACAATGAGGATGCTAGAAGAGATAGATACTTGTTTTCATGGGATCCTCCCCACCTCACCGGCGTACTCTATTGGCAAAGTTAATCTGAACGTTGTCTTTGGTAAACCCGACAACTTCAGGAAGGAAAAAAAATCGAGTTCGAGGTGGTAAATTGGGAATCACAGTACCACGCTATACTCGGACGATCAGCTTATGCCAAGTTCATGGCTGTGCCGCACTACGCATACCTCAAGCTGAAAATGCCAGGGAACAACGGGACAAACATCACAGTCTATGGAAGTTTTTCACGCTCGGATAATTGTGATCGCGATTTTCAGAGGATCGCTGCAAAGTTTGGGCTCATGCAGGAAGCTGTTGATCTCCCCTCAAAATCATCGGCACACGATAGTAAGGAAGATGAACGTGTCAAGAAGATGAAGAAGAAGCCAGCCGATCTTACCCTAGAAGCTTCAACAGTGAAAACTTCGGCAGCTGATGGCACAACAGTCATAGAAGAAAACAAAACACTGGCAATCACCGCCGGGACTCCTGGCGAAATCAATGACGCTTCCAAAATCGCTGACGCGACAGACAAGCTAGAAGATAAGAAGAACCCTCCTCTTGCTTAAGCGGACGGATAGTATTTAGTTTTCTCTTTTCAACAGGGCCCTTTTTCGCCCCTTAGTTTCTTGCTTACTTTATTAACGAGAACTTAAGTTTTGTTTCCTTAAAAGCATTGCAGTAATTCGGAACACCCGAACCACATCATCATGAACCTTGTTTGCTTCTCAATTTGTGTTAATGTTTTATAGCTCATGAGGAAGTATGTGGTGTTTATCTTTCAATCTTGTCATTTACTCCTGACAGACTTTCACCAATGGACTAGTGGCACATCCGCTTATCCAATAATTTTGCAAAAAGAGCTGGCAACGGGGTTCCCATCCCCAATTAATTAACTTTCATCAATAATTCTCTTCACATGCTTTGCCCTGATTTATCAGTAAGCAATTTAATTTGCAAATAGACACTCCTCCATGGTATGAGAATGTTGGAAGGCACCCGAGGATTCGGTTAGCCATGGCTTGTGTAAGCAAAGGTTGGGGAGTGTCATCCATAATGAAACTAAAATACATGTGTAAACAAAAGAGAAGAGGGATGATCTACCTTGCTGGTAGAGATAACGTCCTTCATGGGAGCCGCTCTTGGAAGTGGTTGACGAGGTAGTTAGAGTGCCCACTATCATTCGTTGACAACAACAAACACCTCTCAAAACAATTTTACTTCTGTCTTTAGAAAAATGAAAAGCTCTAGCACATGTTAATCCCTGCTTCCCTCTGCGAAGGGTCAATCTTTTACTTTTATGTTGAGTCACCATCCTTTTATTGAGCACTTTCTTGAGAGCAGAACTGTCATTCTTAGTATAATATGCTTGTCCCAAAATGTGATTAATTGTGGTATAACTTTGATGCTTTTATCTTTGACAATCTCTACTTCCAGTCTTTCCATGAACTTCAAAGGTGCCCGAGCATTTATGTTTTGCTGTACAAATACGGGCAATCGAGATACCACTTTATCATATCCTTTTATGAACATTGCAATCCTGTTGATAGACATGATTCATCATACTTATTATTAATTTGTTGGTACCTTTTCCATGATTGACATAGCTATTAGATGACTTTATTTGCATGTATCTTATTATGAATTGCCTAAGTACTTGTCCATATCATGAGAATATTTACATCATATGAACAAATGTGTCCGTGAAAGTTCTTTTATCGCACTCAGTTGTTAACTGAATTGCTTGAGGACAAGCAATAAGCTAAGCTTGGGGGGAGTTGATACGTCCAAAACGTATCTACTTTCCCGAACACTTTTGCTATTGTTTTGCCTCTAATTTGTGTATTTTGGATACAACTAACACGGACTAACGCTGTTTTCAAGAATTGCTCGTGTCTCGTTTTTGTGCGAAAACTCAACTTTCAGGAAAATCCCGGGATTAATTCCAATGGGCCTATTTTCACGAAGAATAACGGAGGCGGAAGACCGAAGGAGGGGGGCCACGAGGCAGCCACCCCACCAGGCGGCACAGGCCCCTGGGCTGCGCCGGCCTATGGTGGCGGCGCCTCGGGCAGCCCCAGTGCCCCTCTGGACTACTTAAGGCTTTCAACCTAAAAACACACGGGGTTAGACGAAATCGCGAGAAGGCATCCGAACTCCGCCGCCATCGCGAAACTCCGTCTCGGGACCGAAACTCCGTTCGGCACTCCGGACGGGGATTGGAGGAGATCATCGCCATCATCACCACCGACGCCTCTCGACCAGACATGTTTCCCCCATCCATGTGTGAGTAATTCCCCCGTAGGCTGAAGGGGATGGTAGGGATTGGATGAGATTGGTCATGTAATAGCATAAGATTGTTAGGGCATAGTGCCTAGTATCCGTAATTGGTACTTTTATGATATTGTTGCAACTTGTTATGCTTAATGCTTGTCACTAGGGCCCGAGTGCCATGATCTCAGATCTGAACATGTTATTGTTTCATGATGATATTCATTGTTTCATGATCTTACCAGTTGTATACACATGTTGCTTGTCCGAACCTCGAGGCTCCAAAGTGACAGAAATTGGGACAACCGGAGGGAAGGCGGTGATATGAGGATCACATGTGTTCACGGAGTGTTAATGCTTTGCTCCGGTGCTCTATTAAAAGGAGTACCTTAATTTCCGGTAGATTCCCTAGAGGCCCGGCTGCAATGGTAGGACAAAAGATGTTGTGCAAGTTTCTCATTGCGAGCACGTACGACTAAATACGGAACACATGCCTATGGATTGTTTAGTACTTGGATACTGTTTTATTATTATCTGCAAATGCCCTACCTTGATTGTTACATGAGTTTCTCTCATCCATGCAACGCCGTTCATCCATCCCCGTGCCTACGTATTTTAATCCTGTTGTTTACTATAATCACTACTGCTGTCTTTGTTACTCTCTGTGATATTTCACTCCTACTTTATAAAGCTGTTACTACCGATAAACTCTTGCGAGCAAGTCGTTTCCAGTGCAGTTGAATTGACAACTCCGCTGTTAAGGCTTACAAATATTCTTTGGCTCCCCTTGTGTCGAATCAATAAATTGGGTTTTACTTCCCTCGAAGACTGTTGCGATCCCCTATACTTGTGGGTCATCAAGACTATTTTCCGGCGCCGTTGCCGGGGCATAGCTTTATTTGCAAGTTCACTTGGATTGATATTGTTCGATGCAAATTCTCCATCATGGGTAAACCTCGCGATACTAAAGTCGCCATATTACCATCCACTACAAGAAAAGGTACAACTCTGAGTACCTCTGCTGCTCTTGATTCACCATCTGTGATAAGTAAACTTGTTTCACCACCACAAGCTTCAAATGCTGGTACTTCTGCTGAATCTGAAAATTCCTCTTATAATTTTGATGATGCTTCTGCTGTGCTTGATAATGATGGTTCATTAGGATCTTTTCTAGATGCTACAATTGCTAGGTCTAGACAAATTGAAAGTACTGAAACCTAATGAAAATGCTGCTACACCTGTTAATTCACCTGAGTCTGTTGAATACTCTAGTGATGATCTTGATGAAGATTATGTAGAACTTGATGATGATTTCATTGATAAATGCAATGCTACTACTGGTACAAGTAATATTAAAAAGCTTCTTGCACAACATACTGTTAGATATAAACTGTCTCCTGATCCTAAATTTGCCACATCTCCTATAAACATTAAGGATAAGGATTATGATTTTTCTCTTGATTTATCTCATATATCTATTGTTGAGAAAACACCTTTTTGTGGTACTGAAAAAGAAAGTGATGTAGAACACATGAATGAGCTTTCAACTCTGAGTAGCTTGTTTTCTGATGATATTAAGAAGCGTACTTATTTCGTTGCTAAAAATTTTCCTTTCTCATTAAAGGATGATGCTAAAACTTGGTATAATAGTTTGCCTCCTGATTCTATTGATAGTCCAAAAGATTTGCTTGATGTTTTCTTTCGGAAATACTTTCTGCTAGTGCTCAACATATTGCTTTGCAGAGAATTTATAATTTTGACCAGGAGAAGATGGAGAGAAATTGCCTGAGGCTTGGGCAAGATTTTGCTCTCTTATCGGAGCTCGGCTTGGACATGATTTGGAAAAGCATGATTTACTTGATATATTTTATAGTGGACTAACCATTGAGTCTAGGGCATACCTGGATAGTTGTGCTGGTTGTGTTTTCAGAAAAGAACTCCAGACGATCTTTGAAGAATTATTGGCTAGAATAGGCCGGAATCATGATGATTGGACTACACCTGAACCAACTCCGACACCAATATTGAAGAAGAGGGGTATGATCAAATTAAATGATGAAGATATGTGGGAAGCCAAGAAGTCTCTTAAGGAGAAAGGTATTAAATCTGAAGATGTGAAGAATTTACCTCCCATAGAAGATTTATGTAACATAACTCCCCCTTCATCCATGATTGAGGTACACTCTCTTCAACGCTTTACTAGGGAAGATATTCCGTATTCAAAACCTCCTGCACAATGCTTAGATGAGTTTGATAATTATATTGTTAAGCAAGATAATTTTAATATGAGAGTAGAGAATCATTTAATGGAAAATTCTCGAGCTATTAATGAATTGCATGGTATTGTGGAGAGAACCTCCAATGATGTTAAGATGCTTGTTAAACATTTTCATATGGTTCAAACTCAAATTGATCAACTCACTAAAGTGCAAAATGACTTGTTAAAAAATAGTTCTAAAGAAAAACATGCTTATATATGAAGTAACAACTAGAGGCGGTGTTTCTACTCAGGATCCTCTATATCCCGAGGGGCATCCCAAAAGAGTTGAACAAGATTCTCAACGAACTGAAATTAGTGCTCCTTCTAAGAAAAATAAAAAGAAACATAAAGCTGTTGTAGAATCCTCTGAACATTAATGATCCTAATAGTATTTCTATTTCGATGCTGAAACTGAAAGTGGTAATGAACATGATAAAGATAATAATAAGAATGATGCTTCTGATAAAGAAGAGGTTGAGGATGAACCTGAAAAGCATGCTAAAAATAAAAAGTATACTAAAGAAGATTTTATTGCTAAGAAACATGGTAATGAAAGAGAACCTTGGGTTCAAAAGCAAATGCCTTTTCCTGCTAAGAAACTAAAATCAAAGGAAGAAGAACACTATAATAAATTTTGTGATTGGATGAAACCTTTGTTCATGCAAATCCCTTTGACTGATGCTATTAAATTGCCTCCTTATTCAAAGTATATGAAATATATTGTCTCTAACAAAAGGAAAATTCCTAATGAGGAGATTTCCACTATGCTTGCTAATTACTCTTTTAATGGCAAGGTTCCAAAGAAGCTGGGCGACCCAGGTATACCGACTATTCCTTGTTCCATCAAGAATAATTATGTTAGAACTGCTCTATGTGATTTGGGAGCAGGTGTTAGTGTTATGCCTTTTTCTCTTTATAAGAGACTTTATTTAGATAAGTTGATACCAATGATATATCTTTGCAAATGGCTGATAAATCTACTGCTATTCCTTGGTATATGTGAGGATGTTCTGTTCAAGTTACTCAAAACTGCTTAATATTAACTGATTTTGTTGTGTTGGAAATGCGAAGATGATAATATGTCTATTATTCTTGGGAGACCTTTTCTTAACACCGCAGGGGCTATTATTGATTGCAATAAAGGAAAAGTTAGTTTCAATGTCGATGACAAGGAACATACTTTATTTTCCCAAGAGGATTGATAAAGTATATGGAGTTAATACAATTTCTAATTTGAGATCTATCAAAGTGGGAGATATTGATTGTCCAATATATGAGCCTAAAGAAGAATATCAAACTCTTGTGATTGGATCCATATCAATACAATATAAGGTAACATGATTGATTTGAGGTTTATTTCTTCTTATGACATGTAAGATTTATTTGGTAGCAAGACTTGATCAACCTTGTTAACAAGTATATTTTATATGCATAGAAGAGCTAAACAACATTTCTTTCCTTCTCCACTTGTTTTACTCACTGTAGCACAACTTGTTTTGCAAGATGCTTAGTTGCTTAGAGGTTTGAAAATCTTTTTCTGCCCTGTAATAATAATTTTGACACCCAGAAATGTGCATTTTTCAAAGTTCTCAAAAATTTACAAAAATTATACTGTTGGTCTTATTTTTCGAAGAGCTACCTAGGAGCACCAGGGGCTGACAAGTGGGGCACACTGGGGCTCAACCCCATGTGCCGGTACGGCCAAGGAGGGGGGCGCGCCACCCTGTGGTGTGGGCCCCTCCTTGCCCCACTAACTCATCTCTTCCTCCCATCTCACTCTCTCTCCCGAAAAAACTCGTACTCACTTTCTCTCACTCGTGTTTCTGCTCAAGAGCTCAAGATTTCTCGATCTCTTTGCTCAGCCCAAAATTTGGCACATTTGCTCTCCGGTATGTGACTCCTCCGATTATCCAAATAGAATTTTGTTTGGTTGAGTATATCTTGAATATTTTACTGCTGTAGGTAACATGTTAAGTGAGCTTGCATGCTTGTTCTAAGTTGTAAAAATTAGTTTTGATGCATGTTTAGTACTCTACCAAGTTCCTATAGTAGTTTCCTCAATTATATGTCTCCAAATCAACTTTTATAATGATTGTTGAAAAATTTCAGAAAAGGAAGATGGATAATTATAACTTTGGAGAAGTGTTCGAAAGAGAGACGACAAGCACGGGGAGGCCCTCAAGGGCAGCCACTCAATTCAGACATTCCTATAATGAGGATGTCCTCGCACCGAGCTTCGAAGCCGAAGAAGACAATGGAGTCCCTAACACTTCATCTTTACCATGTTATAACTTTTTGAGTAATGCAGGGTTGCTGGATGATTTCTTGGTCCTCGTCGGTAATGTGGGTTTAACCACCTATATGGAAGATGAGAGGGATCAATACTACATGCTAACTAAAATCTTCGTTCAGAGCTTTCAGTTCAACAACAAGCACTATCAACCATCAGTTGCATTCAGGATTTATGGTAATACTATTACTATGAAGTTGAAGGATTTTTGTACTGCATTGGATATTGCCCCTGTAGGTACAGCGAAGAAGATCGAGAATAATCCCAAGGCTTTGCTGGAGCTCTATCGAGATATTACCAATGATGATAGCCGCACCATTCAGCGCAGCAAGATAAGAAACATTCAACTCCCTGCCATTAGATATTTCGCTTACTATCTTGCTACTAGCATTCTTGGTAGGAGAACACTAGCAATATTTCTAGTTATCATCTTGCTTTCTTAGTTGCTGCACTTACTGGAGAGACACCTTATCATCTTGGTGTTGTTGTTGCTCGCCGTTTGTCTAACAAGGGGCCTATTTTTGGAGGAATTGTTGCCTCACGCATTTTAGCATATCTAGATCTTCCTCTTGACCCTACTGATGTGAAATTAACTCATATAAGGCTTGATATTGCTGCTATGAAGAGTCATCAATTTGTTACAACGACTCTAGTTTAGATAATATTGTCTATAGAATGTTGTTTCTGACGGGGATGAGAGGGAAATCCCTTTGCGGCCAGTTGTTCATATTCACAGGAAACCGTGGTCGCGCTCTAAGGAGGAGGTGGATGAGCAGCTGAAGATACATGGCTTCCACCAACAGCATGACTCCGAGGATGCCGAGCCCTCCCACGGGTACACCGTCACGTATCCTGGTGCATCTTCCAGCACATACCCGGAACAGGATCTATCTTCGTCGTACTACGGACGTGCCACTTCATGGGCACCATGGGATTGAACTCCACTTAGGCCAAAAGCCTAAGCTTGGGGGGAGGTATACCGGCATCACTCATTCATTGCATGTTATAGTTGCTGGATACTTGTACATACTTGTTTAGCTTCTTAAAGTGGTTTTCTAATAAGAGGAAGATGATATTTGGGGAAGTGCTGATTGAGAATAGATTCTGGACTGATACCAAAAAAATTCTCAAAAACAGCCAGAACGTTATTTTACAAAGTCAATTTTTGTGCATGTTCCCCAGGTTGTTATATAACTTTCATTAGTTGAACAGTTTTCGAGCTGAGCAGTGGAAGAATTTCTTAAAAATCGATTACTGTACTGCTGTCAAGTTTGACGAATTTCTGCTGCTTTGTGTTTATGTGATTCTTTTAGCTTTCATTTCCTTGTTTTTGCTTTGTTTCTTTCCTAAAACACAAAAAGACCAAAAATATTTCTGTTGTTTCTCTTTACCATTTGCTTATTTTGGTTTCTTATTCCTATTTTGCTTTATTTGCTATCGTTGGTTTGCTATAAGAAAATCCAAAAAGATTTTGCTTTATTTGCTTGTTTCCTTTTGTTCTTGTTTCCAATTCGAAAACACCAAAAATATTTGTTGTTCTTCTTTGGTTTTGTAAAGTTCACTTTGGAGTTCAGCGGTCTTCGGTGGTTGGAGCTTGGTTTTCATTCCATATTATTCAAGCTACACAAGTGAAAGGCAATAATGACGATCTACGGCAATCCGACTGTGGTGAGAGCTGGTATGAACTCTATTTGTTTTCATTTTTGTACATATACTCATCCATGTGAGCATGCTTAGTTGGTTCATGTGAGGTATATGTCATTTAATGAAGTCTAGTAGTTCATGATCTCTCATGTTTATCTCCAATTTATTAATATGAGTAGCATGTCATACATATTTGCTTGTATTGTTTTATTCATAGATAGATATGACATTGTGGTATCCTCCTCTGAATAATTCACTTGAATCGACTTGGCACATGCTCACGCATGCATATGACTGAACAAAAGTCAATTAAGCCTCGATGATTTACTTTACCTCAGAGTTCTTGTATCGCCTTTATGCCTCTGTTAATTTATTTTGTCGCAAGCATGATTATGACAGTTATTGCTCTCTTGATTGTCGCTTCTTCTATTGCTAGCCTTCACTTGTGAGCGGAGCGCTGCTCGTGCTTCCAAACCCCTGAAAACCAAGTTATTCCAAAGTGTCCACCATAAATACCTATGCATGGCATTTCAAACCATTCCAAGTAAATTCTCATGTGCTACCTTTAAACCTTCAAAATGCTTCTCAATTTGTGTTAATGTTTTATAGCTCATGAGGAAGTATGTGGTGTTTATCTTTCAATCTTGTCATTTACTCTGACAGACTTTCACCAATGGAGTAGTGGCACATCCGCTTATCCAATAATTTTGCAAAAAGAGCTGGCAACGGGGTTCCCAGCCCCAATTAATTAACTTTCATCAATAATTCTCTCACATGCTTTGCCCTGATTTATCAGTAAGCAATTTAATTTGCAAATAGACACTCCTCCATGGTATGAGAATGTTGGAAGGCACCCGAGGATTCGGTTAGCCATGGCTTGTGTAAGCAAAGGTTGGGGAGTGTCATCCATAATGAAACTAAAATACATGTGTAAACAAAAGAGAAGAGGGATGATCTACCTTTGGTAGAGATAACGTCCTTCATGGGAGCCGCTCTTGGAAGTCTGGTTGACGTAGTTAGAGTGCCCACTATCATTCGTTGACAACAACAAACACCTCTCAAAACAATTTTACTCTGTCTTTAGAAAAATGAAAAGCTCTAGCACATGTTAATCCCTGCTTCCCTCTGCGAAGGGTCAATCTTTTACTTTTATGTTGAGTCACCATCCTTTCTTTGAGCACTTTCTTGAGAGCACAACTGTCATTCTTAGTATAATATGCTTGTCCCAAAATGTGATTAATTGTGGTATAACTTTGATGCTTTTATCTTTGACAATCTCTACTTCTAGTCTTTCCATGAACTTCAAAGGTGCCCGAGCATTTATGTTTTGCTTTACAAATACGGGCAAGCGAGATACCACTTTATCATATCCTTTTATGAACATTGCAATCCTGTTGATAGACATGATTCATCATACTTATTATTAATTTGTTGGTACCTTTTCCATGATTGACATAGCTATTAGATGACTTTATTTGCATGTATCTTATTATGAATTGCCTAAGTACTTGTCCATATCATGAGAATATTTACATCATATGAACAAATGTGTCCGTGAAAGTTCTTTTATCGCACTCAGTTGTTAATGAATTGCTTGAGGACAAGCAATAAGCTAAGCTTGGGGGGAGTTGATACGTCCAAACGTATCTACTTTCCCGAACACTTTTGCTATTGTTTTGCCTCTAATTTGTGTATTTTGGATACAACTAACACGGACTAACGCTGTTTTTAATTGCTCGTGTCTCGTTTTTGTGCGAAACTCAACTTTCGGGAAAATCCCGGGATTAATTCCAATGGGCCTATTTTCACGGAAGAATAACGGAGGCGAAGACCAGAAGGAGGGGGCCATGTGGCCACACCGGCGGCGCGGCAGCCCCAGCGCGCCGGCCTATGGTGGCGGTGCCTCGGGCAGCCCAGGTGCCCCCTCTGGACTACTTAAGGCTTTCGACCTAAAAACGCATGGGGGTTAGACGAATCGCCGAAGACATCAGAACTCCGCCATCGCGAAACTCCGTCTCGGGACCAAACTCCGTTACGGCACTCCGCGGGATGGGAAATTGGAGGAGATCATCGCCATCATCACCACCGACGCCTCTCCATCGACCAGCCATGTTTCCCCATCCATGTGTGAGTAATTCCCGCTGTAGGCTGAAGGGGATGGTAGGGATTGGATGAGATTGGTCATGTAATAGCATAAGATTGTTAGGGCATAGTGCCTAGTATCCGTAATTGGTACTTTTATGATATTGTTGCAACTTGTTATGCTTAATGCTTGTCACTAGGGCCCGAGTGCCATGATCTCATATCCGAACATGTTATTGTTTCATGATGATATTCATTGTTTCATGATCTTACGCAAGTTGTATACACATGTTCTTGTCCGGAACCCGAGGCCCCAAAGTGACAGAAATTGGGACAACCGGAGGAAGGCGGTGATATGAGGATCACATGTGTTCACGGAGTGTTAATGCTTTGCTCCGGTGCTCTATTAAAAGGAGTACCTTAATTTCCAGTAGATTCCCTAGAGGCCCGGTACCATTTGGTAGGACAAAAGATGTTGTGCAAGTTTCTCATTGCGAGCACGTACGACTAAATACGGAACACATGCCTATGGATTGTTTAGTACTTGGATACTGTTTTATTATTATCTGCAAATGCCCTACCTTGATTGTTACATGAGTTTCTCTCATCCATGCAACGCCCGTTCATCCATCCCTGTGCCTACGTATTTTAATCCTGCTGTTTACTATAATCACTACTCTTTGTCTTTGTTACTCTGCTTTGATATTTCACTACGCTCTTTGCTATAAAACTGTTACTCGATAAACTCTTGCGAGCAAGTCTGTTTCCAGTGCACTGAATTGACAACTCCGCTGTTAAGGCTTACAAATATTCTTTGGCTCCCCTTGTGTCGAATCAATAAATTGGGTTTTACTTCCCTCGAAGACTGTTGCGATCCCCTATACTTGTGGGTCATCAAACATCGTCTTCCATATTACTCTCAGCCTTTTGTAGCACTTGTCGAAGAAGCGATGGACCTGCTGGACCCGATCTTGGAACTTCGCGACAGCCGAAGCCTTCGAGTGCTCTTTCCAGAAAACCTCATCCGATGATGATAGCTGAGTCAATGCGTTCACACGCTCGTGAATCCGCTTGTTCTCCTCAGCAGGGTTCAGAGTTATGACTAGCAAAGGAAACAAGGGAAGTTAAGACGATGCATTTCGTAGAAAAACAAGGAGCAAAAGGACAAGGGGGCTTACAGTTCAAACTTTCTGTGGCCCTATGTAATTCAGTAAGAGCATAGCGCTCTACGTCAGCTGCAAGCTCGCTCTTCTTTCTGATAATAGCAGCCAAGGCATAAGTACTGCGCATATCCTTTTCCATCTGTGTGATCCGATCCTTCATCCGCTGGAGTCGATCACTCTCAGAGACAGCACCCGAAGAATCATCAACAAATGCAGGCACAGGGAAAACCTGCAAGACATTGTTAAAGGGCATGATGGATTGTTTGGATTCAGCATTGGAAGTTACTCCCATCGGGAGAGTGCAAGTAAAAATGTCATAATAAGAGTGCACTGGCAACATTGCCAGCATGGAATTTATTACAACCACACAAGTCTCATGGCAGGACATTGTTTTAATCAAACTAAGTTACAAGAATCAGGGGGCCTGGGTCTGGTTTGACAAGCTTGGACCAGCTGATGATTTCTTTGCGGAAACTAGCTCAAGAAGCTGGCGAGCACACTTGAGAGCCGAGGTTTTAATGACACCCAGGTCGACAAATTGCCCGTCTTTCTCTTTCGGCAACTCTTTGGACATCTCTTTAATATTGGCTTTGAAGCCATGACCCATCATGAGTTGAAAGGCTAGGAGGGCGCCATAGGTACGCGAAGTACGTTTGAATACCTCGATAACCTCCTTGGTGTTGACGGCGAAAGCGTCGATCAGCTGCCCCAAAGTCTTGTCTTGATTAATCTTGGGGAATATCATCGAGTGCATCCGCGTCATGGCTCCCTTGCCCTTCTGGAGGAGGTCCTGCGTGAGCCGGTGAGAAGCAAGAGTCATCGACAGAGCGTTCGCCGGGGAATTGTCCGGAAGCTTATCCAGAGCTTCGACAGGGATATCGGCAGCCTCTGTGAAGAACGAAATAAGAGGATTTCATTAACAAAGAATTGGATTCGCTAAGCAATAATCTACATGAAAGCAGCAAGGGAATTACTGAGCAAAGCCAAGGAAGATTGGCGAAGAAGGTCATCCTTCTCAATCGCCCAAGCTTCAGCGGCTAGCCTGGATGCCTCTTCGTCTTTTAACCTCTTCTTCAGCCCCTCGAGCTCCTCCTTCAGGGAGTCGACTTCCTGGCGAGCCTCAGCAGCTATTTTTATTGCGCCCTCCAACTTCGAGGAAGAAGACTTGACCTCCTTTTGCAGTTGGGCCTTGCCAGCTTCCAGGGAAGTGTATTGGGAGGCGAAAGTCTCTAAAGAAGATATTACAGCTCGCAAATCCTTAAGAAAAAAGGAAAAACAGATATTTGATGAAGGGTCCATTCAGGAAAGCTTGCGTTGCGCCAGAAAAAAGACTTACAGGTTTCCCTGAAGTAGGAGTTGCGGCAGCGACAGTCGAAGGAGTATCCTTCCCCTTGGAAAGGGAGGAAGTAGTTGATATCTGGGCCGCGGGGGCTGCAGCAGGGGCCGAAGCCTCGGAAGCTGCAGGATTCGGCAGAACAGCGCCAGATTTGGCCTTCTTGGGCGGAGGCTCCATGAGACCTTCGTCACTGCGAAAAAGAAAATTGGCAAAAGTCAAGAAAAGAATGTGAATGATAAGGACATAATACAAATTCTAGGAAAGGAAGCAAGGACTTACATATCAAAAAGATCATCTTCGTCGGCAAAGCCGCCGGATGGTCTCTTCACAGGCGAAGCTTTGGCCTCCTCCACAGCTGCATCAACAAAGGCAGCATGATCAGCGTCGTCGTCACGCATTGACCCCGCTGTGTCGCTAATATCGTTAGCTGGGGATGGAGGATTGATAAAGTCAGCTTCAGAGTTCATCGGATCATCGCATTTATCCTTTGGGCTTGCATTCTCTTCAGTATGAAATCCTACAGGGGCTGAGGAATCTCTTCCCTCAGAAGTATCGTTCGGAAGGTCTCGCAAGTCTTCGGGAGCTATGGGGATCTGTCGAAGTAAAACAAGTAAGAACAATGACAGTCACATTGATCAAGGGAAACAGCGCAATAAGAGTATGGAGAGGAAAATTTACCTCCATTGGCGGATGATCAGCATCAAATGGTGGATGGGAAGATATCAGCGGGATTGAATCTTCTTGGCTGAAGAGAGTGAGGCGCCGAACTTCATCAAGCAGTTCCTTTTCTGATAATTCGGCGATATTTATCCTAGTCTCGTCCTTGGGACCCGAATATAACCACATCGGATGAGCCCTAACCATGATCGGCTGAACTCGACGCTTCAGGAACACAGCGGCTACCTCTGTACCTATCATGGTCTGGCCATCGGCTTCTTTGATCCGAAGAAATCTATCAAATAACTTGTCGACTGCTGGCTTTTCGTCGGGAGAAAGGGTATTCTTCCAAGATTGCTTAGGCTTGGCTTCGAGAACATCGGAGAAGCGAGGAAGCTGGGATTCGATTGTTGAAGAGTCCCTAATGTAGAACCACTTCAGTCTCCACCCTTGCACAGATTCTCTCATCGGAAAGTTGAAGTAATTAACTTCTTTGCGAGCGACAAACCCAACTCCCCCAATGACAAAGGATCCGCCGCTACTGTTGTATCTTTTCACGTAGAAAATTTTCTTCCACAACCCAAAGTGGGGCTCAATGCCCAAAAATGCTTCGCAAAGGGTGATAAAAATAGCAAGGTGAAGGATTGAGTTGGGGGTCAGCTGCCATAGTTGGATCTCGTAAATTCGAAGAAGGTGATGAAGGAATTTGTGGGCAGGGAGCGAGAAACCTCGGTACAAGAACGACAAGAGCATCACGGTAAAACCAGCGGGAGGATTGGGCCGTGAAATCGCACCTGGGAGAATGACATTCCCCTCGTCGGAAGAAATTAATCCAAGGCTCCGAGCCTTCTTTTCATCACGCTTTGTGGTGGTAGACGCCGGCCAATCGCCGGGGTTGGGCCCAGCCGTGGAGCTTGACGGCGTTGGCGGCGCCGGAGCTGGAGGAGGAGCATATGGAGCGCCTTTCTTCGGCGGATTTGGAGAAGCTTTGGCGGCGGCGCCGCTGCTCACAGCGCTGGTGGCGACGGTGGAGTTCTTCTTCTTCACCAATATTGGATCTGGGGAAGATCTGGAAGCGGCGGCGGCGCAGCGGTTATGAGTGAAGATGGAAGAAGGAGAAGAGGACGCAAGGATGAAGTATGGAAAAGAGAAAGCTTGCTCCGAAAGATTATAAAGCGCAAGGAAACCTGAGGAATGAGTGGGCACGTGTCATTGTTTCCAATTCATTAAGAGGACCCTCTTTTCATCATTGATCACAGAAATCGAGGAGACGCCTTGGTAACTGTACGAAAGTAGCGGTCATTTCTTAAAACAGAACCACGCAGAAGTAGGATGGGCCCAACGGGTCGTGTCATGTCAGTCAGAATTGCAGCAGTGATTGCATCATCAATGACGTCGTGAAGCCCGCCGAAAGCATTCGAAGAAAAACGAAAAGCATCGGATGGTCAACTTGAGTCTACGCACGGATCGCAAGCATCCGCACCTAGACTCGGGGGCTACTCCCATCGGGAGCGCTGGACGCGCACCCGATAAAACGTGAACTCGAAGATATTCCTGTGAAGAAATATTTGAAGAAAAGGATGGAATGCTCAGCTCGAGCACCCGGTCACAAGCGCCCGTGCCCAGACTCGGGGGCTACTCCCATCGGGAGCGGAGCGCGCACCCGATAAAACTTTTTGCACTCCAGGATCATGCCCGGGGACTTGATTCTGTGTAGGGTAACGTTGTTTTGCCATCGGCAGTTAACCAGCAAAGCTGGGCACGTTACTCAATATCCTTTACGCGTTCAAACCTTACTGAAAAATACAAGCCCCGATACAAATATATCGGGTGACCTATGAAGATCTACAGAAAACTTCGACAGAAGAAGACGTTCGAGTAGCACAACTTGAGTCTACGCACGGATCGCAAGCATCCACACCTAGACTCGGGGGCTACTCCCATCGGAGCGCTGGACGCGCACCCGATAGAAGAAGATGATGCTGTTACAAGATGGAAGAGAACAATCAAGGGAGAAGAACATTCAGTGGAGGCATGCTTTAGTCTCTACCCGAAATATCTTCGGCAAGACACTCGGGGACTACTGACGTGGGCATTACCCTTCGGGTAACCGACATTGCCCTATCCTGTATGGCCCAACTGGAGGCCCATGAAGATACCCGATGGCAAGGTGGGCCACTAGGACGGTGACAAGGGATTAACTTGTCAATGCCTACAGATTGTAGACTAGGGTTTTGCTAGAAGTAGAGGGCAAGTAGATCTCGAAGGTTTAGGCGAAAAGTACTCGGCGATTATGAAAACTAGGGTTCTGACAATAAATTCGATCCTTCTTTGTCCTCGACTCCCTTATATAGGAGGCGGAGCCGAGGGGTTTCATGATACGAGATTACGAGTTCGGAGGATTCGTATCCAACCCGTAAGATTACAAGTCTCTATCTTTCCTAATACAAACTATCTTTCCTAACCATTAAATGGGCTTCCGAGTCTTCGTATTCTTCGAGTTCGGGCCTTGATAAAACCCCGGGTACCATCTTTGGCAGGCCCATTGGGGATGCCTATGTTAGCCCCCGAGATTTTTCTTGAATCGAAGAATCAGGGAAAATCTCCAACTTTACTCGTCATATAATCTTTCGATATGCAAACACTATTTTGTACGGGGATAACGGTAGTTGGGGCTAGTTCATCGACGGATCAGGTACTAGTTAACTGCTCTAGTGGCAATCCGCAAAAACCTACTTCAAGATCACGTCCTGGACATGATCTCGGGATCTTTGTAAACTTCGACAGGCGCCGCTTAAGGTCTTACCATTCTGTCGAGTCCCAGTCAAATTTATCGGGTACCTAACGCGTCCGTTAGGATTTTTCTTCGTATCTGTTGATACGGATAAAAGTAGAGCGCAGTCTTTGGCGATGCCACGCCCAGCAGAACGGATCTGGGTCTTACCTTCGCAATTTTGCGGCATTCAGAAATTGATCGCAACTTTGGCGTTCTGAGAATATATTGTCGAGTGCTTTTCGCCTTTGGAATAGCACATTTTATTGAGTCATATTTGATGACTTATTTTGTCTTCCGATGGGAGTATATGTAGAGTTAGGTATAACTCGAAATATACTCTCTTGCCTTTCTATCTTTCTTTCTTTTTCTTTACAAATTTCATCGGGCACGCGAATGCGTTCCCGATGGGGAGCGAGGCTACAGCCAAGAACTTGTGCTTGGTTGTAGGCTCAACATTTTATTGCATCTTGTCGCTATATTTATAATCCTTCTCGATATTTTCATATCTATCGGGTGCGCGACCAGCGCTCCCGATGCCCCGAGGCTATGAACAAATGCTTGCATTTGAACATAGGCTCACGCCATTTCTATATTGTCATACTCGAAATTTTTTTTTTTATTTTTCCAAAGTAGCCCCCGAGCATTTGGGCAAAAACTTGTATTTGATCAAAAGCTCCAAGAGTATGTCGAATGATTTGTCCTGTCGCCATTCTCTTTTTATTTTTCTTGTCGACATACTGTCCCTTGTCAAATTCTCTTCATCTCTATCAATAGTCGAAATTTTTCCTGTCTGTGGGTCCATTGTTCGCACCACGTTGACACGTCGTGCGAGTGGGGACACACGTCCTCCGCTTTCTGGCGCACGTATGGTAACGTTCTGTTCACTTTCCGGTAAAAATACGTTTTTACCCTTCTATTGATAAGATCATTTTTCATCACACGATTTCTTCATCCAACGGTGCTTGCGCATCTGAACCCTATATAAACCTTTCTTCAACCTCGGTCCAGTTCTTCGCTTGCGCCGCACATCTGTTCTCCTCTGCAAAAAATTCTCCTGCGCCCAACTCTGATCTTCCGCACCCAAGCCTTGCTTTGTCCGCGGTCGATGCCACCACGCACACGTCTCACTCGCCACAGCACTCCTGATTCATCCATGGCCGCCGCGAATCTGGGAAACGCGGAGTGGGAAAGATCCAAGGTTTCGAACCAGGACGTCAACCTGCTCAAGAGGCTTGGCTTGATGAAGAAAGAGAACGCCATCCGCTTCCCCAAGGAAGAGAGCTACCCAACCCTCCAATGGAGTATCGGGTTAGTTTTGTTGATCATCTCATCCGCGGCCTTTCCGCCCCAATTCATGATTTCCTTCGCGGTCTTATCTTTGTCTATGGGATTCATACACCAGTGACCCCCAATTCCATCCTTCACGTCTCTATTTTCATCACATTGTGCGAGTGTTTCCTTGGAGTTGCTCCAAATTGGGCTCTTTGGAAACGCCTTTTCCTCCGCAATGGCTCCCACAACACCACTTATAACATAGGTGGAGTTGTTATCTGTGTCCGGAATGACGTTGATTACTTCGACGTCAAATTCCCTGATTGTCCAAGGATGGCGCAGAAGGTGGCTCTACATTCACGAGGAAGATGCCAACTCTGTTGAGCACAACATAGTTCCTTTTGACGGAAACGCCAAAATTCAGCGCCGCTATTCTGGGATGCGAAGCTTCCGAAGAGAGAGAAAGCGACGAAGCGCGATGACTCGCATTCATGAGCTGCGAATCTTCGAGGAAAAGAACTTTACGGTGTCCAAATTATCGCCTACTTTCTTCGGATTAGAGTACAGCCTCTTCAGGCTCGCAAAATCCCCTTTGGACGTATCTTGGCGAGAAGGACAGGGTTGTCGAAGGATCTTTGTGAAGGATTTGGAGAAACTTGTTCGAAGAATTACTTCGCTGAACAAGAGGGATCCTATTCCTTCATCTTGCGGCGTGGAACCATATAGCTCCACCAATCCTCTACCCAAGGTATTTTGTCTTCACGATATTATTCCTTGCTCCATTCTTTTCCTGCACCTCATTGTTTTGATATTTCGCTCATATATATTTTTCTTTTATGTCTTTATATTTCGACAGAACCATCCTTCTATGGATTCGCTTCCTCCTCTTCCTGAAGGTGGAGATGTCGACGAAAGGGCCATTGTCTCTGATGACAATCAGGAGGCCCCCTCGTTTGTGAATGAACCCGCATCCATCCGCGGAACTGCTTCTGAAGAGACTACGCGGCCCAATCTCCTCCTCCTGCTGCTCCGAAGGGCAAAAGGAAGAGAAATGTCGAGATTCGGGACCTCTCAACCCGAAGAAGCTGCTCCTTTACCGCAGCTTATGACCCATATCTTGCGAGTATCATCAGCTCGTAAGTTCCCTGTCTTTTGTATTTTCCTATTCGAAGAATTTTTGCTTGCCTTGCTCTCTATACTGCCGCTCGTTTTCAATAGTGATGAGGACGAAGAAACGCCAACTTTGGACGTGGCTGCTCGAACGAGTACGTCACGTACCCTAGTTATTTCAGAGCCACGAGTTGAGGGAGAAGAATCCTCGCCTCCCCAACAAAACCTCGGCGCCTCTACTCCTCCGTCGAGCCCCCGAGCCCCTTCACCGAAAAGGGCAAGGACGGAGATTATCTCGGAGCCTACTCTCCAATTGGGTAGCTCTTCTAATCCTCTCATGGAAGATGTAAGTTCTTAACTTTTTGTCGATGTTTTATACTTCCTTTGTTTTCTTTTATCTGTCACCATATTTTTCTCATACCTGCATTTTCTCTTTTTCTTCTCTTTTTTGTTAACACCTTGTGATAAAGGATCTTCTTCGCATCGGTGCCCAATTTGTTGGGTACCGTGATTATGCGAGTAAAGCTGAAGGTAATGCTCTGCTTCTTTTTGCCTCTGTTCTTTTGTTCCTTCTTTGTTGTCGAAATTTGTAACTATATTTATCTTTTATTGTAGAGTGGGAAGCCAATGAGCGTGCCAACACACTTGCTCAGCAATTAGAGCAGAGTGAAAAGGCGCGCAAAAAGGCTGAGTCGGATGCTGTTGATGCGCGAGCAGAGGCCGACAAGGCCAAGGCTGACGCTGCTGGTGTCGAAGATCTTCGAAAGAGGCTTCACACTGCCGAAACTTCTCTGGGCGATCACATAGCTGCCCAATCTGCTCGCGAGGAGGCAATCCTTAAGCGTGTAACGACGCAAAGTCGCCGCTTCGTTTGTAAGTACCACTTCAATATCTTGTGTATTTCCTTCTCTGAACTTCTTTTGTTTACTCAATAAGTTTCTTTCGTGACAGCTAAAACAGCTCAGAAGTTTCAACTTGATGAGCCTGTCAATGATCCTCTGCTTGATGCCCTTTCACTTCTCGAAGTTCATGGATGTGAGGCACGCGCAGGCATTGATCAGGCCAAAGCAGGGTTGTCGCGGCTTTTTCCTTATTTCTTCCCCAGGAAAGGAACCCGAAACTTTCCTTGACCTCGCCAAGTGCTTCAATCCGGCGGAAGATCTTGGATTAAGGTGCGCCATGAAAATATGAAGGTTGCCGTGGAGAACACTGTCGCCTTAGTTGCGATATGATCTATAGGTCGAAGGTTGGCGACACGGAGCAAATAGAACATCGAGGTGGAGATCCTTGATTAAGGCAGCCAAGCCCAATACGAGGAAAATCCTGGCTTACATCGGGATCAAGCCATCTTCAACTCCTAGCTCGTCAAAGCCGGAGGTCTAGTTGAATGCCTCTGCTTTTTGTTTTTAGCGTACCTCTGTCTTTTGGCTTTGTCGCCGTAGTGTCGAGAACTGCTTCTTTATCCCTTTAGGAGGTCCTTCCTTTTGTAATAGACATGTATATATTTATGGAGATGAATGGAAATCTATCTTTGCTCATTGATTGATGTCGAAATTTTTCTCTTTGCCAGTTGATTTTTGACAATTATACGCCAGCTCCTGGTCCTTCCAATATTTCGCCTTCTTCTCCCACAAAGAAAACTCCTGCTGATGTTTCGCCTGTCGAAGATTCCTTGCCGCAAGAATTGGATGAACTTCGCCACCAACTTCAGTGAAGAAGCAATCACTTGTGCTTGATGGAGAAGGCTCGTAAATCATCAAGAGAAATTGCACTCCAGCAAGCACAAGCTGCCATTGCTGAAAAGGATTCTGCTGTTGCTGAAGCCACTGCACTAAGTCTCGAGAGGATTCTATGCTCCAACTGCTAACAGATGCTAGCTTGGATATGGCGGGTAAGTTTTCATTGTCTATCTTGCTTCTTTTCCTTTGCTGCTTGCCTCCTTATTGCTCACTGAATTGTTTTGAGAAACAATAGGTGCTTTTTTGGCTACAACTGAAGATGAGCGTGTTGAAGCTCGTACCAATGTTCTTCTTCGGCTTGCGCGTGAACATGGGTCGACTTTTTGGGGCACACCCGAACGGACTCGCCAAATTGTGAGATTTCAAGACCGTGCGATTCAGGTTCGCGAGTATCTGGATTTCTGTACAAGGACTTTGGCTCTGGTTTATGGTACCATGTTTCCTCGTAATAAGATGCCGGAGACTCTTCCTGCATTGATGGACAAATTTCGAGATGCTCCTCGTATCCACGGCTTTGTACGAGCCCAACTAGCTGCGGCGCAAGGTTTGCGATGATCATGGTAAAGATTTGCTACCCGAAGTTGGATGTAGGGCGATTGTTCCAAAGTGCTGAAGAAGATGTCGAAGAAGAGGAGAAACTTCGGCAAATATGATGACCTTGTTACGCCTGTTGCTGAAGATATGATGGATGAACTTCTTCGGATGGATTCGAATTCTTTGTGAAAGGTAGCTACGCTGAGCATAGTACTCGTGCTGTAAATAATGAGCGCTTGACCATAGACAATTTATTGGGAAATCCTTGAAGACGAACTTATTCCGAAGTTTGAGTCCTTTGTATACGAACTATATTGTAAAGTCATTTTATTTTTGTCGCCAAGCCCCCGGGCGTTTTGATTGCAATTGTTTATTATAATGCGAGGTTGTCCCAAGGCAAGATAATATGCACTGTGTACTATTTTTTGCGGGTGCCCCCGAGTCTTTTGTTGATCACTATTTTGTTTATATCTCTTTTTGTTTTTGGCGAGGTATGTTTACCAAGGCCAGATACTTCTTTTGCATTTGTCGACACTGTGTTTATATATATATTGTATCATGTAGGGGAAAACCCCTAATCTTGTCGAGAAGAAAGTATATAATTCCACTATCTTTATTATATTGCAGCACTACGAGCCCGCCTCATTAAAAACCTTTCCGGCCCCACTCGGTGCCCCGAAAAAGGAAAAGAGTGCGTCTGAAACTCGTGGGCGTTTCAGTACATTGTAGCTTTACAAAGGAGGACTATATTTTCGACACCTAGGCGTAGAAACGCATGTGCCACGTTCCGGGATTTGGCTCGTCAATCCTGTCTTCTTGTCTTTGATTCTGTGCTCCTCCTTCTATCACTTCGTGACGATGTATGGTCCTAGCCATGGTGACTCGAGTTTTTCATGGCTTTTTTGATTGAGTCGTAGAACCAGGTCACCGACTTGGAAAGATCTTGGCCGCAATCGTCATTTGTGATAGTTTTGTCCTGGTACTTGGTGACTCGACAGGACTTCATCGCGAGCTTCGTCGAGTGCGTCGACGTCGTCCTCCAAAGCTTTTCTCGAAGTTTCTTCGTCATACTGCGACTCGTGGAGAATCGTGCTCTATTTCTATCGGCAAGACTGCTTCAGCTCCGTGGACCAAGAAGAACGGCGTTTCCTGCGTCGCTGTATTTGGTGTCGTTCGAATACTCCACAAAACACTTGGTAACTCCTCGGCCAAGTGTGCTAGCTTTTTCCAAAGGTCCTAGCAGGCGTTTCTTGATGCCATTGCAGATGATGCCATTGGCTTTTTCGACTTGACCATTGGTCTGTGGATGTGCGACAGACGCAAAACTTAGCTTTATGCCCATTCGCACAATATGCTTTGAATTCCTTGGATGTAAAGTTACTGCCGTTATCCGTGACCCGTGAGGTACTCCAAAGCGAAAGACAATGTCCTTCACGAACTTTATTGCGGACGTTGCATCTGGTGAATTTATCGGCTTCGCTTCTATCCACTTGGTAAATTTGTCGACAGCCACCACAAGTACTCATATCCTCCTGGCGAAGCTTTGTGCAACTTGCCCACCATATCGAGACCCCATTGAGCAAAGGGCCAAGATAGCGGGATTGGCATAAGTTCCTGCTGGTGAGTGAGGTCTTGCCGCAAACCTTTGACACGCGTCACAAGTGCGCACTATTTCCTTTGCATCCTCGATTGTTGTGAGCCAATAAAATCTGCTCTGAAAACCTTAGCGATAGCTCTCTCGCGTGGTGCCCGCATATCCCTTCGTGCACATCTTTCGGATGATTCTTCCTTCTTCGGGTGTGACGCATCTCTGTAGCACTCCCGAGATACTTCGTTTGTACAATTCCCCTTTGACCACGGTGAAAGCTTTTGTTCTCTGATTATTCGTCTTGCTTCAACCTGGATCGTCGGGTAGTGTTTTCCTTAAGATGTATGATATGTAAGCGCATCCATGGAATTTGCACCATCATGACTAGCTCTTGCTCTTCTTCTTCGTCTGCTGTGTTTTTGGCGATACTCGAGGGTTTCTCTTTCTTCTCCTTTGTTTTGGCTTTGTTGATTTCTCGCTAATCTCTTCCCAGAACACGCCTGGAGGGATCGCAAGGCATTGGGACCCGATGTTTGCAAGACGTCGGCTTCATCATTGCTCATCCTGCTGATGTGATTTACCTCGCAACCATCAAATAGTTTTTCCAGTTCGTTGTACACCTCCTTGTATGCCATCATACTTTCGTTGACCGCATCGCATTGGTTCATGACTTGCGTGCCACCAATTGTGAGTCGCCGAAAATTTTTAGTCGTGTCGCACCGCTTGCCATCTTCATCCCATGTATCGAGCTTCATATTCTGCTCATTGTTAGACGCGTTTGGGAACGTCATCCAAGACATATTTCAACTTATCGCCTTCGGATACCAAAGATACTGCTCCAGCTCCTTCCAATCTTTTGGACCCGTCGAAATTCATGGTCCAAGTTCTCGATAAATCTGGAGGTCCTGTGTTTTGTAGCTCCATCCACTCGCAATGAAATCTGGTAAGACCTGCGATTTTATTGCTTTTCTTTTCATACGTGATGTCCCGAGGGAAAGTTCTATTCCCCAAAGGGAGACACGACCCGTGGCTTCTGGGTTGTTCAATATATTTGACAAAGGAGCTTCATTGACCACTATTATCGGGTGCGCCGAAAAATAGTGTCGCAGTTTTCTTCTGTCGTGAAAACTCCATATGCCGTTCGATATTGCGGATACCTCTGTTTTGAAGCGTGATGCTTGATGAAATATCTTGGCCTTTGAACTCCATGGAGCTTGCCTTCTTCTTCTCTTTCGACTACTAAGGCCGTGCTGACCACCTGAGGTGTGGCTGCAATGTAGGAGAGATTCTTTCTCTTTAGGCGCCACCAATATTGGTGGTGTCGAAATTGCTCGCTTGAGGTTCTCGAAGGCTCTGTGCTTCCTCGTTCCATTGGAATTTTTCCCCTTGCTTGATCAATGCGTAGAACGGCAGCGCTTTTTCTCCTAGCTTTGTGACATCACTTAAAGCTGCGACTCGCCCGTTAGCTCTTTATTTCTTTCAACTTTGTTGGCTTTCTCATAGTAACGATAGCCTATTTTTTCGGATTAGCTTCAATCCCCCTTGCTTGATACTAAGAACCCGAGAAGTTCTCCTGCGGAACTCCGAACGAGCATTTTGTCGGGTTTAGCTTGATGCAGAACTTGTCGAGGTTGTCGAAGGTTTCCTTCAAGTCTTCGATCAAAGTCGACCCTTTCTTTGATGTTATTACGACATCGTCGATGTATACTTGTACGTTTTCCAATCTGTGTTGCTAAGCACTTCGCATCATCCGCTGATATGTTGCTCCCGCGTTTTTCAGGCCAAAGGGCATTGTTTTGTAACAAAACACGCCATAAGGTGTGATGAACGCTGTCTTGGCTTCGTCTTCTTCTTTTAATCTGATCTGGTTATAACCAGAATATGTCCAGAAGGAAAGACGTTCGCATCCTGCCGTGGAGTCGATGATTTGATCGATCCTTGGGAGGGGAAAGTGATCCTTTGGACAATGTTTATTGAGACACGTAAAGTCGACGCACATGCGAAGGACTATTGTGTGTTTTTTCGGCACCATCACTGGGTTAGCTACCCACGTGGCTTCGGTAGATATTTCTCGGATGAATCCAGCATCTTTGAGTCGATCTATTTCAGATAACATGGCTTTGCGGCTAGGCTCAGAAAAAGGTTGCTTTATTGGTCTTGCGAGAGGATCTAGATTGAGGTGGTGCTCGGCGAGTTCCCTGGGTACTCGGCATGTCAGCTGGACACCATGCGAAGATTTTCAGTGCTCACGGAGGAACTCGACGAGCGCGCTTTCCTATGCGACATCCATGTTTGCGGCAATGGACGTCGTTTTCTTTGGATCTGTCGGGTGAATCTGTACCTCTTTTGAATCTTTAGCTGTATTGAAAGTTGGCTCCTTAGATCTCCCTACCTCTGGCGACACATCATAGTCAATGAACCTTGGCGCCGTATACTCTGCTTGCATCCCGAAAGTTTCGACGTCGGTGAAAATCCTTGTCGCATTTATCGAATAACGCAAAACTTCCTTTTATTGTGATAGGTCCCTTGGGCCCGGGCAACCTCCACAACAGATATGTATAATGTGGTACTGCCATGAACCTAGCATACGCTGGTCGTCCCACAGAGCGTGATATTGCGATGGGAAATCCACAACTTCGAACTCCAGTTCTCTATTCTGTAGTTTTCTCGGTTCGTGAACGTCGAGATTGATTTTACCCAATGGGTAACTTGGCTTCTCGTGTGATCCCATGGAATCGTGTGTCATTGGTTTCAAGTTTGCCGGAGATGTTCATCTTCCTTAACGTATCTGCATACATAAGGTTTAAGCTGCTGCCCATCTATGAAGACTCTCGACACGTCGAAAGCAGCAATTGCGCGGGTAGAATAAGTGCTGATTGTCCTGGTCGAGGAACTTGCTGCGGATGATCCGCGATTGTGAAGCCAATATCTTGCCCGACCAATTTAAGTACTCGATGTTGGTGGAGGCATCTTCTCTGCCATGAACACTTGTCGGAGATTACCTTGCGCCCGTTGGACGGCCTAGCTTTCTGAATCATCGAATTTCACCGTTGGAATTAGGATCAACATATGGAGGTGGTTGTGGTGCTGCCGCTATTCGAGATGATGCCGATTTTCGTCGGTAATTGCGGGAGGAGGTGGGATGTGAATTTCACTTCTTGGCCCTTGAGGATTTCTGTTCATAGCTTGATTGTTTGCGATTCCTGCGGCTCTCAACATTGCTTGAAAATTGCGGCAATCTTTCGGAGATGTCCTGACTGCCTCTTGCCATTACGTCGAGATAAAAGTGCATCGACATGGTCCGTTCATCATTTCCTCGGGGGACACGTAAGGTCTTGGGAACCTTGGCCCATTATTTTGTCTGTTGCCGCGAGAATCACCTCTATTGTCGCCTTGATGCTCGTTACTCCTTTGATAATCATCTCGACTGTTTCCTCCAGGAGTTTCTCGAAAACCAGCCGATATATGGCCGGGAGCATCGTTGTTGTAGAGCGGAAAATCGCCTTCTATTTTGAAAATTTCGACCACGATCCTCTTCTGGCGACTGTGTCGCTTGTTATATATTGCGTCTTCTCCATCTGCCCACTTGTTAGCTATCTCCATCAATGCTGAGATTGACTTGGGGTTAGTTCTCCCCAAATCCTCGACGAATCTGCTCGTCGGATTCCTGCTACGAACGCATCTATGGCTCTCGTCGGATATATCTTCTGCCGAGTTTTTGATAATGTTCCACCTCTGTATATACTTTCTCATCGACTCGTCGTGTTTTGTCGGCATGCCCTCGGCTCTTCCAACGACGCGGGTTTCTTGCGGGTGGATCGGAAGTTCTTTACGAAGATTTCCTCAAAGCTTTCCCAGCTGTCGATGGAATTTATGGGGAGTTTCTTTATCCAAGATCTTGCGGCACCGCTCAGGTGGACTTGGATACTCTGCATAGCTGTTGCTCTGGTTCCTCCTACCGGCTTTACCATCTCGAGATAATCCACTAGCCAATCCTCGGGATCTTGTAGGCCATCGAATTTCTTGAAATTCTCGGGTAACTTGAATCCTTTTGGGACTCGAGTTTTTCGGACTCTTCTCGTACACGGGAGCCCACACATGTCTTCGTCGGCAAGCTCTTCTGAGTGCTGACGATCTCTTCTTTCTTGTCGCGCTCTGTCCACCCTTGTTTGGGCTGCTGTGTCTCTTGCACCACTTGCTCTTGGTGGGTCTGAACTGCTGTGTTGTGTCGTGGACTATTTTGCCTAGGATTTTCTTCGGGAGGCGTTGTTGCAAACGCTGTTCCCATACTCCTACTCCAGCCATCGCCATATTGAACAATGGTTCTCTCGGGTCCCAGGAGGTGGTCTAGACGCTAGGATGTGCTTGTGTCGCCATGTATCCTGCTTCGGCGTTTTGGGGATGATATTTCCCCTTGTATCAATCGACATGAAGGACATGTCGAGATTTTGAATTATGTTTCCTCTCTGCTTCGGTATGTTTTGTAGTCGAGACATTGCTCTCCTTCGAGCTTCTCTGTGACTATCTCTGTATTTCGATTGTCGACGAGTTCGCTCGACGTCGCAACGCGGATGCGCCTCTTTTCTTCGTTCGGGAAGACTTTTTACCAACTCTCTGTTTACTCGAGCAAGTCTATATTGATATGCTTGAAGTTCTTGCACAGTAGCATGGTGGTCATAGGTTCTGAACCATCCATGGCTTTCGGCCCTATCCCATGCTTCTTGCGGAGTTGGACTTTGTTGCGGGGAGGGTTCCCGATATATTTGGTGCCTAGACCTCTTGTGAGATCGGCGGGATCGACGTATGGATTTCCCAAATCGTCGAAAGCCTCGATGTTTCTCTGATCGGCTTGCCTCTCCTATCGCATAGATCTGATGATATTTTGCACATTGATCTTTTTCGGGATTGGTGACACCATCGTATAGAGTGGTGAAGACCTTTCCAATGGCAGCAGATTTGTCGATGAAGTTGACGCTGTCGGAGTCGCTGCTTATATAGGAGTCCGCAGACGACTCGAAGGATGTGTTGCTGAAGATCTTGGCGAGCTTTCCGCTGGCCTTGCTGTCAACGAAGCGTGTCGATGAAGACTCCTCGTCACTCGACGAAAAGTTAGAATCGTCCGCTGAAAATTCCGACGAGATCGGAACTTCGAGACGGTAGGATCCTTCCTTGTTGACGCCAAATCGGAATTGTCCGAACGTCATGATGATGGGCTCCTCCAGATAGGCACATGCATCCATACGGGAGGGCGGGTGAGGAATAAAATTGAATAGATCAGTTTTTCCTTGTTACCTCGATCCATCGCGTTGCTTGCGGTCGAAGATCTTGAGCGTGCCATCGAGATCGGATCCTTGCAGCCTCTAGTTCCCACAGACGGCGCCAATTGACAAGGGATTAACTTGTCAATGCCTACGGTTGTAGACTAGGGTTTTGCTAGAAGTAGAGGGCAAGTAGATCTCGAAGGTTTAGGCGAAAAGTACTCGGCGATTATGAAAACTAGGGTTGTTGACAGTAATTCGATCCCTTCTTTGTCCCTCGACTCCCCTTATATAGGAGGCGGAGCCGAGGGTTTCATGATACGAGTTACGAGTTCGGGAGGGATTCGTATCCAACCCGTAAGATTACAAGTCTCTATCTTTCCTAATACAAACTATCTTTCCTAACCATTAAATGGGCTTCCGAGTCTTCGTATTCTTCGAGTTCTGGGCCTTCAGTAAACCCCGGGTACCATCTTTGGCAGGCCCATTGGGGATGCCTATGTCAGACGGTACTGGAAAGGATTCCTTGAAGAACAAGATGGAGAGGAGCTGAACAAGGAAAGTTTAGAGCTAGGTCTTTTGTAAACCTGGTCGTACCCGGACAGATCTCTTGAGACCTGGCCTCCTATATAAGGGCAAGGAGAGGGGCTGCCGAGGGATACAATCAATCTTAGCAACTTTAGCCACCATAAGTCTAGAGCTAGGTCGCCGTAGCACTTAGCCTCTCGACGAGATCACAGCCGAAACCTTCGGCACCCCATTGTAACCCGATATTTTCATAATCAATATCAGACAGGGGACGTAAGGGTTTTACCTCATCGAGGGCCGAACACAGGTAAATTGCTCTCCTCGCTTGTCTGTTAACCGATGTCTCGTGTCAGCCTACATGATTCCATCAACCCTAAGCCCCAATCGGAGGGCATTGCCGAGGAGTACCCTCGACACCGAAGGATGCTCAAACCGACGTTTTCTCCCAGCTTGCCCAAAATTTTCTGACAGGGGATGATCCAGCTTTGGCCTATCTTCAATCTAGCTTGAAGATTGGAGTCGAAGGGATCATCGCGTTAGTGGCGGCCAGCGGCCAAAAAGTCGACTGGGTGCAAGCTGCGACTCCCAAGGGTTTGAACGCTGAAAAGTGGAAGGCTTTTGTCAAGAGTGCCAAGCTTTACTCGAAGAAGCTTATCTCCTTCCTCGACCCGAAGTCTTCGGCCTTTGCTAGCGCTGCCAAAATGGAGGTCAAGTAGACCAACTTGCCCTTCCATTCTTTTTCTTTTTTATAGATAGTGTCGCCTTTTGCTGCTCCCGATCATTTGTATTGGCTTCTTATAAGCCATATTTTGTAAAGACTCGTTGATGTAATATGTTCTGATTATGAATGAAAAAGTGTGTCTTGCCGAATGATTGATGTCGATATTTTCTTGTCTTCCAGTTGATTTTTGACAACTACACTGGGACTGGTCCTTCCAACGCTTCTCCCGCTACTTCTCATTCTACGAGAGTACCCATCGATGCTTCCTTGGATTTTTCATCGTGTCCTGACTCGACTAACCAAGAAATGGCTGAGTTGCGACAACAGTTGTAGTCGATGAGAAAAAAGTGTAAATGTTATGGAGCAATCTCGTAAATCCTCGGATCGGGAGCAAGCTGCCCTTCGGCAAGCTCAGGAAGCTCTTGAGATGAAAGAAACTATGACTGCTAACGCCGCTCAATCTGGTCAACGCGAGAATTATATACTCGATTTGATGACTGATGCAAGCCAAGACATGGCTGGTATGTTGCTTTTGTCTTACTGTTTCATTGCTGTCTTTTTTGTGCCTTTCCTTGTGCTTTATTACTTTTCTTCTTTCCTTTTCATAGGTGCCTTTGTGGATACTGCCGCTGAAGAACAGAGGGTAAGAGCGCGAGTTGAAACTCTTCTTCTTGCTAAGGCCCACGACATCAATTTTTGGGCAGATGAGGGTCGCACTCGCCGTATTGTTCAATTTCAAGATCGGGCCACCCAAACTCGGGAATTCCTTGACTTCTGCAATAGCACCTTGGCCATGGTGTATAATGCCATGTTTCCTCAAAATCCTAAGGCCGATAATCTCACGGAACTTATGGGCAAGTTTAAGGATGTGGAGAACATCCATGATTTTGTGAAGGCTCAAATGGTGGCTGGTGCTAAATTGGCCTTGATCTGGTTGAAGAGTTACCACTCAAAGTTGGATTTTGGCAAGGTTGTCGACACTTTTTACCTGAAGGCGTCGAGGAGGAGAATAAACATTGACAAGCATAACGCGGTTGTGACTCCTGTTGCCTAAAAAATGATTGATGAACTTCTTAAGGTAGACACCGCTTTCTTTAAGGAGTATAGATACGATGATTCCACGCAAAATGTTTGTGCTGCCAAAGAAAACATAGACATAGACAGATTAATATAGGAGTTCTTTTTTTTCTTGATGTGTTTGGTTTGGACCAAAACGCAGAGTTGTATATGCATCTATTGTAAATTCCTCGCGAGACATTTTATGAAGTCAAGGCAAGTTCTTCTGGTTGTGTTACGATCTTTTCTTGAGCCCCCGAGTATCTTGTTTGGCATGGTTACGCTTATTTTTCGCGAGGTTTTTGTGTAACCAAGGCGTGTATATTGATGAGTGTACCGAAGTCGAAAATATTGTAAATTTGTCGGGTTCAAGTCCCCGAGCGTTGCCCGAAAGAGAAGTATTTTTCATCACTATTTTTATTTTAACCAAGCTATATTGCAGCATCGCAAGCCCGCCTCATTAAAAACCTTTCAGTCCCACTTGATACCCTGAAAAGAAAATAGTGCGTCTGAAAACTTGCGAGCTCTTCAGATACAATGTATGTTTACATGGTTTGTACTATATTGACTTCCTTCTAGGCATAAAAACGTCGCAGATGCGCAACGTTCCACGGGTTCGATTCGTCCTTGCCCGTCTTCTTGTCCTTCAGTCGATAAGCTCCTCATGGAATAGCTTCAGTAATAATATAAGGTCCCACCCATGGGGATTCAAAATTTTCATGTCCATCTTGCTTGAGTCGAAGGACTAGATCGCCGACTTCAAATGATCTGGGCCGCAAACGTCGACCGTGGTAGTTTTTTAGATTCTGCTGGTACGTGGTTACTCTCGATAATACCACATCTCTGGCTTCATCGAGTGCATTGACATCATCTTCGAGCGCCTTTCACGAGATCTCTTCATCATACTCCACGACTCTGGGAGAATTCTGTTCTATTTCTATCGGGAGTACTGCTTCAGCACCATGGACTAAAAAGAACGGCGTCTCTTGAGTTGCTACGTTCGGCATTGTTCGTAGGCTCCACAACACATAAGGAAATTCATCGATCCAGGTATGTCGCGCTTTTTCGAGTGGTGTCAACAGACGTTTCTTGATGCCATTGCAGATGGGCCATTTCCTTTTTCGACTTGGCCATTGGTTTGCGGGTGCCCCACCGATGCAAACTGAAGCTTAATGCCTACACCTTCACAATAGTCCTTGAATTCTCGGGAGGTGAAATTGCTGCCATTTTCCGTGACTATGCTATTGGGGACGCCAAATCAAAAAACTATTCCCTTGATGAAGTTTACTGCTGATGTTGCGTCTGCCGATGTTACTGGTATTGCTTCAATCCACTTGGTAAATTTGTCGACAGCTACGAGCAAGTATACGTGTCCTCCAGGCCAGGACTTGTGCAATTTTCCCACCATGTCTAGCCCCATTGTGCGAAAGGCCATACCAAGGGTATGGGCATTAACTCCACTGCTAGAGAATCAGGCTTGCATGCGAACATCTGGCAAGCTTCATAGGTGCGCACAATTTCCTTTGCATCCTCTATTGCGGTCAGCCAATAAAATGCTGCACGAAAAGCCTTGGCTGCTATTGCTCGACTGCTTGTGTGGTGGCCACATATTCCTTCGTGTATATCTTTCAGTATGAGTCGCCCTTCTTTGAGTGTAACACACCTCTGCAGCACTCCGGATATACTCCGCTTATATAGTTCTACCTTGACCACGGTGAATTCCTTGGATCGTCGGATGGCTCTTCGTGACTCCACTGGATCTTCGGGTATTTCCTTTCTTGTGATATATGCTAAGTACACCTGCATCCAGGGTACTTGAATCATCATGAATTCCTATGGTTCTTCCTCATCATACGACAAATGTGTTCCTAGAGCTGCTGGAGCCCCCGAGTCTTTCTTGGCATTCTCCTTTTTTCTTCGGTTGCTTTGGTGCCTTCTTTGCCTTGGTTGATCTTTCGAAGATTTCCTCCCAAAAAACCTCGGGTGGTATTGGTAGGCACTGCGAGCCGATGTTTGCCAAAACGTCGGCTTCATCATTGCTTAGCCTGCTAATATGGTTAACTTTGCAGCCATTAATGGTTTTCTCGAGTTTATTATACACCTCCTTGTATGATATCATGTTGACATTGACCGCATCGCACTTGTTCATCACCTGTTGAGCCACCAACTAGGAATCGCCAAGATTTTTAAGCGAGTGGCGCCGCACGCTTTTGCCATCTTCATCCCATGAATAAGAGCTTCGTATTCTGCTTCGTTGTTTGATGCGTTGGGGAAGGTCATCCGCAACATTACTTCATCTTATCGCCCTGTGGTGGCACAAGTACCACGCCAGCTCCAGCTCCTTCTACTCTCTTGGATCCATCAAAATTCATGTGCCAGGTACTCGATAAATCTAGTGGTCCCGTGCTTTGGAGTTCCACCCACTCTGCAACGAAATCAGGCAGAATCTGCCACTTGATTGCCTTTCTTTTTTCATAAGTGATGTCCCGAGGGGAAAGCTCGATTCCCCAAAGGGAGACACATCCTGTAGCTTCTGGATTGTTTAAGATATTGGAGAGGGGCGCCTCGTTGACCACTATTATCGGGTGCGCCGAAAAATAGTGTCTTAGCTTCCTTGCTGACATGAATACTCCATATGCCAGCTTCTGATGGTGCGGGTAGCGCTGCTTGGATGGTGATAGAACCTCACTAAGGAAATATATTGGTCGCTGAACTCCATGGATTTTTCCTTCTTCTTCTCGCTCTACCACGAGGACTGTGTTGACCACTTGAGGTGTGGCCGCGATATATAACAACAGGGGTTCTTTGTCTAGCGGAGCCACCAGTACTGGTGGTGTTGAAATTGTGCACTTTAGATGCTCAAAAGCTTTGTCTGCTTCCTCGTTCCACTCGAACTTTTCTTCTTGCTTGATGAGCGCGTAGAAGGGCAGCGCTTTCTCTTCGAACCTTGCGACAAATCTGCTCAATGCTGCGCTCGCCCAGTTAGCTGATGTATCTCGTTGAGCTTGGTTGGTTTCCTCATTGTCAAGATGGCTTGTATCTTTTCTCGGTTGTCATCAATCCCTCTGGCTGACACCAAGCATCCGAGGAGTTCTCCAGCAGGAACACCAAATGAACATTTCGTTGGGTTCAGCTTGAGGCGGAATTTGTCAAGGTTATCAAAAGTTTCTCGCAGATCATCAATGAGAGATGACCCTTTCTTTGTTGTAATGACGACGTCGTCGATGTACACTTGTACGTTCTTGCCAATCTACGTGGCGAGGCACTTCTGCATCATCCTCTGGTATGTGGCTCCCGCGTTTTTCAACACGAAGGGCATTGTTCTGTAGCAGGACACGCCATCAGGGGTTATGAAAGCTGTTTTCACTTCTTCTTCTTCTTTTAGGAGGATATGATTATAACCAGAATACGCGTACAGGAAGGAAAGACGTTCGCAACCCGCTGTGGAGTCGATGATTTGATCAATCCTCGAGAGGGGAAAGTGATCCTTTGGACAATGTTTATTGAGACACGTGAAATCGACGCACATGCAAAGGACTTCAGTGTTTTTCTTCGGGACCCGCACTGGGTTGGTGACCCACGTGGCCTCAGTGTGTAGTTCTTTGATCAAACCCGCTTCCTTGAGTCGACGGATCTCAGACAGCATAGCTTTGTGGTTTGGCTCCGAGAAACGCCGCAAAGGTTGGTGAATCAGTCTAGCTCGTGGATCTAGATTGAGGGGGTGCTCAGCAAGTTCCCTGGGTACTCCTGGCATGTCAGCTAGACACCATGCGAAGATTTCCCAGCACTCACGGAGAAACTCAACGAGTGCGCTTTCCTATGCGCTATCCAAGTTTGTTGCGATGGATGTCGTCTTTTTAGGATCTGTCGGGTGGATCTGCACTTCCTTGGAGTTCTTGGAGGTGTCGAAAGCTTGCTCCTGCAAGGTTCTACCTCCGTCGGGTAGCACGTCGTAGTTAGTTGTCAGCTTGGACGCATCATATTCCACTTGCATTCCGAAAGTTTCAGAAAGCTTGTGGAAATCCTTGTCACATTTATCCACCATGGCGAAACTTCCTTTGACTGTTATTGGGCCCTTAGGTCCAGGGACTCTCCATAGCACATATGTGTAGTTCGGCATAGCCATGAATCTAGCATATGCGGGTCGTCCCAATAGCGCGTGATACTGCGACGGTCAATCAATAACTTTGAATTATAGCCTTTCTTTTCTGAAGTTCTCCCTTGTCCCTAATTGTACATCAAGTAGAATTTTGCCCAGAGGATAACTCGGCTTCCCAGGTGTAATACCATGAAATCGTGTGTCTGTTGGTGTCAAGTTTGCCAGAGAAATATTCATGTTTTGCAGCGTATCTGCGTATATAAGATTTAGACTACTTCCCTCGTCCATGAATATGCGGGAAACCTCAAATCTCGCAATGACCACTGGTAGGATCATAGTTGATTGGCCTAGTCGTGGAACTTGAGGTGGATGATCCTCTTGGGTGAATCCTATTGCATGTCCTGACCAATTGAGGTACTCAACAGTTGGTGGAGGCGATTTTTCTGTCATATACACCTGTCGTGAGATTAGCTTCTGCGCTCTATCCGAAGGTCTGCCCTTCTGTATCATCGACACAACTCCCGTTGTGTATATGAAGTCTCCGTTATTGCCCGGAGGTGCCGCAAGTTGCAACTGATGTTGATTCGCATTGGTAATTGCAGGTGGTGGTGGCAGGTGAATTTCACTCCTTGGCCTCTACACGTATCCCTGTTTGCTGCTTGCGCATTGGCATTCTCCGTATACTTCGCAGAGCTTGGAAAGTTCGGCAGTCCTTCTAAAGATGTCTCGATTGTCTCTTGCCCGCATTGTCAACGTAGAAGTGCATTTGGCATGGCCCATTCAGCAGGTCTTCGGGGGACATGTTGTATGGCCTTGGGAATCTTGGCCGATTATTTTGTCTGCTAGAACTCGGTGCATCTCTATGATCGTTGCGCTGATCGTTGTTCCTCTGTTAGTCGTCCCGATGATTTCCTCAATTGTTTCCTCGGAAGCCAGCTGCTACTTGGCTGGGACCGTCATAATCATTGAAGTGACAAAAACGTCGCCTATTTTGATTGTTGTTTCTGTTGCGATCTTCCTCGGGTGACCTCTGCCGTTTGTTATGAACAACATCTTCCCCGTCAGCCCAGCGATTTGCTATCTCCATGAGGTCCGCTATTGTTCTTGGGTTGGACCTACCCAATTCTTTGATTAGATCTCTTCTTCGGATTCCTACAACAAATGCGTTGATTGCTCTTTCATCGGACACGTTCTCAGCCGAGTTTTTTATGATGCTCCATCGCTGAATGTACATCCTTCGATTCATCCGACTTCTGCTTGCAAGTCCTCAACTGCTCTATTGATGCAGGTTTCTTGCACGTGGAACGGAAATTCCTCACAAACAAGTCCTCAAAATTTTCCCAGCTATCGATGGATCCTTCTGGTAGATTCTTCAACCATGATCTTGCGGCTCCGCTGAGGTGAACCTGAATGCTCTGCATGGCCGTTGCCCTGGTTCCGCCTATCAGCTTCACTGTCTCTAGATAATCGACTAACCAAACTTCTGGATCTTGCAGTCCATCGAACACTTTTATAGTTGTTAGGTAGCTTGAAGCTGGTGGGCACCCGAGTTTTGTGAACCCGTCGGGTAAAGCAAGGGAGTGCGCACAAGTCTTCGTCGCTAACTTTTGGTGAGTGTCGATGTTCTCGTGTTCTATTTTCGTGAGTCCTCTCCTCTCGCTCTCTGTCGACTCGAGCCTGAGTCACCGTGTTCCTTGCGTCACCTTCTCAAGGAGGATCTCGCGCTGCCACCGTAGTGGGTCGAGGACTATTTTGCCTTGGACTATTTCTGTGTGCAGCGCTTTCGGGTTATGGTGCAACTTTTCTTCCTGCTATCATTGCCCCCATAACGCTGACTCCTGCCATAGCCATATGGTACAGTGCTTCCCTGGGATCTCCTTGAGGTGGTTTGGATGCCATTATGTAGGCATGTGTTGCCATATACCCTGCTTCCGGAGTTTTTGGGATGATATGCCCCCTCGTGTCTATTGACATAAAGGACATGTCGAGGTTTTGGATCAAGTTCTCCTGATATTGCTCGGGCACGTTTGCTAATCGATATGTTGCTCTTGAGTGGGTGTTTCTGTGACAATCTCCCGAAGTTCTCGAGTGTCGACTAAGGTTGGCCCTGCGCACACTTGACGCAGAAGCTGCAGCTTTTCTTTCGTCGAGTATTGCCCTTTGTTTTTCTAGCTCTCGTCCAGCACGAGCGAGTTTATATTGATACGCTTGTAGCGTCTGCGGCGTAACTGCAATATTCATCGGCTCTGTTCCATCCATGGCTCTCTGAGCTCTATCCCAAGCTTCTTGCGACAACTGTACTTTTTCCCGCGGCGTGGACCCGATGTACTTGTTTCCTGTTCCATGCGTGAGATCTGTGGGATCGATGTATGGGTTGCCCAAATCATCGAAAGCCTCCGACGCTTCATCCTCTTGGCGGCTTGATCCCCCGATTATGCAGACTTGGTGATACATTGCAGTTGTGTTTTCATCAGCTTCAGGGTAGGTGACACCATCGTATAGATCGGCGAAGACCTCCCTACTGGCAGTAGAGTTGTTGATGAAGTCGAAGTTGGTGAAACCGATGTTGTCGATGCTTTCTGAGTCACTACCCAGATCGGAATCTGTGAACGACCCGAAAGTCATGTCGCCGAACAGATCGGCGAGTGCCCCGCCGGCGGTGGGCTTGGTGAAGCTTGGCGGCGAAACTTCCTCGTCGCCTGATTCAATGGATGATGCTGATGATCCCGAGAATTCGGAATCATCCGCTAACGGTCCCGAATAAATCGGTGCCGCTAGACGATGCAATCCTTCTTTCCCGACGAGGAAGCGGAAGCTCCCGAACGTCATCTTCGTCGACTCCTCCAGATCGGCATATGCATGCAAACAGGCGGGAGGGTGAGGAACAAAATCGACGAGATCAGGTTGGACCCATTTACCTCCATCCGTCACGTTGCTTGCTGTTGATGATGTTGACGATGCCATCGAGATCACCTCCTTGCGGCCTCCAATTCCCACAGACGGCACCAATTGACAAGGGATTATCTTGTCAATACCTACAGATTGTAGACTTAGGGTTTCGTAGAAAGTACAGCACAAGTAGATCTTGAAGGTTCAGTCGAAAAGGTGCTCGACTCAGAAATTACGGTGGTGTGTTGACAACGGATCCGATCCTTTCTTTCTCCCTCGGCTCCCCTTTATATAGGAGGTGGAGCCGAGGCTTTTCGTGTCGTGTAAGTTACAAACTGCGAGAGGCATAATGGGCCTTATCTATTTTGCTACATGATTCTTAATACAACTCTATTTTCCTTATCCGAAGATCTATGGGCTTCTAGGCCTTCAGAGCTTCAGGTTCTTTGGGCTTCAAGTCTTCCTCAGATAACCCGAGTGTCTTATTCGGCATGCCCATTCGGCATACCCATGTCAACAGGAGACAAGAGTCCTTTTACCTTTGATAAAAATGACTTCGATTTTGATGATTGCAATATCTCTGAACTAATTATGTTCTTACAACAACTTGCTAGAAGTCCTAATGCTAGTGTTATAAATATGGCTTTTACAAAGCACATTACAAATGCTCTTATGCAAATGAGAGAGGAGAAATTAAAACGCGAAGCCACTATTTCTAAAAAGTTAGAAGATGGCTGGGAGCCCATCATTAAGATGAAAATAGATGGTTTTGATTGCAATGCTTTATGTGATCTTGGTAATAGTATTTTTGTTATGCCTAGGAAAATCTACGATATGCTTGAATTGCCACTGTTGGAAAAATATTATTTGGATGTTCATCTTGTTAATATTGCTGCAAAGAAACCTTTGGGGAAAGTTGATAATGTTCTTATTATGGTTAACAATAACCTGGTTCCCGTTGATTTTGCTGTTTTGGATATTGAATGCAATGCTTCTTTTCCAATTATTTTGGGGAAACCGTTTCTTAGAATTGTTGGTCCCGCTATTGATATGAGAGATGTGATTATTAAATACCAATTCCCACTCAACAAAGGTATGGAACACTTCCCTCGGAAAAGAAAGAAGTCAACTTATGACTCTATTATTAGAACAAATTATGATGTTCATGCTTCTTCACTTGATAATACTTGATGCTCGCATTTTTTCTGCGCCTACCTGAAAGGCGTTAAAGAAAAGCGCTTATGGGAGACAACCCATGTTTTATTTACAATAATTTTTCTTTTTGTTGAGTCTTGGAAGTTATTACTACTGTAATGACCTCTCCTTATCATTTTTATTTCGTTTTTGTGCCAAAAATAGCCTCTAATAGGAAGAAAGTGAGATTTGGGGAAGTTGCTGTCTAGAAACAGATTCTGTGTTGTTACCATAAATATTCGTAAAAATAGCCAGAGAGAAAGTTTTAGCTGTCATTTTTTATGCATATGCCCCAGGTTATTATATAACTTTCGTTACTTGACCACTTTTCGAGATAAGCAACAGAGAATTTTCGAAAAAATCAATCTTTACATGATGTTCTATTTTGACAGATTTCTGCACTATTTGCATTTGCCTCTTAAATCTCATTCTTTTTGAGTTCTTTTGATCAAAGAGCTTTTTGAAAGGTTGCTACAGTATATTATGCTTTACTAGATGTTTGATATATGTTAGTACTGAACCCAAGTGAATTTTTTTATTTTGATGATACTAATGCTGCTAATAAAGAATTGTGTGAAATTTTGTATGAAGGAAGTTTTTAAGTGTAGGAAAAGAAGAATGATGTGATGAGATCAAGAATGGACAAAATATCAAGCTTGAGAATTCCCCAGCACCCCAAGACATATTCAAGAGGTACAAGCCTTAAATCTTGGGGATTCCCAAGGCATCCCCTCTTCATCAACAAAGCAACATGTCATCTCTCTATGCGCTATATTTTTATTGCTTCATACGCCATGTGTTGTTCTCAGAGTGTCTTTATTTTTGTTTTGTTTTGTTTTGTTTTGTTTGCTGTAGCATATTTTGGATCCCGGCATATTTGTTTTGGAGAAAGGTCCGCTCCTTTTTAATTGCATAGAACGCTCTAGTTTTCGTTGTTATTGTTCTGCGAGTGTTCTAGTTTTCTGGTACTGCGTTTAGCTCTTGTTCTTTAACTTGAATTTTGTTCAGTGCTCGTTAGTATTCTTTATTTATGTATTATTAGCTCTCTGGTCCATATTGTATTTCATCTCTGAGAGTTATTTCAAATAACTTGATTGGTGTTGAATACGAGTAAAATATTGCATGACTATAGTGATGCAAAAGGAAGCTTGTCTAGACTGTGGCATAGACTTTGGCATGTCATGTTGGATGTTATTCTTGTCATATGCTTAGTATTTATTGTTGTATCATGACTTGTCTCAAATAGATGAGAGTGCATAATGTGTCATTGAAAGAATCATGTGTTGTTTCTATCATAAAAACATAATATTGTGGTATTCTCCTTTGATGCTTTATTGGGTTGACTTGGCGCATGCTTATACCATGTTATGACTATGACCAGTCAACTAAAGCCTCTATGATCATTTAGTTTTTGACTTGTAATATCACTTTATGCTTTGATTGATAGTGTTTTCTCGCTATGCATGATTATGGCAATTATTTCTCTCTTAGTTGGTCGCTCCCAGTCTTTTGCTAACCTTCTCCTGTGCCGAACCAAAGTTGCTCTCTACTCGTGCATCCAACCACCATGAACCAAAGTTTTCCAATTGTGTCCACCATATCTATCTAATAGCATTATTTCTATTCCAATTAATTCATCGTGTTTTTATTTATCTTCCAAATTAAATTTTGGCATGAGAAAATTAGTCAGTAAGCTCTCACGAACTTGATGGCACGTTTACTTTCTTGTACTTAATAAACTTGATCATTGTGCCTATCTTATGAAGTTTATATGGTTGCAAATTTCAAGTTGGGAGTTAGTATAACCATGCTTTCATGGGGAACACTTTCAACATTGCACTTATATTTAGTTGATGTCACGTTCTTTTGTTTATGGATGCCTAGCGGTGCGAAATAAAATAGAAACTTATAAGTCCATAGAGTTTGTATATGAGTTAGGGAAACGCTTGGGCTGCTAATCTAAGCCATGCATCATCCATGGTGGAAACTTACAGAGAACCATAGTGAGCATTCTATGAAGCATTTGCTATAAAAATCTATACTCATAGTAAATAAAAATTGTTGAGATGCTCATTGTCTGTTTGTCTTGTCATTTTGGCATGGGATTGCTCCACAAGAGTACGTCCATATCATCGGGCAAGAGGTACCCCATTGGCGGTTCTCAATGATACATGTATACTTACAATGACAAGAACTTATTTGGGACCTAAGTTGAGTAGCATGAGGTTTAGGTACTCGCATTCAAGGGGCATGAGATTTTCAACTTGTGATTTGCATGCATATAGCTCATATTTGATTCACATTAACTTTAACCATTCAAGATGCTTTTGATAGGGGCAATGAGATCTCAAAGCTAATAAGTACCATACTTTTTGGAAGGTTTATAAAACTTGTTTATCTTGCTTACTCTGCAAAGTGTCTCTCTTTTACTATTATGTTGAGTCTTCATCTTCTACTTTATGCACCAATTAAGAGAGCATAGTTGTTATTCTTAGTGCAATGTGCATAGTCCCAAAATTATTATTGATTGATTCATGATTGTGCTATTGCTTGTTCTTAAATTACTTGTATCTAGTCACCCTCTAAACTTTAAAGGTGTCCTTGCATTTATGTTTTGCTATTCCATAAGGACATGTTGAGTACCACTTTGTTATGTTTACTCTATGATCATAAACACATAGTTGCTTTCAATGCACTGTTATTCATGATCCTTTGTTTGAGTTACTCTTCATGTTATAACATAGTTACTAAGTTCAATTGAATTATATCTATCATGCCTATGTTAGAGTACTTAGATCCCAGCTCACAATGCTTTACATACTTGATCAAGATTGTGTTGGATTTATGTCACCTCAAAACCTATTTTGTTATCACTTACCTACTCAAGGACGAGCAGGAGTTAAGCTTGGGGATGCTTGATACGTCTCAAACGTATCTATAATTTTTGATGCTCCGTGCTTGTTTTAATTACACCAATTCATATATGTTTTGTTTACACTTCGTTGCACTTTTACATGATTTCCGGCACTAACCTATTAACAAGATGCCACGGTGCCAGCTCCGTCTGATGTTTTGTATTTCAGAAAAGTTGTACATGAGATATTCTCGGAATTGGATGAAACAAAAGCCGAAGTCAATATTTTACCGAAGCGAAGACGAAGTCCGGAGGGGGGACGAAGAGGCGCCACAGGACGGCCAGACCACCCAAGGCGCGGCCTGGGTGTGGCCCGCGCCCAGGGGTGGTGTGGGCCCCCCAGGCACCCCACCGACCTAAATCCTCCGCCCATTTATACATCCTCTCGGGAAAACCCTAGATACCCGAGCCTCCATCCACGAAAAGTTCTGTCGCGGCCGCCATCGCCGAACCCATTTCAGGGGGTTCTGAAGCTCTTCCTGGCACCCTACCGGAGGGGGAGATCATCGCCGGAGGCATATACATCGCCATGCCCAGCTCCGAAGTGACGCGTGAGTAGTTCATCCCTAGACTATGGGTCGATAGCAGTAGCTAGATGTTTGTCTTCTCCACTTTGTGCTTCATGTATAGATCTTGTGAGCTACCCTACATGATCAAGATCATCTTTATGTAATCCTATATGTTGTGTTTGCTGGGATCCGATGAATATTGTATACTATGTTGAGATTGATTATATATTCATGTCATATGTTATTTGTGATTTTTTGCATGCTCTCCGTTGCTATTAGAAACTCTGGCCAAGTGGACACTTGTGACTCCAAGAGGGGGTATTTATGCTCGATAGTAGGTTCATGCCTCTAATTTTCTGGGAGAGTGACATTAACTTCTAAGATTGTAGATGTGTTGTTGCTATTAGGGAGAAAACAACAATGTTTTATCCGAGGGTAATTCTATTGTTTACTTTACACACATTGCTTAATGCGATAGTTTGTTGCTTGCAACTTAATACTGAAAGGGGTTCGGACGATAACCTGAAGGTGGATTATTAGTCATAGACGCAGTTGGATTACGGTCTATTTATTACGTTGGAATGCCCATATCAAATCTCATAGTAATCATCTTGTCATATATGGTCGATATTCTATCAATTGCCCAGCTGTAATTTGTTCACCCAACATGATATTTATCTATATGGAGAGACACCTCGAGTGAACTGTGGACCCGGTCCTATTTCCTTTCTTGATAAATTCTACTGCAATCATGTTCTGTTTATTTTCTGAAAACATCTCTTTCCACTCGATACGTCCAATCCTTTGTGTTCAGCAAACCGGTGAGATTGACAACTTCATAGCAAGTTGGGGCAAAGTACTTTGGTTCTGTTGTGTGCAGGTTCCACGTTGTTGCTGACGCTGGTAGTACGCCCTGCTACTAGTCAGCCATCAACACCTTCAGAAGTCACGCCTTTCTCCTGCTGGTCGATTAAACCTTGGTTTTGTACTGAGGGAAAACTTGTTGTTGTGCTCATCACACCTTCCTCTTGGGGTTTCCCAACCTTTTCCACAACAACTTCCAACAAGATTTTCTGGTGCAATCACCGGAGCACCATCACCCTTCTCCACTAACGAGGCCAGTCGAGGCGGCGGTTCCTTCACAAGGTTGGGGCGAGCTCCACAACACCGGAGGCTCCCAACACCCTATGGTGCTATCACAACTCCAAGCTAGCATCCATAGGAGCTCATCTCCAACAGATCCCACAATAGGAACCCTAACAACAAGATCCATAAAGGACTAGGTGGGATAAGTGAAATCTTTCTCGATTGAACTACAAATCGGGGTCTCCTTCACCACTCCTCAAAGTTTGGGCATGATTGGATTTGGATGGATGGGGAGGGAGATTCTCAAGGTTTTGAGCTTGATGCGTGTAGTTGACACGTCCGTTGGGAACCCCAAGAGGAAGGTGTGATGCGCACAGCGGCAAGTTTCCCTCAGTAAGAAACCAAGGTTTAATCGAACCAGTAGGAGTCAAGAAGCACGTTGAAGGTTGATGGCGGCGGGATGTAGTGCGGCGCAACACCGGAGATTCGGCGCCAACGTGGAACTGCACAACACAACCAAAGTACTTTGCCCCAACGAAACATTGAGGTTGTCAATCTCACGCTTGCTGTAACAAAGGATTAACCGTATTGTGTGGAAGATGATTGTTTGCGAGAAAAAAAACAAGTATTGCAGCAGATTTGTATTTCAGTATTAAAGAATGGGGTCCACATCACTAGAGGTGTCTCTCCCATAAGATAAAAGCATGTTGGGTGAACAAATTACAGTCGGGCAATTGACAAATAGAGAGGGCATAACAATGCACATACATGGCATGATAAGTATAGTGAGATTTAATTGGGCATTACGACAAAGTACATAGACCGCCATCCAACTGCATCTATGCCTAAAAAGTCCACCTTCAGGTTATCGTCCGAACCCCTTCTATTAAGTTGCAAAGCAACAGACAATTGCATTAAGTATGGTGCGTAATGTAATCAATAACTACATCCTCGGACATAGCATCAATGTTTTATCCCTAGTGGCAACAGCACAACACAACCTTAGGGGTTTCTGTCACTCCCCCAGTGTCAATGCATGAACCCACTATCGAGCATAAATACTCCTCTTGGAGTTACTAGCATCAACTTGGCCAGAGCCTCTACTAATAACGGAGAGCATGCAAGATCATAAACAACACATATGAAATAACTTGATAATTAACATAACATGGTATTCTCTATCCATCGGATCCCGACAAACACAACATAGAGTATTACAGATAGATGATCTTGATCATGTTAGGCAGCTCACAAGATCCAACAATGAAGCACAATGAGGAGAAGACAACCATCTAGCTACGCTATGGACCCATAGTCCAGGGTGAACTACTCACTCATCACTCGGAGCGACCATGGCGGTGTAGAGTCCTCCGGAGATGAATCCCCTCTCCGCAGGTGCGGAGGAGATCTCAAATCCCCGAGATGGGATCGGCGGCGGCGGCGTCTCGGTAAGGTTTTCCGTATCGTGGTTTTTCGCCTCGGGGTTTCGCGACGGAGGCTTTAAGTAGGCGGAAGGGCGTCGGGGCGACGAGGCCCACACCATAGGCGCGCGGCGCGGCCGCGCCGTGTGGTGTCGCCACCTCGTGGCCCCACTTCGTATGCTCTTCGGTCTTGGAAGGTTCGTGGCAAAATAGGCCCCTGGGTCTTCGTTTCGTCCAATTCCGAGAATATTTCGTTACTAGGATTTACGAAACCAAAAACAGCAGAAAAAGCAGTGGCACTTCGCATCTTGTTAATAGGTTAGTTCAGAAAATGCACGAATATGACATAAAGTGTGCATAAAACATGTAGGTATCATCAATAATATGGCATAGAACATAAGAAATTATCGATATGTCGGAGACGTATCAAGCCCCCTTAGTTCGCTCGTCCCGAGCAGTAAAACGATAACAAAGATAATTTCTGAAGTGATATGCCATCATAACCTTGATCATACTATTTGTAAACATATGTAGTGAATGCAGCGATCAAAACAATGGTAATGACATGAGTAAACAAGTGAATCATAAAGCAAAGACTTTTCATGAATAGTACTTCAAGACAAGTATTAATAAGTCTTGCATAAGAGTTAACTCATAAAGCAATAAATCAAAGTAAAGGCATTGAAGCAACACAAAGGAAGATTAAGTTTCAGCGGTTGCTTTCAACTTGTAACATGTATATCTCATGGATAATTGTCAACATAGAGTAATATAACAAGTGCAATATGCTAGTATGTAGGAATCAATGCACAGTTCACACAAGTGTTTGCTTCTTGAGGTGGAGAGAAATAGGTTGACTCAACATAAAAGTAAAGAGAATGGTCCTTCAAAGAGGAAAGCATCGATTGCTATATTTGTGCTAGAGCTTTTATTTTGAAAACATGAAACAATTTTGTCAACGGTAGTAATAAAGCATATGAGTTATGAAAGTTATATCTTACAAGTTGCAAGCCTCATGCATAGTATACTAATAGTGCCCGCACCTTGTCCTAATTAGCTTGGACTACCGGATCTTTGCAATGCACATGTTTTAACCAAGTGTCACAATGGGGTACCTCCATGCCGCCTGTACAAAGGTCTAAGGAGAAAGCTCGCATTTTGGATTTCTCGCTTTTGATTATTCTCAACTTAGACATCCATACCGGGACAACATGGACAACAGATAATGGACTCCTCTTTAATGCATAAGCATGTGGCAACAATTATTATTCTCATATGAGATTGAGGATATATGTCCAAGACTGAAACTTCCACCATGAATCATGGCTTTAGTTAGCGGCCCAAAGTTCTTCTCTAACAATATGCATGCTCCAACCATAAAGGTGGTAGATCTCTCTTACTTCAGACAAGACGGACATGCATAGCAACTCACATGATATCCAACAAAGAATAGTTGATGGCGTCCCCAGAAGCATGGTTATCGCACAACAAGCAACTTAATAAGAGATAAAGTGCATAAGTACATATTCAATACCACAATAGTTTTTAAGCTATTTGTCCCATGAGCTATATATTGCAAAGGTGAATGATGGAATTTTAAAGGTAGCACTCAAGCAATTTACTTTGGAATGGCGGAGAAATACCATGTAGTAGGTAGGTATGGTGGACACAAATGGCATAGTGGTTGGCTCAAGTATTTTGGATGCATGAGAAGTATTCCCTCTCGATACAAGGTTTAGGCTAGCAAGGTTATTTGAAACAAACACAAGGATGAACGGTACAACAAAACTCACATAAAAGACATATTGTAAACATTATAAGACTCCATACCGTCTTCCTTGTTGTTCAAAACTCAATACTAGATGTTATCTAGACTCTAGAGAAACCAAATATGCAATCCAAATTAGCAAGCTCTAAGTATTTCTTCATTAATGGGTGCAAAGTATATGATGCAAGAGCTTAAACATGAGCACAACAATTGCCAAGTATCAAATTATCCAAGACATTTTAGAGTTACTACATGTAGCATTTTCCAATTCCAACCATATAACAATTTAACGAAGAAGAAACTTCGCCATGAATACTATGAGTAGAGCCTAAGGACATACTTGTCCATATGCTACAGCGGAGCGTGTCTCTCTCCCATAAAGTGAATGCTAGGATCCATTTTATTCAAACAAAACAAAAAAAACAAAAACAAACCGACGCTCCAAGCAAAGTACATAAGATGTGACGGAATAAAAATATAGTTTCAGGGGAGGACCCTGATAATGTTGTCGATGAAGAAGGGGATGCCTTGGGCATCCCCAAGCTTAGACGCTTGAGTCTTCTTAGAATATGCAGGGGTGAACCACCGGGGCATCCCCAAGCTTAGAGCTTTCACTCTCCTTGATCATATTGCATCATACTCCTCTCTTGATCCTTGAAAACTTCCTCCACACCAAACTCGAGACAACTCATTAGAGGGTTAGTGCATAATAAAAATTCACATGTTCAGAGGTGACACAATCATTCTTAACACTTCTGGACATTGCATAAAGCTACTGGACATTAATGGATCAAAGAAATTCATCCAACATAGCAAAAGAGGCAATGCAAAATAAAAGGCAGAATCTGTCAAAACAGAACAGTCCGTAAAGATGGATTTTATTAGGCCACCAGACTTGCTCAAATGAAAATGCTCAAATTGAATGAAAGTTGCGTACATATCTGAGGATCATGCACGTAAATTGGCTTAATTTTCTGAGCTTCCTACAGGGAGGTAGACCCAGATTCGTGACAGCAAAGAAATCTGGAACTGCGCAGTAATCCAAATCTAGTACTTACTTTACTATCAAAGACTTTACTTGGCATAACAAAACACAAAACTAAGATAAGGAGAGGTTGCTACAGTAGTAAACAACTTCCAAGACTCAAATATAAAACAAAAATACTGTAGCAAAATAACACATGGGTTATCTCCCAAGAAGTTCTTTCTTTATAGCCATTAAGATGGGCTCAGCAGTTTTAATGATGCACTCGCAAGAGATAGTATTTGAAGCAAAAGAGAGCATCAAGAGGCAAATTCAAAACACATTTAAGTCTAACATGCTTCCTATGAAGAGGAATCTTGTAAATAAACAAATTCAAGAAGCAGAATGCAACAAGCATAGAAAGATAAAACAAGTGCAGCTTCAAGATTTTCAGCAAAAAGAGGTGTTTTAGTAACATGAAAACTTCTACAACCATATTTTCCTCTCTCATAATAACTTTCAGTGGCATCATGAACAAATTCAACAATGTAACTATCACATAAAGCATTCTTATTCACATGCATAAAAGTATCATTACTCTCCACATAAGCATAATCAATTTTATTAGTTGTAGTGGGAGCAAATTCAACAAAGTAGCTATCATTATTATTCTCATCATCAAATATAGGAGGCATAGTATCATCAAAGAAAATTTTCTCCTCAATGCTTGGGGGACTAAAAATATCACACTCATCAAAACCAGCTTCCCCAAGCTTAGAATTTTCCATGGCATTAGCAACAATGGTGTTCAAAGCATTCATAGTAATAACATCCCCATTAGCATGCATATAAAGTTCCATGGGTTTTTTAATTCTCTCTTCAAACACATCATGTCCTAATTCAAGATAAAGTTCATAAAGATCTCTCATATTTTTGTTGTTTTCCATTAAGCCTAACTAGTGAAATCACACAACTTAATATTCTCAACAGTACCCATTTTAGCAGTAGTAAATAAAGCAAACTAGATAAAATAAATGCAAGTAACTATTTTTTTTTTGTATTTTTGATATAGAGTGCAAGACAGTAAATAAAGTAAAACTAGCAACTAATTTTTTTGTGTTTTGATATAATGCAGCAAACAAAGTAGTAAATAAAATAAAGCAAGACAAAAACAAAGTAAAGAGATTGAGAAGTGGAGACTCCCCTTGCAGCGTGTCTTGATCTCCCCGGCAACGGCGCGGAAATTTGCTTGATGCGTGTAGTTGACACGTCCGTTGGGAACCCCAAGAGGAAGGTGTGATGCGCACGGCAAGTTTCCCTCGAAGAAACCAAGGTTTAATCGAACCGTAGGAGTCAAGAAGCACGTTGAAGGTTGATGGCGGCGGGATGTAGTGCGGCAACACCAGAGATTCCGGCGCAACGTGGAACCCGCACAACACAACCAAAGTACTTTGCCCCAACGAAACAGTGAGGTTGTCAATCTCACCGCTTGCTGTAACAAAGGATTAACCGTATTGTGTGGAAGATGATTGTTTGCAGAGAAAACAGTAAAACAAGTATTGCAAGATTTGTATTTCAGTAAAAGAATGGACCGGGGTCCACAGTTCACTAGAGGTGTCTCTCCCATAAGATAAAAGCATGTTGGGTGAACAAATTACAGTCGGGCAATTGACAAATAGAGAGGGCATAACAATGCACATACATGGCATGATAAGTATAGTGAGATTTAATTGGGCATTACGACAAAGTACATAGACCGCCATCCAACCGCATCTATGCCTAAAAAGTCCACCTTCAGGTTATCGTCCGAACCCCTTCCAGTATTAAGTTGCAAAGCAACAGACAATTGCATTAAGTATGGTGCGTAATGTAATCAATAACTACATCCTCGGACATAGCATCAATGTTTTATCCCTAGTGGCAACAGCACAACACAACCTTAGGGGTTTCACTCCCGGTGTCAATGCGGGCATGAACCCACTATCGAGCATAAATACTCCCTCTTGGAGTTACTAGCATCAACTTGGCCGAGCCTCTACTAATAACGGAGAGCATGCAAGATCATAAACAACACATATGAAATAACTTGATAATTAACATAACATGGTATTCTCTATCCATCGGATCCCGACAAACACAACATAGAGTATTACAGATAGATGATCTTGATCATGTTAGGCAGCTCACAAGATCCAACAATGAAGCACAATGAGGAAGACAACCATCTAGCTACTGCTATGGACCCATAGTCCAGGGGTGAACTACTCACTCATCACTCCGGAGGCGACCATGGCGGTGTAGAGTCCTCCGGAGATGAATCCCTCTCCGGGTGCCGGAGGAGATCTCCAGAATCCCCCGAGATGGGATCGGCGGCGGCGGCGTCTCGGAAGGTTTTCCGTATCGTGGTTTTCGCCTCGGGGTTTTCGGAGGAGGCTTTAAGTAGGCGGCAGAGGGGGGCGACGAGGGGCCCACACCATAGGCGGCGCGGGCCCCCCCACGCCGCCATGTGGTGTCGCCACCTCGTGGCCCCACTTCGTATGCTCTTCGGTCTTCGGAAGGTTCGTGGCAAAATAGGCCCTGGGTCTTCATTTCGTCAATTCGAGAATATTTCGTTACTAGGATTTCGAAACCAAAAACAGCGAGGAAGGCACTTCGGCATCTTGTTAATAGGTTAGTTCCAGAAAATGCACGAATATGACATAAAGTGTGCATAAAACATGTAGGTATCATCAATAATATGGCATAGAACATAAGAAATTATCGATACGTCGGAGACGTATCAGAGCTCAGCAACAATGGAGGAGGGAGAGAAGACTTGGGTCGAGCTGGGGAAGAAGGCCCCCTTTTATCGGGGCCTCCAAATCCAACCGTTACCTCCAGTTCCCGCACGACCGGTACTACCGCTCATGGGAGCGGTACTACCGCTCTGGGTCCAAAACTGGCCTACAGTGATGACACGTGGGGTTCAACCGATACTAGCTCTGCAGGTACCGTAAAGGTACCGGCATGGCCTCTGGGAGCCCCGGACTCCTGCCCGGTATCGATGTGGTACTTGGGCGGAAGTACCGTCGCGTTAGCATGATCGGTACTGTGCCGGTACCTGGTCGGAAGTACCGCGTTCATGCGGTACTACCGGTCAAGGTACCGTCATGGTACCGACATGCTCACTGCAAGCCTTTTCCATAGTGCGATGACAGCAGCGGTACCTTGACTGGTACCAAAGGCGGTAGCGGTACTACCGCTTTTGGTACCGGTACTACCAGTCATGCTGGAACTGTTTGCTTCTCTTTTCCTCTCCATCCACGCCGCCTCGCGACACACACAAAACCAGAAAACCTATCAACTACTCTTGAGTCTTCCGATTCTGAGGTGTTCAGCGAGGACACAGTGCACTTGCAAATCTTTCAAGGCAACTATGCACACGGTGAAATACATTCGAGTGTTGTTATCAAACACACAAAACACTATGGAGAGATCTTGATCTTTCAACAGTGGCCATACAGAGGGATGCACTTTTATTCTTGAAGCAGTCATATCTCAAGATTTATGGATTTGGCATTCATTCTTTGGCATGGCCAGTTCCAACAATGAGATCAATGCGTTGCACCAATCACTGGTTTTCAACAGGCTTATGCAAGGCAAAGCTCCTCAGGTGAGCTACGAGATCAATGGAAATGAATATGACAAGCCATATTATCTTTATGATGGCATCTGTCCTAACTGGACCATACAGGTGAAAACTATCCGTAATCCAAACACGGAAAAAACGAGGAGGTTCGCCAAGATGCAAGAGGCTTGCAGGAAAGATGTAGAGCGGGAATTTGGTGTGCTCCAAGCTCGGTGGGAAATTGTCCGTCACCCGGCAAGAACATGGTCGCTGAAGCCCCTGCATGAGGTGATGACTTGTTGCGTGATCATGCACAACATGATCGCTGAGAACGAGTCATGATGACCGCAATGAGCACCAGTGTGATTTCTAAGGTGAGCTGGTTGCGCCAATCCCTGAAGCATCAACCTGGCAGCAGTATCTGCATATGAATGTTGAAGTCACTAACTATATCATATCCAAACGCCTACAGACCGATCTGATTAAGCATCAATGTGCATTGGATGGTTATGAAGAAATTGTGTAGTGCCTAGTATCACCTTATTTTCATATAGATTTTCAAAAATTTGGATGTAATAACTGAGACTACTATGAACCTGTTTATTTTATTGTTTTTATGTCCGCAGCCTAAATGCATTGACCCGCTAGAGACACCCCAGACGCAAACGGACACGCAGTCAAAACCAACCATTTCCATGTCCACGGAACGATCCAAACAGACACACGCGAATAATTTAAACGTCGAAATACGTCCTGTTAGAGATGCCCTTAGTTCCTGTGGATCTTTCAGCAATGCCACGCACGATACCTTGGCAGTCAGAAGTAATGCTCAGCTCCCTCGCACCCAAGTCTTCAGCCAAGATAGTGCTTTTCCAAAACAGAAGGACCAGTAACTCCAGGGAAAACAGCCGCAGCAGCACCCATATTGTTGTCTGATGCTTCTGTCAATCGGGAACGGAGGTGACAAAAAAGAGCACGGATGGGTGCAAAATTCAGGTGGGCCGTAACGGAGGCCCAAAACAGAATTCATGGGTGCGCCAACAGTCCATCTCACACTGCAGTGTTGAGCGTGGCAACAAACAACTCGGTCCGTGTTTATTCCTTCTTCTCGCTTGTTTTTCTTGCAACCTAACAAATGATTTTTGTGTACCTTTAGGAAAACCTCCATGACATTTGAAGAGTGAGTATTGTGCATGTATTTATCCCGACAATCTGCACTAAAGTGGTACATGAGCGTGTTTTGATCGACAACTCAATCGAAGACTTATTGGTCCCTCATCATCATCTCGAGTCGAGGGTTGAATATCTCATAAAAGAGGTGCATCTTAGGCTAACAAAACACATAAATTTATCATTTAATATGATATCGGGTAATGACAATAAAATCTGAATCTTAGTACCTCCCTTTGTTTTCTATTATCATATGTTTTAGGTTTAGTCAAAGTCAAACTTTGTAATATTGACCAAATGTATAAAAAATAACAATATTTAAAATAGTATTACAATTCGAATATTCTATATATATATATATATATATATATATATGGACGCGGATTTTCTACCAAGGGTGGTAGCTATGCATAGGGTACCAACCATTGGATAGAAGGAGTTATTGATTGTACTACTGACAAGATAAAAAACCCGGGAGCACTTTCATGAAACGGGCGTTTGTGCTCCGTGATTGCATGCAGTCTACGTTGCCAGAACTTTTACATACATGTTTTTAACATTATTTCACACATTGTTTCGGCAACCGGTCAAGGCAACCGGCCGTGTGCAATTTAGCTTTTTTTTAACACGTTTTGACACATTGCAACGGTGACGGTACCTAGTGCCATACCGTATGGAATTTGTCTTTTTTGCTCTTTTTCACACATTTGAGACGGAACGGTCCGATTTAAGTAAAAACTATGTCGTAATTAAGGACAGCCATGGTCGTTGATAAGTGGTCGTTCAATTAGCCGCGGTATTTTTTTCAATTGACCTGTTATAGGTTAGCTCTTATATTTTATGTGGTTCACCTAATATAATTTTTCTTCTAACAAAGAAGCTGTGGTTTCTGCGTGGTGTACTGCATGCAAGAGGGACCTGCCGTTGTCATGTTGTCGTTTTGGTTCTGAAATCACACATTGCAATGGTTACGGTGATCTGGCATTGCCAGCCAACTATCGGCTGTGTAAGCTGTTGAGAGCCGTAGTGCCAGGCATAGCCGAAGGCATATTGTTGTTTTGCTTCTGAAACAACAAATAGTTCACGGTAACGGGTAGGATGGCATGCTTGCAGGCCTATGCACCTATTCATTCAGACTACTGGTTAGTTTTAGTAGAACTGCAGCCGTAGTTTGGTTGTCGAATCATAGTGGAAAGCTCAAATCTGCTACGACTCGTTGTGCGGCACCGTGTAATGACTGTTGTTTCGCTTCCTGAGCTCTCCGTTTCATGTCAAACCACACCATTGTGATGTGTTTTCCTGCAGCTGTGGCATGCTTGATCTTAAGTTTCATGGATGAGAAAGCTCCTAATCACTGAGGTACCACGGACAGTAGTTCAAGAGAAATTGTACTATCAGCCTTGCAAGTTACATTTACATATAATACTATAATAGTAATTCTTTGGTAGAGATACTATTATGTGGGTTAACAATGAAATAACTTTCGAAGTAGCGGCAACAATTAGGTCCAAGAGCTTTTCGTTTTTTCATTGCGCCATCGGTTGAGAGCAACATTTACTGATTCATTATTGTCGGGTTAACAATGAAATAACTTTTGATGTTGCGGTTCCCCTCAGCGCGCCGGGTGCACATTGATCGGCTTCCCGACGGTGAAGCCGCCGTCCACTACGAGGTTAGGGCCGGTGACGTACTTGGCCTCGTCGGACGCGAGGTAGACGGCAGCTCTGGAGTCTGGCCACGTCCTCCGGCTCCAGAACGGCCCCTTGGAGCTTGTTCATGCCCCTCTCCACCATCCGCTTCAGGGTCTCGTCGCTGACACCCGGGTTCGCCCTCACCAGCGACCGGACTAGGTGTGGCGTGACGATGTCGTGAGGTGAAATGGCGTTCATGCACACGTCGGCGTGCGCCAGGTCCTCCGCGACCAGCCGCACCACCCCCACCACAGTGGCCTTGGAGAGGCTGTAAGGGAGCACGGTGACCCCGCCGAGCATGCCCGTGGTGCTCCCCGTGCAGAGGATGCACACGCTGCGGCGCGACACCATGAGGCACATAGCGTGCCTGACGTCGGCCACCTTGGAGCGCGCGTTGGCCGCCATGACACGGTCGAAGTCGGCAAGTTCGAGCGCGGCCAGGGGTGCATGAGCCGAGGACCCGGAGGTGGCGGCGTTGCTATATAGGATGTCGAGCTGGCCGTGGCGCTGCTGCAGCTGCAGCCACGGTGGATGGTTTGTAATCCAGCACACTGCCGGCTGCATGGAAACGGCACAAATCAGTCAGACAAAATGCAAGAAAATATTAGATTGTTGTGTGTGTGAAAGTAGACGAAGATGAACCTTTGGCTGTGGCAAAGATGAACCCGATAAACTTGAGAGCGACGCGGGCGGGGTCATCGCCGTCATCGCCGCTGCTGCCATGCCAGTCGAGCCGGGAGGAGAAGCAGGGGAAGTAGTCGAAGGGCGTCACGGCAGCCATGCGCTAGCCGAGCGTGTACAACAGCAGCACCTCAAGAAATGCACGTATGGTCATTTTGCTCAAGAAATCTTCGTCGATGCTCATTTCTGCGACATCCTCGGCCGTGCTATCGCTGGGGCGGTTGCTCTAGCTTCTCAGAGACAAGCGGCGCCGATGAGCCAAGGAATGCATCTCTTAAATGGTTCATTATTGGAGTAGGTAATTTGCAACACGGGCTGTCCTAACTAGATAATGCAGTGGAAATCGTTAGATGAGCGAGACTAAATGACTACTGTAATGGTTGCCGTATGTGATCACCTCCGATCCGTGAAAAGCAAACAACCAAAACGACACATTTGCTATGGCTGCGGTCAATTCCGGTCCGTGAGAAGAAATGAACCAAAATGACGCATTGCTACGGCTGCGGTTACTTCCGGTCCGTGGGGAGAAAATAACCAAAACGACGCATTGCTACGGCTGCGTTGTGGTACACGGGATTGAAAGAAAAGGTTGAGGCCATCGGATGCTATCCACACGTAGTCAACTGAGAAACTACCAACCGTGACCGTCACTTGGTTGTTGTTTTAGAAAAAAATTGCTACGGTCTTTAGGTACGATCCGCACGGTGGTATGGTTGATGTTTTAGAATTTAACCGTCATTCTTTTCGTATGGTACTAATCGTGCCCGTGGCTGGTTGCTGTTTTGGTATTTAGAAGAGTTACGGTATGGTTAACTAACGGAGGTGCCTGTTCAAAAACGGATGCAAACCAAATGGGCTAACACCGTGTGCTCCTTATGTGCTCCCTATAGAAGATCTAATGGTTGGATGTATATGCATAGCTACCACCCATGGTAGCCCACTATTTTCCATATATATATATATATATATATTATGTACATTTGGAATTATAGATGTTGATATTTTTCCCTATGTACATGATCAAACTTTATCATATTCTAAATTTAACATTTAATATGATATCGGGTAATGACAATAAAATCTGAATCTTAGTACCTCCCTTTGTTTTCTATTATCATATGTTTTAGGTTTAGTCAAAGTCAAACTTTGTAATATTGACCAAATGCATAAAAAATAACAATATTTAGAATAGTATTACAATTTGAATTTTTTTTTATATATTATGTACATTTGGCATTATAGATGTTGATATTTTTCCCTATGTACATGGTCAAACTTTGAAAAATATGACTTTAACTAGACCCATAATACATGGTAACTTTTTACAGAGTATGAGTTTCAACTAAGAGTTTTTATTCTCTCATTTTTCTCTCTTTTTCGCATCAGTAATATTCTTTGTTTTGTGGGGTGTATATGTGTTATCATAAGACTACTTATAGTGAGAGTAACATAGGCAGTAACATCGCACACCCTAACACATTTTGATGACATGGCATGGCAATAAATAAATAAAAAGAATGAGGTGACAACTAGCTATGTTATCATAACATCACACTTTTCAAGATAAGATAAGTCTACAAAACAACATGCATGAGTTTATATTTTTTCGATAAAGGGAATATATTAATATCAAAAGGTACCAATTACACCCAGCCTCTGCAACAATGTCTCACCCTAGTGGCAGAACGGATACACACATCCAAAAAAGAGTAAAGAAAACTAAGAAGTAAAAGTCCCGCTACAGCATTCCAAACCGAGCAACAGCAATACAACCACCACCGTGACAATACCTGAAATACAGACTCTCCAAAAGCGACGCTTCCAAGAAGTAAATAGTGCACCAGCGTCGTCGTCGCCCGACCAAAGGTCTTAGGTTTTCACCCTGAAGATAGTCTCTACTCTCAAAACAATGCCTCCAACAAGGTCATTGTCAGGCACAACCAGTTACGGCCAGACCTTGGGTTTTCACCCTGAAAGGTAAGACTCCAAACTTCACATGTGCTGCCGCCGCCACTTTCATACCACTGCTGCTGTGAAGTCCAGAACACCAAGCAAGTCCCTCAACAGTGCAAAGACTTGAACCTCCATTAGCTAATCCTCCAATCCGGCCTTCGTGATATTCTCTTCTTCTGACTTCACCATGGATCAATTGTCACTTGGTGTCAACACAGAAAAGAGCTTCGCGCCGCTCCCTCCAGAATCAAACGGTCAGAATAAAAGCATGGGTGTGCAAGACTGAATACCAACGATCCAGCAAACTCCAGGCAATAGAAGGACTGTTACATTCGCCGGCTGCGCCTTCCAGAACTGAACACTCCGGCCAGATCGTGCATGGCAAGCCTCCGGCAAGTCTTCATCTTCGCCCAAGAGAGACCCTAGGACCGCCGCCTTTATTCAGGTCTAGCCCCCACGCCGCCGACCATCCCAAGCTGGCCAAGGTCGCCGTCGGAGCCACCAAGCGCAGTGCATAGTTCGAAGACACCGCTCACGATGGCCCCCCACGCCGACCGACCACCACGGCTGCCACATCCAAGTGATACGTCTCCGACGTATCGATAATTTCTTATGTTCTATGCCATATTATTGATGATACCTACATGTTTTATGCACACTTTATGTCATATTCGTGCATTTTCTGGAACTAACCTATTAACAAGATGCCGAAGTGCGTTCCTGTTTTCTGTTTTTTTTTTTTGAAATCCTAGTAACGAAATATTCTCGAATTGGACGAAACGAAGACCCAGGGCCTATTTTGCCACGAACCTTCCAAGACCGAAGAGCATACGAAGTGGGGCCACGAGGTGGCGACACCACATGGCGGCGCGGCCAGGGGCCCGAGCGCCCTATGGTGTGGGCCCTCGCCCCCGACTCGCCCTTCCGCCTACTTAAAGCCTCCGTCGCGAAACCCCGATGCGAAAAACCACGATACGGAAAACCTTACCGAGACCGCCGCCGCCGATCCCATCTCGGGGGATTAGGATCTCCTCCGGCACCCTGCCGGAGAGGGATTCATCTCCCGGAGGACTCTACACCGCCATGGTCGCCTCCGGAGTGATGAGTGAGTAGTTCACCCTGGACTATGGGTCCATAGCAGTAGCTAGATGGTTGTCTTCTCCTCATTGTGCTTCATTGTTGGATCTTGTGAGCTGCCTAACATGATCAAGATCATCTATCCGTAATACTCTATGTTGTGTTTGTCGGGATCCGATGGATAGAGAATACCATGTTATGTTAATTATCAAGTTATTTCATATGTGTTGTTTATGATCTTGCATGCTCTCCGTTATTAGTAGAGGCTCGGCCAAGTTGATGCTAGTAACTCCAAGAGGGAGTATTTATGCTCGATAGTGGGTTCATGCCTGCATTGACACCTGGGAGTGACAGAAACCCCTAAGGTTGTGTTGTGCTGTTGCCACTAGGGATAAAACATTGATGCTATGTCCGAGGATGTAGTTATTGATTACATTACGCACCATACTTAATGCAATTGTCTGTTGCTTTGCAACTTAATACTGGAAGGGGTTTGGACGATAACCTGAAGGTGGACTTTTTAGGCATAGATGCAGTTGGATGGCGGTCTATGTACTTTGTCGTAATGCCCAATTAAATCTCACTATACTTATCATGACATGTATGTGCATTGTTATGCCCTCTCTATTTGTCAATTGCCCGATTGTAATTTGTTCACCCAACATGCTTTTATCTTATGGGAGAGACACCTCTAGTGAACTGTGGACCCCGGTCCATTCTTTTAATACCGAAATACAAATCTCTGCAATACTTGTTTTATGTTTTCTCTGCAAACAATCATCTTCCACCCAATACGGTTAATCCTTTGTTACACAAGCCGGTGAGATTGACAACCTCACTGTTTCGTTGGGGCAAAGTACTTTGGTTGTGTTGTGCGGGTTCCACGCTGGAATCCGGTGTTGCGCCGCACTACATCCCGCCGCCATCAACCTTCAACGTGCTTCTTGACTCCTCTGGTTCGATTAAACCTTGGTTTCTTCGGAGGGAAACTTGCCGTGCGCATCACACATTCCTCTTGGGGTTCCCAACGGACGTGTCAACTACACGCATCAAGCAAATTTCTGGCGCCGTTGCGGGAGATCAAGACACGCAAGGGGAGTCTCCATTTCTCAATCTCTTTACTTTGTTTTTGTCTTGCTTTATTTTATTTACTACTTTGTTTGCTGCACTTATATCAAAACACAAAAAAATTAGTTGCTAGCTTTACTTTATTTACTGTCTTGTTTGCTATATCAAAAATACAAAAAAATTAGTTACTTGCATTTACTTTACTTATTTCATCATGTTTCCTTTTAATTTTACCGCAAAAAACATACCGGTAGGACAAGGGTCTATAATTGGGAGGAACAATATAGAAGAATTTTTCACCCATGTTAGTACTGTTGAAGATTTTGAAGATAGGCACTTGGTAGAACTTGCTCCTACTTATGAAATTGCTGCTGCTGCTTTAGTTCGCTGTTGGAAACTAAATTTGTTAATCTCAATCCTATAATCCAACACATGTTTCTTACACTTGGTGATTTGGAAGAGGGGGAAAAGAAAGATTTTGTTTTAGAAACCCTTCTTAGAGAATTTGGTGGTCTAGCAAGAGAGGCTAGAAAGGTCTTCGCTAAATTTAATATGCTTGGTTCTCATACTAATTTTGTTGGTCTCCTTGAAAAAATGGATATGGATAGGATAAGGTACACTAATAATGCTAATGATGGTGGGGAGATCAAAGCACCAATACCATGTAAACTCCTAGCTATGAATGATGCACTAGAAAATAACTATGCTTGGCTTGTTCCTGAAAATTTGTTTGATGAGAGTAGCAAGCCCAAGACTAATGAAAAGGGAGACGCTGAAACTTATGTATCTAATATACTATGCATGGTTGAGAAAAAACCCCGCTGTAGGTGCACCACCCTTTGATGTCACTTGAGTTACACTTTCTGCGCCTAGCGAAAGGCGTTAAAGAAAAGCGCTTATGGGAGACAACCCATGTTTTTACTCCAGTATTTTTGTTTTATATTTGTGTCTTGGAAGTTGTTTACTACTGTAGCAACCTCCCTTATCTTAGTTTTGAGTTTTGTTGTGCCAAGTAAAGTCTTTGATAGTAAAGTAAGTACTAGATTTGGATTACTGCGCAGTTCCAGATTTCTTTGCTGTCACGAATCTGGGTCTACCTCCCTGTAGGTAGCTCAGAAAATTAAGCCAATTTACGTGCATGATCCTCAGATATGTACGCAACTTTCATTCAATTTGAGAATTTTCATTTGAGCAAGTCTGGTGGCCTAATAAAATCCATCTTTACGGACTGTTCTGTTTTGACAGATTCTGCCTTTTATTTTGCATTGCCTCTTTTGCTATGTTGGATGAATTTCTTTGATCCATTAATGTCCAGTAGCTTTATGCAATGTCCAGAAGTGTTAAGAATGATTGTGTCACCTCTGAACATGTGAATTTTTATTATGCACTAACCCTCTAATGAGTTGTTTCGAGTTTGGTGTGGAGGAAGTTTTCAAGGATCAAGAGAGGAGTATGATGCAATATGATCAAGGAGAGTGAAAGCTCTAAGCTTGGGGATGCCCTGGTTCACCCCTGCATATTCTAAGAAGACTCAAGCGTCTAAGCTTGGGGATGCCCAAGGCATCCCCTTCTTCATCGACAACATTATCGGTTCCTCCCTGAAACTATATTTTTATTCCGTCACATCTTATGTACTTTGCTTGGAGCGTCGGTTTGTTTTTGTTTTTGTTTTGTTTGAATAAAATGGATCCTAGCATTCACTTTATGGGAGAGAGACACGCTCCGCTGTAGCATATGGACAAGTATGTCCTTAGGCTCTACTCATAGTATTCATGGCGAAGTTTCTTCTTCGTTAAATTGTTATATGGTTGGAATTGGAAAATGCTACATGTAGTAACTCTAAAATGTCTTGGATAATTTGATACTTGGCAATTGTTGTGCTCATGTTTAAGCTCTTGCATCATATACTTTGCACCCATTAATGAAGAAATACTTAGAGCTTGCTAATTTGGATTGCATATTTGGTTTCTCTAGAGTCTAGATAACATCTAGTATTGAGTTTTGAACAACAAGGAAGACGGTATGGAGTCTTATAATGTTTACAATATGTCTTTTATGTGAGTTTTGCTGTACCGTTCATCCTTGTGTTTGTTTCAAATAACCTTGCTAGCCTAAACCTTGTATCAAGAGGGAATACTTCTCATGCATCCAAAATACTTGAGCCAACCACTATGCCATTTGTGTCCACCATACCTACCTACTACATGGTATTTCTCCGCCATTCCAAAGTAAATTGCTTGAGTGCTACCTTTAAAATTCTATCATTCACCTTTGCAATATATAGCTCATGGGACAAATAGCTTAAAAACTATTGTGGTATTGAATATGTACTTATGCACTTTATCTCTTATTAAGTTGCTTGTTGTGCGATAACCATGTTTCGGGACGCCATCAACTATTCTTTGTTGAATATCATGAGAGTTGCTATGCATGTCCGTCTTGTCTGAAGTAAGAGAGATCTACCACCTTTATGGTTGGAGCATGCATATTGTTAGAGAAGAACTTTGGGCCGCTAACTAAAGCCATGATTCATGGTGGAAGTTTCAGTCTTGGACATATATCCTCAATCTCATATGAGAATAATAATTGTTGCCACATGCTTATGCATTAAAGAGGAGTCCATTATCTGTTGTCCATGTTGTCCCGGTATGGATGTCTAAGTTGAGAATAATCAAAAGCGAGAAATCCAAAATGCGAGCTTTCTCCTTAGACCTTTGTACAGGCGGCATGGAGGTACCCCATTGTGACACTTGGTTAAAACATGTGCATTGCAAAGATCCGGTAGTCCAAGCTAATTAGGACAAGGTGCGGGCACTATTAGTATACTATGCATGAGGCTTGCAACTTGTAAGATATAACTTTCATAACTCATATGCTTTATTACTACCGTTGACAAAATTGTTTCATGTTTTCAAAATAAAAGCTCTAGCACAAATATAGCAATCGATGCTTTCCTCTTTGAAGGACCATTCTCTTTACTTTTATGTTGAGTCAGTTCACCTATTTCTCTCCACCTCAAGAAGCAAACACTTGTGTGAACTGTGCATTGATTCTTACATACTTGCATATTGCACTTGTTATATTACTCTATGTTGACAATTATCCATGAGATATACATGTTACAAGTTGAAAGCAACCGCTGAAACTTAATCTTCCTTTGTGTTGCTTCAATGCCTTTACTTTGATTTATTGCTTTATGAGTTAATTCTTATGCAAGACTTATTAATACTTGTCTTGAAGTACTATTCATGAAAAGTCTTTGCTTTATGATTCACTTGTTTACTCATGTCATTACCATTGTTTTGATCGCTGCATTCACTACATATGTTTACAAATAGTATGATCAAGGTTATGATAGCATATCACTTCAGAAATTATCTTTGTTATCGTTTTACCTCGAGCAGAACTAAGCTTGGGGATGCTTGATACGTCTCCGACGTATCGATAATTTCTTATGTTCTATGCCATATTATTGATGATACCTACATGTTTTATGCACACTTTATGTCATATTCGTGCATTTTCGGAACTAACCTATTAACAAGATGCCGAAGTGCCAGTTCTTTTCTGCTGTTTTTGGTTTCAGAAATCCTAGTAACGAAATTCTCGAATTGACGAAACGAAGACCCAGGGCCTATTTTGCCACGAACCTTCCAGAAGACCGAAGAGCATACGAAGTGGGGCCACGAGGTGGCGACACCACATGGCGGCGCGGCCAAGGGGCCGCGCCGCCCTATGGTGTGGGCCCTCGTTCCCCCGACTCTGCCCTTCCGCCTACTTAAAGCCTCCGTCGCGAAACCCCGATGCGAAAAACCACGATACGGAAAACCTTACGAGACGCCGCGCCGCCGATCCCATCTCTGGGGATTCTCGGAGATCTCCTCCCCTGCCGGAGAGGGGATTCATCTCCCGGAGGACTCTACACCGCCATGGTCGCCTCCGGAGTGATAAGTGAGTAGTTCACCCCCTGGACTATGGGTCCATAGCAGTAGCTAGATGGTTGTCTTCTCCTCATTGTGCTTCATTGTTGGATCTTGTGAGCTGCCTAACATGATCAAGATCATCTATCTGTAATACTCTATGTTGTGTTTGTCGGGATCCGATGGATAGAGAATACCATGTTATGTTAATTATCAAGTTATTTCATATGTGTTGTTTATGATCTTGCATGCTCTCCGTTATTAGTAGAGGCTCTGGCCAAGTTGATGCTAGTAACTCCAAGAGGGAGTATTTATGCTCGATAGTGGGTTCATGCCTGCATTGACACCTGGGAGTGACAGAAACCCCTAAGGTTGTGTTGTCTGTTGCCACTAGGGATAAAACATTGATGCTATGTCCGAGGATGTAGTTATTGATTACATTACGCACCATACTTAATGCAATTGTCTGTTGCTTTGCAACTTAATACTGGAAGGGGTTCGGACGATAACCTGAAGGTGGACTTTTTAGGCATAGATGCATGCTGGATGGCGGTCTATGTACTTTGTCGTAATGCCCAATTAAATCTCACTATACTTATCATGACATGTATGTGCATTGTTATGCCCTCTCTATTTGTCAATTGCCCGATGTAATTTGTTCACCCAACATGCTTTTATCTTATGGGAGAGACACCTCTAGTGAACTGTGGACCCCGGTCCATTCTTTTAATACTGAAATACAAATCTGCTTGCAATACTTGTTTCTGTTTTCTGCAAACAATCATCTTCCACCCAATACGGTTAATCCTTTGTTACAGCAAGCCGGTGAGATTGACAACCTCACTGTTTCGTTGGGGCAAAGTACTTTGGTTGTGTTGTGCAGGTTCCACGTTGGCGCCGGAATCTCGGTGTTGCGCCGCACTACATCCCGCCGCCATCAACCTTCAACGTGCTTCTTGACTCCTTTGGTTCGATTAAACCTTGGTTTCTTACTGAGGGAAACTTGCCGCTGTGCGCATCACACCTTCCTCTTGGGGTTCCCAACGGACGTGTCAACTACACGCATCACAGCAGCACGCCGGAGCCGAAGCTCCACGCGCCGCTGACGTGCCCCGACGTCGCGACCCGCACAAGCCCGTAGAGGCCCAAATCGGTCCATGCTGCCATGGGCGGCTACAACCACCGGGAACATGACGACGCTGCAGCCGCGTCCACCTGCCGTCCGCCTGCACCACCAAACCCTGCCGCACCATTGGAAACCACCGCCGCCGCCCAGGCCGTTGTCCCGCACGACCGCCGCCAGGCCGATGGCACAGGAGAAGCCCCGCCCCCGTCGGTGGCAGCGCAAGCTTTGCTCGGCCACGTCCTGCAACGGAGGCGGAGGGAGAGAGAGGGCAGGGCCAACCCCGGCGACGGCTAGGGTTGCGCCCCCGGTGCCGCTCGAGCGGAGGCGACACGGGAGGAGGGGTTACGGGAGGAGGGGTCACGGGAGTCGTCTGCATGAGTTTATATGATACCACACATATGTTACTCCCCAATATAAAGGTAGCAACTCCCCGCTATAACTAGCCTAATGATCATTACGTGGTAGACCCTAACACGCATGTCAAACCATGCATCCAACCGTTCCTCTACAGCTACGTTTCCATGTGTTAGTTCTGTCCTTAGCTCTCCAGTACGTAGTTCAGGGTGGAGAAACGGCTAGACTTGCGTGCACCATGGCACCATCGCTCGCTTTCTCAACACAAGATAATCTTGTTGATCGTGAGTGCGTGTGAGTTCCATGTTATGTTACTAGGTGAAAACTCTGTTCATTAATTTTATTATACGCCCAATTGTGCCACAAAAGCATCCGCGATACCTGTTAGATTATTAGGCAATTTCCGTGTGAGTTTAATTACCAAAATCAACATTACAGATGCACAAGCATACTTAACCATACACATCAGACTAAGCACATGCATCAGATCTGAACATGGAACAAGTAGCAGTGCAAGGTAGGAGAGGAAAAGCACGTACATCGCGACCGGGAAGGTCGCACCAGCAGCAGCACCACCACCATGGGTATTGTTGATGTCGCCCATGGTGTAGTCGGATCTGTCGATGAAGAAGACGAACAGTAGCGAGCAGTCGCGCCGAGACGCTCCCCAAAAACCTTATCGCCCGTCTCCCGGTGCAGGATCTCAACGGACGGAGTTTCGGAGGCCTGCTCTCCCGGACGGCTGTGCACGCAGTCGCCGGGATGGGGAAGACTAGAGAGTAGCGCAGCAAAAGAAACTTCACGAGAGAGAGGAACTAGAGAGTTCTGAGAACTGTGTATTTCTCTAGATCTGATCTGTCTCCTTGTATAGCCTGGAAAGCCGACCCGACCCGACCGCGTTGACACGCGTAGGAAGCCAGGGACACGCGGCGAACATGCACATGCAGGTTGACACGTACCCAACACGGTTGGTGCACCAAGCAAAAAGTTTAGGCTTCCTTGAGTGTGTCTCGAACTCGAACTCGAGTCACGAAACGCGACGTGCGTGACGAGGCGAGGCGGGCGGAGGAGGAGGAGTGCGCGAGGGCTCTTTCTATTCTCACTCACTTGGAATGACTAGAACAGCAGCCCTTATATACCACTCCAACTCTCTCCCAACTAGCAATGTGGGACTAAACTTTGTCCTCCAAGGCTGTCCCAAGCTGCCAACGTGATGGGCCTTGAGATTTCAGGAATTGTAGACTATATGGGCTGCCTTACTGGGCTGCAGCCCATCTACGTTCAACAATACCGACTCCGACGGCTGGAAAATCTCTCCTTTTCGTACGGTTTGACCGTAAGGCTGCGACGGCGAAGACAGGAGGAATATACTGCTTGCAGCATGGATTCACAGCGCCGGGACGGTTGCTGTCAAATGGTTCGGAATCTTAGTACAACTTGCTAGATCTCTAATTCCGGGGGATCTCATGCACGCAGCATCCTTTTCCGCGGCTACTGCTAGTGGAAGTGTTCAATTGATTAGCTTCTGTGAGAAGGTTATCGTTAGTTAACTGATGCACGTCGTCACGTACCATGAGAGAATTTTTTTTTGCGAATAATACCATGAGAGAATCATAGCTTTCCTTCTGTTCTTTGGTTGACACTTGACAGCCATGCGTGCACAATATACTAGCTTGTGATAATCATATGTTAATCACGAACGGAGCCCCTTTGTGCCTTTATTTTTTTGCTGATTACTCCCTCCGTTTAAAAATAAATGCCGTATGTTTATTTAGATTTTGAGTGAGAATTCCACTTTTTACCCCATACTTATGCATTTGTCACACTAATTAGTAATTACCCCATTGAGTAAAATATTGTTTAGATTACGTATTCTAGAATATTTGGATCCTCGTTTTTTTTGGAGTGTATGCATTTGGCAAGGTGTGAGATGACAACCGGCGCCCAAAAATATCGATATGAGGATGAGGAATGGAACAACTGGATAAGAAAAGTCTAGACATAATCATCGACTACGTCCTCTGAACTTTACAAAAAAAAATCGCGACACATCGACGAAACACGCCTGTCCTATCTAACAAAAACAAGTAAAATGCTAAAGTCGGAAAAAACCATGTTTATAGTGTCCTATGCAGGGGCGGAGCTACGTTGGGGCCGACCTGGGCCGTGGCCCGCCCAGGATCTGAACAATCCTTTGTTATTTTTGCTAGGCCGGTCCAAGAAAGGTTCCCTTTTGAGAAAAATGAAGGCTTTTGTGCAGCTGGCCCGCCCAGCATTCTTGCTACAGCTCCGCCACTGGTCCTATGTATGATGTTTTTATAAAAAAAAATCACTAAATGGGGTAATATGTGTCACAAATGTAAAATTACAGGGTATGTCACAAATGTAGCGCAGCAAAGGGAACTTCACGAGAGAGAGGAACTAGAGAGTTCTGAGAACTGTGTATTTCTCTAGATCTGATCTGTCTCCTTGTATAGCCTGGGAAGCCGACCCGACACGACCGCGTTGACACGCGTAGGAAGCCAGGGACACGCGTAGGAAGCCAGGGACACGCGGCGAACATGCACATGCAGGTTGACACGTACCCAACACAGTTGGTGCACCAAGCAAAAAGTTTAGGCTTCCTTGAGTGTGTCTCGAACTCGAACTCGAGTCACGAAACGCGACGTGCGTGCGTGACGAGGCGAGGCGGCGGAGGAGGAGGAGTGCGCGAGGGCTCTTTCTATTCTCACTCACTTGGAATGACTAGAACAGCAGCCCTTATATACCACTCCAACTCTCTCCCAACTAGCAATGTGGGACTAAACTTTATCCCCCAAGGCTGTCCCAAGCTGCCAACGTGATGGGCCTTGAGATTTCAGGAATTGTAGACTATATGGGCTGCCTTACTGGGCTGCAGCCCATCTACATTCAACAATCCCCCACCAGATCTCATATGCACATCAGATGACACATTAGTTCCATTCACTGTTTAATATACCTGCACTTCAGTGGAGACTGTTAAGTTGAACTTCCACTTAGGCAAGGTGCTACGCTTGACTACAACTGAACAATGGACTATGCCTTGAATTGTCGGTCTTTGTGCAGCAAGTTTCGCTCAATGCCGGCACGGTACTAGGCTGCCATAGCCTTCCCCTCGGGTGGAGCTTATAAGTCATACTCCTCGGCCTTTCATGAGCTTACTAGAGATTCACCCAAATCTCCCACACTATGACCAGTAGTGTCACTCATATAGGTGTGTTCTTCAAAGATCGCCCTGTAGGACAGCGTCTTCGCTCATTAAGAGCCGCTCAGAACACATTAAGACATCATCAACCTGCCTTACAGTAACTATGAGAGAATTGCATCTGCAGCGGAGTGGGAGTATTATCTCTCAACTCAGTTACTCCGGTTTGTTTTCCCAGGTCCTACTTCACGGAATTTCCGATCACATAGGTTGGGTTACCCCTCGGCAACTCAAGTGGGTCTCAAACCCATCTCCATCGATGCAAGGTCTATCATATTTCTTGATAGTCCTTTTGTGAAAGGATCTGCCAGATTTTTAGCACTTTGGACATAATCCAATGCTATCACTCCGGAGTTCTTCAGTTTTCTGAAAGACTTCAATCTCCTCTTGATATGTTTGGAACTTTTCATATTATCCTTAGAACTTTTCACTTTGATAATCACAGTTTGATTATCACAGTTCATGAGGATGGCCGGTATTGGTTTTTCAACCATAGGCAAGTCCATCAATAGCTCACGAAGCCATTCCGCTTCGACGGTAGCTGTATCTAATGCTGTGAGTTCTTCCATAGTTGACCTCGTTAAGATGGTCTGCTTGCAAGACTTCCAGGAAACAGCGCCACCACCAAGAGTGAAAACATATCCACTTGTGGCTTTCATTTTAGCATCAGAAATCCAATTGGAATCACTATACCCTTCAAGTCCTCTTGGATACCCGGTATAATGAATTCCATAACTCATGGTTCCCTTTAGATAGTGCATCACTCTCTCAAGAGCATGCCAATGATCATCTCCCGGGTTGGCCACAAACCGGCTAAGTTTGCATACAACAAACGAGATATCAGGCCTCGTAGCGCAAGCTAAGTACATGAGTGAACCAATGATTTGAGAGTATCTCAATTGATTTCTAGTTGCCTTTTCATTCTTTCGAAGCAAGACACTAGGATCATAAGGCGTGGGAGAAGATTTGCAATCAGCATAGCCAAATCTGCTCAACACCTTCTCAACATAATGAGATTGCACAAGTGTAATCCCATTATTCCCATCTCTCAATAACTTGATGTTCAATATAACATCAGCTTCTTCAAGATCTTTCATCTCGAAACACTGAGATAAGAAGGTTTTTACCTCCTCAATCACTTTGAGACTTGTCCCAAAAATTAGTATGTCATCCACATACAAGCATAGGACAACTCCCTCACCCCCACCATGGCGGTAATACACACATTTGTCGGCTTCATTGACAACAAAGCCCACAGATGTCAAAGTTCTTTCAACTTCTCATGCCATTGTTTGGGTGCTTGTTTGAGACCATACAAAGATTTCTTTAATTTACACACCTTTCTTTCTTGACCCTGTAGTACAAAACCATCAGGCTGTTCCATGTAAATTTCCTCGTCCAACTCTCCATTTAGAAAAGCCGTCTTAACGTCCATTTGATGAACGAGAAGATCGTGTGAGGCAGCCAATGACAGTAGTACTCGAATTGTGGTCAATCTCGCCACAGGTGAGTAGGTATCGAAGAAATCTTCGCCTTCCTTTTGGGTATAGCCTTTGGCTACAAGCCGAGCTTTGTACTTCTCAATAGTACCATCAGCTCGAAGCTTCTTCTTAAATACCCATTTACATCCTACAGGTTTGCACCCATAAGGACGCTCGGTAACTCCCACGTTCCATTAGCCAAGATGGAATCCATCTCGCTTTGAACCGCTTCCTTCCAGTAGTCGCATCGGAGATGCGAGAGCTTCTGAGTGGGAGTATCATCCACAAGATACACAATGAAATCATTACCAAAAGACTTTGCAGTCCTTTGTCTCTTACTCCTTGTGGGAGCTTCATTGTTATCTTCATCAGAATCTGAACTCTCATCATCAGATTCCTCATCAGACTCCATAGGAGTTTCATGTATTGGATCAGATTTCCCAACTAGACATGCCATGCATATCTCTCATAGGAAATATATCCTCAAAGAATGTAGCATCTCTTGATTCAAAGATGGTGCCAACATTCATGTCGTCCACTCCAGATTTCACCACAAGAAATCTATAAGCAATGCTATGGACAGCATAGCCAAGAAAGACACAGTCCACGGTTTTTGGTCCAAGCTTTCGCTTTTTGGTGATTGGCAAATTCACTTTAGCCAAACAGCCCAAGTTCGTAGGTAGGAGAGTGTTGGTCTTTTCTTTTCCCATTCCTCATAAGGGGTAATCTCTTTATTCTTGGTTGGAACACGGTTTAGGACATGACACGAAGTCAATATAGCCTCCCCCACCATTCCTTGGATAAACCCGAAACATCTAACATGGCGTTAACCAAATATGTTAGAGTACGGTTTTTCCTTTCCGCAATCCCATTGGATTGTGGGGAATTGGGAGGCGTCCTCTCATGGATTATACCATGTTCCGCACAGAATAAATTGAACTCATTAGAAAAGTACTCTCCACCACGATCGGACCGAACCCTTTTTATCTTTCTTTCAAGTTGGTTCTCAACTTCAGCCTTATAGATTTTAAAGAAATCAAGAGCCTCATCTTTAGTTTTCAGGAGATACACATAACAGTACCTAGTGGAATCATCAATCAAAGTCATGAAATATTTCTTTCCACCTCTTGTCAACTCACCATTCATCTCACATAGATCTGAATGTATGAGCTCTAGTGGTGCCAAGTTTCTTTCCTTCGCAGGCTTGTGAGGCTTGCGAGGCTGCTTTGCTTGCACACAAGCATGGCACTTAGAGCCTTTGACAAAGGTGAATTTCTTAAACTCATATCAGCAAGCCGCGTCATACAACCGAAATTAACATGACAAAGTCGTGAATGCCAAACATTAGTTTCATTAACACTAGTGCTTACATGGTTCACAACATTATCACAGAAGTCTTCTAGAGAGAAGCGCAACATTCCCTCACACTCATATCCCTTTCCAACAAAGGTTCCATACTTAGACAGTACAACTTTATTGGACTCAAACACCAACTTAAACCCATCTTTCATAAGACGGGAGCCACTAACGAGATTCTTCTTGATAGAAGGGACATGCAACACGTTCTTCAGTTGCACGATCTTTCCGAAGTAAACTTCAGATCTACCGTGCCAACACCACGAACAGTAGCATGTAACCCATTCCCCATCATTACCGAGGAACCTCGGGCCCGATAAGAGGTAAACATGGAGATGTCAACACACACATGAACATTAGCACTGTATCAACCCACCATTCCGTGGGCTGAAACACCGAAAGAACAGTAGGTAACATATTACCATACCCTGTAGTTCCTTCCTCTGTGTTGCCAATGACCATGCCGACAGAATTTGAGTTCTGTCCACCTGACATTTCTTTCCTTTGCGTTGTGGACAACGATTGGCCCAATGGCCAGTCTCGCCACACACCCAGCAAGGATCTTTCTTCTCCGTTTTCCCCTTCTTCTTGAAGTTGGTAGTCTGGGAGACTCCCTTATTCTTTCCCTTGGACTTGTGGGCATTTTTCTGCACCATATTAGCAGAACGTCCCTCGGTTCCTCCAGTGTGTTTGTCTTTTGCCCTCGCCTTCTGCTCAACATCCAGAGAGCCCATGATATTCTCAACAGAAACTCATGCCTCTGATGTTTCAGAGAAGTGGCAAAGTTCCTCCATGAAGGGGGAAGCTTAGCGACAATGCATCCCGCGACAAACTTGTCCGGTAGCACACACTTGAGGAGCTCAAGTTCCTTTGCCATGATCTGTATCTCATGAGCCTACTACAGATCGGTTCTCAACCATTCTGTAGTCATTGAACCTCCATAGCATACAGTTCACCTCCGTCAGCACACCAAACTTAGCGTCCGTGCATCCCACAGTTCCTTCCCATTTCGTATGTGCAGATAAGCATCAACCAACTTGTCTCCAAGCACACTTAGGACGGCACCCACAAAGATTACGGTGGCATCCCCGAACGCTTTATCCTCTTCAGGAGTAAGCGGACCTCTGGGAGTACCTTCCGCAACTCGATGCACGCCCATAGAAGTGAGCCACAAGAGGGTCTTATTCTGCCATCTCTTGAAATGAGAACCCGTAAACGGGCTCGGTTTAAGCGCAGCAGCAAAACCAGACGGTGAAAATTGCCTAAGCATATAAGGTTTTTGGATTGTTAGATTATTAGGCAATTTCCGTGTGAGTTTAATTACCAAAATCAACATTACAGATGCACAAGCATACTTAACCATACACATCAGACTAAGCACATGCATCAGATCTGAACATGGAACAAGTAGCAGTGCAAGGTAGGAGAGGAAAAGCACGTACATCGCGACCGGGAAGGTCGCACCAGCAACAGCACCACCACCATGGGTATTGTTGATGTCGCCCATGGTGTAGTCGGATCTGTCGATGAAGAAGACGAACAGAGCGAGCAGTCGCCAGACGCTCCCCAAAACCTTATCGCCCGTCTCCGGTGCAGGATCTCAACGGACGGAGTTTCGGAGGCCTGCTCTCCCGGACGGCTGTGCACGCAGTCGCCGGGGAAGACTAGAGAGTAGCGCAGCAAAAGGAACTTCACGAGAGAGGGAGAGAGTTCTGAGAACTGTGTATTTCTCTAGATCTGATCTGTCTCCTTGTATAGCAGGGAAGCCGACCCGACCCGACCGCGTTGACACGCGTAGGAAGCCAGGGACACGCGAACATGCACATGCAGGTTGACACGTACCCAACACAGTTGGTGCACCAAGCAAAAAGTTTAGGCTTCCTTGAGTGTGTCTCGAACTCGAACTCGAGTCACGAAACGCGACGTGCGTGACGAGGCGAGGCGGGCGGAGGAGGAGGAGTGCGCGAGGGCTCTTTCTATTCTCACTCACTTGGAATGACTAGAACAGCAGCCCTTATATACCACTCCAACTCTCTCCCAACTAGCAAGTGGGACTAAACTTTGTCCTCCAAGGCTGTCCCAAGCTGCCAACGTGATGGGCCTTGAGATTTCAGGAATTGTAAACTATATGGGCTGCCTTACTGGGCTGCAGCCCATCTACGTTCAACAATACCGACTCCGACGGCTGGAAAATCTCTCCTTTTCGTACGGTTTGACCGTAAGGCTGCGACGGCGAAGACAGGAGGAATATACTGCTTGCAGCATGGATTCACAGCGCCGGGACGGTTGCTGTCAAATGGTTCGGAATCTTAGTACAACTTGCTAGATCTCTAATTCCGGGGGATCTCATGCACGCAGCATCCTTTTCCGCGGCTACTGCTAGTGGAAGTGTTCAATTGATTAGCTTCTGTGAGAAGGTTATCGTTAGTTAACTGATGCACGTCGTCACGTACCATGAGAGAATTTTTTTTGCGAATAATACCATGAGAGAATCATAGCTTTCCTTCTGTTCTTTGGTTGACACTTGACAGCCATGCGTGCACAATATACTAGCTTGTGATAATCATATGTTAATCACGAACGGAGCCCCTTTGTGCCTTTATTTTTTTGCTGATTACTCCCTCCGTTTAAAAATAAATGCCGTATGTTTATTTAGATTTTGAGTGAGAATTCCACTTTTTACCCCATACTTATGCATTTGTCACACTAATTAGTAATTACCCCATTGAGTAAAATATTGTTTAGATTACGTATTCTAGAATATTTGGATCCTCGTTTTTTTTGGAGTGTATGCATTTGGCAAGGTGTGAGATGACAACCGGCGCCCAAAAATATCGATATGAGGATGAGGAATGGAACAACTGGATAAGAAAAGTCTAGACATAATCATCGACGACGTCCTCTGAACTTTACAAAAAAAAATCGCGACACATCGACGAAACACGCCTGTCCTATCTAACAAAAACAAGTAAAATGCTAAAGTCGGAAAAAACCATGTTTATAGTGTCCTATGCAGGGGCGGAGCTACGTTGGGGCCGACCTGGGCCGTGGCCCGCCCAGGATCTGAACAATCCTTTGTTATTTTTGCTAGGCCGGTCCAAGAAAGGTTCCCTTTTGAGAAAAATGAAGGCTTTTGTGCAGCTGGCCCGCCCAGCATTCTTGCTACAGCTCCGCCACTGGTCCTATGTATGATGTTTTTATAAAAAAAAATCACTAAATGGGGTAATATGTGTCACAAATGTAAAATTACAGGGTAAAAAATGAAATTCACTCTTAAGTTTTTATATATCTATCACTAAAACAAATCTAGATACATATCCATCTAGACAAATCGGTAACTTATTTTAGAACGGAGGGCATACTTTTTTTTGTATCTCACTTGTTGTTTCTCCTAAACTTTTTATTCAAATAGAATGCATATTCTGGCCGAGGTAAAAGGAGAACACTTGTGATGTTTTGGGAGGACCGTTCGGTTATGAAATTGTGGCCCATCTCCACCGATTTGGACTTTTGGTTAAGTTAGCTAGTGCATCAGTTAAATTTGGTATCAAAATCAAGTGAACTAATATTTAAGACTTGGCCAACACGCAATTAAATAAAATATCTTCCGTATAGATCTAGCATAATTCATAGTGACATAGTTACGAAATGTGGCACGTGTAATTCTTATCGTTTCTAAAAGAAGGTGTAAACTCTTAATTGTTTTATACAACTTGACTTAATGTTTGAGTTAATAAGTTTCCCTTCATCAAAATATGTGCACCGGCCAACATTGTGCGATTGATTACAAGCGATCAACGACAATTGTTCTCTTTCAACATGCAACTTGTGCTCATTCCCGGTGTGTTCCCATCTGTCGACGTTATACTAGCAATATATTGCACGACGCAACATCCTGCTGATTTTCATGCTTACTAGAAACACCCGAATCAAGTATTTCTAGCTGGCGTGGCAATGGGTGCTTTAAGCAGCGTGCGGTCTGGCTTGACCCCTCATGCAGAAAACCTAACATGAAGAGTTGTAACTTGCGGGCCTGGTTGACCATTATGATGGCAACCAAATGTGCATTGTAAAGACATCTTTGATTTGGAGGATTCAAAAACCCAGGTGGCAACAAATTCCAATTCATGCCATTCCAACTCTACAAGATTCCGGATGCACCAAAATTTATTCGATTTCTTCACAAAGAAAAACAAATAATTATTACCAAGAGGTTAAGTGATGCTAGATTTTCCATAAACTAGTATAGTGCAACGGAATCTGTAGATAAAGCTCATGTGCAATTTATTCATAGAAATCAACCAATCACCATACAAATATTCTTAAAATTTTGATTCCTCCAAAATTAAATGTATTTATCTAGACATATAGAGTGTACAAAAATATTGTAAATCAAAGAGGCCCTAAGAATTATCTCTTTTCGTGCAGTTTGACGGTTTCCGCTAGGAAACGGTGGTCCGGTGAACCCTCGGGAAAGGGGCAATATACCTATGTGCACGGTGCCATGCACTGGGGCCAGCCGGTCTCTGTCAAATGGTATGGAATCTTCCTTGTATTTTCCCTGGAGAAAGTATTTTACGGGTAGATCTCACTAGTTGGGAGAATCTCGCGCAACCAGCATCCTTTGGGCGGCTCTGCTACTGCAAGTGCCCTCAGATTCCTTCCGCCATTTTACTATACGGAGCTTGGTTTTGATTCTTAGAATTTTTGTTACAGTACATCATTCGTTTCTTCGCCGTCGTCTAGAATCCTAGATGAATTCGTATATGACGTCTATCTTGCTCAGACACTAGCTAATACTCCTCGTTAGATGAAAGAAGAGAATTAATGCACAGCTTTTATTCCAATGAACAGGAAATAAAATACACATCACACGTTTTTTCTACTTTCTAAAACCATGTACATCTGCATCCACAGTGAGCCGAGGAATACAAATCAAGAGAACAAACAGTTCATATAAACAGGTGACCAAGATCTGTACCATCCAGCATTCCACACTTAACTTGCTCAACGACGGTCGTTCCCTGAAGCGTGCAGCTTGTTGCCGATCCCCGGGCTGTGCCCAGGAGCCGTTCCACGACCGTCGGTGGTCGATATCTTCGCCGACGCCATGAGGCTTGCACTGCCTTGCACGCCGGGGCACCCCGCTGATATGCATGCCTCCTCGCCGTTGCTCGTCGCCGCCATCAGCCTCCTCGCCTCACAGCATGGTGCCAGGTGGCTCGACACAATCAAGATGAGAAAAATGCAAGTGCACGATGAGACCTGCTTGAAACCTGCCATGTAAGAAGTTTAAAGAACCAAACTGCGGTGGTCTAAACTCTTCAGCACAGGGGGCAGTATACACTGGTATGCTACTGCTCTTCTTGCTTGAGTTTTTAAGTTTGATCTGAAGGGTGTCTCCAGCGACAATTTATAGGGTAGATAAAGTGCCCTGGGATGCAATGTTGTAAGTGCCAAATGGGAGCTATATAGATACGAATGGTATATAATATAAACTACGTAGCAAAGGGAGCTCTGTGCAACATAGAAGTGCATCAAAAGTGCAACATGAAGAAACACCCACCATGCACTGTCATTTTTTGCCAAAGTCCAATTTCTTCACATGCCAGTGCCATGGTCAAAAATTTCTCATGTGCACGAGCGTAATTATTCTAAACGTGCACATTTGACTATGAGAAATATGTTTTTTTCACCAAGTAAGAAGAGCAATACAGAGCATGCACTCTGTTCACTCGTTTTTTACTGTCGGGGGTCCAAAGATCTCAGAAAAGGTGGCAGAATCGGGGAATCTTCCTTACATGGACTGGCATAGGAGGCCCTCATTGCATTGGTGTTTCACTTGCGTTGTGCTCCGTCGATCAAGAAGCCAGCTTTTGACCGGCCAAGCACATTAGTTGGCTCCCTGAACCTAGGAGATCACCTTTTGAAATCATTAAGTTCATAGCCTATGACAATATAGTTCATGCACGGGCGACGGCTGGGCAGAGTTGCTCAGGACCAACGGTTTAGAGCACTCAACCGGTGCAGGCCACTAACTTGAGCAAAAGGTCCCAAGGTTTCAGCATTACCATATTTGAAGAAATATTTGTCAGACTTGCCTTTTTTTTTTCTTTCCAAAACCTATGGTCCATCAAACATAGCATTGCGGCACTACCAGTGTGAACCCACATGACTGGCTGACAGAAGGTCTAAGTGTCTAACATTGGTACTTAATTCCAACATATTTGGCTGCCATTCAGAAAAAGAAGCACTTGGATTCCAAAATCACAATTGTCTCTGCTTTAAATTAGCTATAATTATGTGTTGATGGACAATTTGCGTTTCTTAAAGTTGGCAGACATACCTACTTCACTGGCAAGGTTGAGCGCTGATCGGGTCTTTCGGTGCCCCAGATTTGATTGGTGATGGTTACAAGATGGCCTTTCCTTGTAGGGACGTAGTGCTGTGGACAGCACATGGTTAGACTCGTTCTGAAAGGCTAAGCACTGTAGTATCCAAATCAACATATTCAGTTCTAGTCATCCTTCAGCCTATGCCCTGCTACTTGGTTACTGCAATGTTAAACAAATCCAACTTGGCAGAGTAAATGCCATTATCATGGAATAGGGCCACTTTCAATGTTCACCAAAAAAATGCATGTTGCACGAAAGTAGCGAGTTGGAACCTTCATTGCAAGCTAAAAGGTACTCACAGATGGGCCTCTTGCCCTGGAAAGTTTTCATTATAAATGAACTACTTTGAGTTAGTGAAGCGCCTTGCAGACATTTGTCTAATGTCTGTCCACGCTCCAAACTCAACAGGAATTGGATGTCTCTCTGACCATCTCCAACAGCAGAAGGGCAAAGCTATCTACATGAAAAGGCATCTCATCTTGCTTGACACTCAAAGCAGAGATAGGTTTTACAATTTCTACGTAAAAAGTGAAGGGAAATCGTACCAGGTACTTGTTCCATGCAGCAGCACCAGCTATCTCTTTATTCGAAATGTCTCGCTGCATGGCCAACCTGGAATACTTCAGAACTAGTCGTCTGAAATAAAATCAGTGAAATTGACAACACAACGGAACAATAAAAATGTTCAGTTTATTAAAAAAGTTTATCTGTATTTACACAAGAATAAAGCCATCAATGCTTAACAGTAGCATGCGAGTATGCCAACCTACACATTTACTCCCTCCGTCCCAAAATATAAGGCGCCTAAGGATTAGTCAAAAGTCAACGTTTTTTAAATTTGACCAAGTTTATACACAAAAATATAAAAATTTACAATACTAATCCAACATCAATAGATTCTCCATCAAGTATATTTTCTTAATATGTCCATTTGATATTGTAGATGTAAATATATTTTCCTAAATATTTGGTCAAAGTTTGTAATGTTTGACTTTTGACCAATCCTTAGACGCCTTATATTTTGGGACGGAGGGAGTATTTAACTATGTTACAATGAAACTTATCAAGCCGTAGCAGTCAGTATGCCACACTACACTTTTTTTTAGGGAATGCCACACTACACATTTATTTAACTATGTTACAATTGAACTTCAAGAGACAGATCAATTAATTGGTCGCTGGTGTATGACATGCGGAGAAAGTTTCTCTCTTTTTTTCGATAAAGGATGCTTTATTACTTCAAGAAGCAATTACATCCAGCCTCTGCATAACCAGGATGCACACAGCCGTTTGTTTGTCTCAAGTGACCAAAGTTACATAAAACAAAAAGAGGCGAAATACATATCGGAACGATGAATTATATAACGCCTAAGAGCTAGGTGGAGCTTCTATCCGTAGACTATGCTGCCACCCATGTAGGGAAAAAGTATCCCTCGCCGTATCCTCCAACCGTGTACAGACCTCCGTAAACAGTCTCGGTTCTCCTCCCGCTGAAGAGGTAACCACGAACGGAGAATACCTGTGCATCTGTAGATAACCTGCAACAAAGAGCAATTTTTGTCATTAAAGATCTTGTCATTTCTACATAGCCAGCGCCCAGATAACTGCTAGCGCCCCATCCTAAGAAGCATTTTAAACCTTGAATTGATACCATGCAGCCAATTGCCAAAGACATTAGCGACACTAGTCGGGGATACAAGGTAGACGCTACTTGGATGACTGACCATATAGATCTCGCAAACTGGCACCGGAAGAATAAATGATTGATGTTTTCGTCATGATGACAAAAGACACATCGTGTACTTCCGTGCCAATTCCGCTTAACAAGATTATCTTTGGTGAGAATAACCCCACGACGAAGATACCATCCAAAAATTTTAATTTTTAATGGTATCTTCATCTTCCAAATTTTCTTATTATTATCAACTGGTAAATCAGAATCGCATTGTAGAAAGATTTTACAGAAAAGGAACCATCTACGTGGAGGTTCCATCGAAATTCATCTGGCTCTGGCGATAATTGAATATCTCCAAGCCGCAGAATTAGGTTGTTCCATGCCACGAGCCTTTGTCCTAGTAAAACCCGTCTGAACGTCACATTCGGGGTGAGGTAGCCATTACAGTTGCAATGGTATCACCTTGGCGACGCGCAATTCTATACAAAGCGGGATACTGTTCACATAGGGGTGCATTGTCGAGCCAAGCATCTTCCCAGAACCGTATCTGTGCACCATTCTTAATGGAGAAAGTCCCATGTCGAAAAAGACATTTTTTGTCGCCATAAGACCAGAAGTGTGAATCCCCAGGTTTCCAAACCATTTGAGATAATGTCTTCGAGCCGATGTACTTTCTCCGAAGTATAGTTTGCCAAATCCCATCCTCGTAAGTAGCTTAAATAGCCATTTACCCAGTAGAGCTGAGTTCTTGACCTCCAGGTCATGAACTCCGAGCCCTCCTTGATCTTTGGGACTACAAACTATACTCCATTTAACCAATCGATATTTCTTTTCTCGTTGTCCCCTTGCCAAAAGAATCTGGATCGATAATAATCGAGTTTGTGCAGAATTCCTTTGGGTAAGATGAAGAATGATAACATATACGGTACCATATTAGTTAGTACTGAATTAATGAGTACCAATCTTCCACCCAGGGACAACAGTTTACCTTTCCAACTACTAAGACGTTTTTGTAGTCTTTCTTCCACTAATTTCCATTCCGCAATTGTCAGTCTCCGATAATGAATCGGAATACCCAAATAGCGAATCGGAAATTGGCCTTGCCCACAACCAAATAACTCTGTATACAGAGCTACATCGTCTTGGGCATCACCGAAGCAACAATTCACTTTTATGGAAGTTAATTTTCAATCCTGATAATTGCTCAAAAGCTGCTAAAATTAATTTCAGGTTTCGAGCTTTTTCAAGATCATGATCCATAAAAAGAATCGTGTCATCGGCGTATTGAAGGATAGATAAGCCACCATCAACCAGATGTGGAATCACACCTTCAATCTGACCATCGACTTGGCTCTCTCTATGAGTACCGCCAACATATCCGCTACGATGTTAAATAACATCGGAGATAGCGGATCTCCTTGGCGTAACCCTTTTCGTGTTTGGAAGTAGTGTCCGGTGTCATCATTAACCCGGATTGCAACACTACCTCCATACACGAAATCATGAATTAGAGCTCGCCACTCAGGCGAAAAGCCTTTCATCCCGAGTGTCTGTTGAAGGAAAGACCATTTAACTTTATCATACGCCTTCTCAAAATCAAGCTTTAAAATAACCCCATTTAATTTCTTAGAATGCATCTCATGTACCGTCTCATGCAAAACCGCTACTCCATCAAGGATATTACGTCCTTGCATAAAGGCTGTCTGCGATGGTAAAACAACATGATCCGCAACCGTATTAAGTCTAATGGTGGCCACTTTCGTGAAAATCTTGAAACTTACATTTAATAGGCAAATGGGTCTATATTGTTGGATCCTTTCTGCCTCATTAATTTTCGGTAACAAGATAACTTCACCAAAATTTAGACGAAATAGTTCTAGTTGTCCAATGTGTAAATCACTGAACAAATCTAGAAGGTCCGATTTAATAGTATCCCAGAAGGTTTGATAAAACTCTGCTGGAAACCCATCTGGACCCGGTGTTTTGTTGCATTCCATTTGGAAAACTGCCTTCTTAACCTCTTCCTCAGTATAAGGTGCGGTTAGCAAGCCGTTTTCTTCCAAAGAAACTTGGGGTATATCATCCGTTAAGTCCTCGTTAAGAGAAAAAGTACTTTCCTCCGGAGGACCAAACAGACCCTTATAATAATTAGTGATGTAAGATTTGAGTTGCTCATGGCCTTCAATCAACCCTTCATCTTGAATAAGAGAGTGAATACGTTTTTTCCGGTGTCTCCCATTAGCTAAGCCATGGAAGTACCGCGTATTCGAGTCTCCTTCCAAGATGAATTGAGCTTTGGATCGTTGATACCATTTGAGCTCCTCTTCGCGAAGAAGACCCGCCATCTGTTCATTCGATTGATTTTTAAGCTCAATCTCATGTGTAGACAGGGGTCTAATCTCCGCAACAGCCTCAAGCTCATCAATCACATTTGATAAGCGAGACTTTTCTTTTTTAAGAATACCAGCCGTATGGGCAGCCCAACCAGAGAGATGTTTGCGCATAGAACGCATTTTATTATTCCATCTCAAAATGGGCGTACTCCCCCCGACCGGTCTATCCCAAACCCTTTTAACCATATCATGAAATCCCTCTCGATATAACCAGCCAAGTTCAAATTTGAACGGCCGTTTACAAACGGGTGTGGGATTCCCGGTGGTTAAAAGGATGGTCAGATAGTTTTTCAATACGTTCTAGTGCGCGGACTGACACCAGAGGGTATTTATTTTCCCATTCGGTATCCATCAACACGCGATCTAGTTTCTCGTAAGTGGGCTCCGGCAAGCTGTTTGCCCAAGTAAACTGTCGACCAGTCATAAACACCTCTCTTAAATCAAGGCTATCAATGACAGCGTTGAACAAGAAAGGCCAATGACCATCAAAGCGGCCTTTACTTTTCTCATGAGGAAACCTCAACAAATTAAAATCACCTCCGATTAAAATCGGGTAAGGATTATCTTTTGTAAGGTTTACCAACTCACGTAAAAAGTCAGCCTTAAACTCTTCCTGGGCGGCACCATACACAGCGACCAGACTCCACATGAAACCATCTGCTTTGTTCTGAATGTCGAGCTTAATGTGGTACTCTCCATCAGAACTAGCCAAAACGGTCATGGTGTCTATGCGGACGCCAAGTAAAATGACCTACCACGGGCGAGAAAACCACTGAAAGTTAATCCCGCCTGACAAACGGTCGAGAAAACTTTGAGAGAAATTTCGCCTACCCGTCTCCGATATAGCAAGAAAATCTAAATCATAATCTCTACAACCATCAGCAATGTGGGAATGCTTAGCCAAGTCACGAAGACCTCTGCTATTCCGGAACATGCCAATCATCGAGAAACTATTTTAGATTTATAGTTCTTGCCATACCTACGAGATTTCTTTCCAGCCGATGATCGAGAACCACGTTCGGATGCTTGTAAATCAGAACTAAGCTCCGCGTGTTCTAAATCAACTTCTGAAATGTTGCCAATTATAGCCGAGAGAATTTGACCATCTAGGATGTCATCATCATCATCATCGTCTATAATTGCCGTTTCAGGCCCAGTGGAGACATTCGGAATAACCGTTAAACGGTCAAGCTCCGTTTGTCTCAACACATTAGCCGAAATCTCATCAGACCGAGAACCCAAGGAAACCCCTAGGCTACTCAAATTAGACGAAATACGAGTATCTGAAAAAGAAACAAAAGACTTAGACGGTTGTTTAATACCTGCCGTGTCGAGGTTCATCTCCGCCTTGCGTCGCATGGCTCTGCATGACGTCCTCATCCGTCGCCCCCGCCCCATCCTCCGAAAGAGCAAACCTCCCACTTCTCCTCACCGTCGGCTGAACGACTGGAGGAGGGACCATGGGTGAAGGCTGCTGCAAGGAGGCTGGCGAAGAAGAGGGCGAGCGCGGCGGAGAACCAGCAGGTGAAGAAGGAGCCACCGATACAGGGGTAGCGGGTGAAGAAACCCCCTGTATCTCTCCCGCCTTGGCCGGCGGCGTGGAGGTAGACAGCGGAGACAGCGGAGCAGACGGTGGCGACGAGGAAGCCGGCGGAGCCGCAGACTCGGAAGACCTAACCGCCATAGAATGCGTGGTCCTCGGAGTCCGCTGCTCAAGGTCCCGCATCTCCTCCACCACTGCGGCACTCGGACGCGGCAGAGGCGAAGAAGATTTGGGCAGCACCTCCACCCGGCCCCCCTGCGTGGCGGCCTCCGAGACCGCCTGTCTCGGCGAAGACAACGTCGTGGCGCCCTGCTGCACCGGCAGCGTGGGCCCCCCAACAGGCTGCAGCGGCGGAGCCGTGGTCGGCCGCGGCTCGGCCCGGTGGGTCAGCGGCGCCGACCGCTCCTCGGTCGACCCCGGCGCGCGAGGAGACCCCACGGTCCGCTGCGCATGCAGCGAAGACGCAGCGGGCTGCTGCACCACCGACGTCGGCGGCACCACTGAAACCGTCTGAGGCGATGTAGAAGACGGAGTCAGTGGCTGCTGCACCCGCGGCGGAACGGAGACCGGACGAGTGCGACCCTGCATAAAGATCCGAACTCTGGAGGGTGAGGGCTCCCGTGGAGCCACAGGGGTAGAGGCGACCAGATGTGGCGACTCGACTCTAGCACGAGCCACAATCTGCCGTCCTCTATCCGTCATCGGCGAGTGGTTGAAAGGAGTCAACGCCACCTGCGTAGACTGCACCGCCGATGTGCCAGCATGCGTCGGAGGATGTCCATCAACATCCATACCAGCAACCTCCGGCGCCGCATCCGCAGGGGCCTCATCCTGCCTGTCATCCTCTAAGCCATGCGCACCATCATCATCCCCTCCCTCCTTCCAGAAATAAGGTCGAAACCGAGGATCTGGCTGGAACCCCACCGCCTCACGAGCGAAACGAAAACGATAACCACTAAGCTGTAGAAGTGCAACCACTTCCAGGCAACCATTATTCTTCTCCAGAACTGAAGGGTCCCGCATAGCCACAAGTACACGAATAATCCCCTGACTCCGAAGAGAGAACAAGTCAACATCAAGAGTGGTGCCAATAAGAGAACCAACTGCCCAGATACCTAGGAAGTGTCGAACAGAGTCCGGAACTCCACTGACGTGCACCCAAACCGGCTCCATAACGAAAAGAGGCTGAACATCCTGATGCACCCATGAAGAGACCAGAACCTGCGCATTAACCTTGGGCACACTCATCTGCATACCATCAATCCGGGACAAATCATCAGCTGTAGGAATACCAATAAGAAAAGCATTGGCCCCATGGGGCACCGCCTCCCATCTCCACGCTGGATTCCCTGGACACATACGGGCCATCAGACTCTGAACATCAGCTGCAGAAACAGCCCCTTCCCCTGACACCTGCACTAAAGCTGTGGGCGCACCAGAAGAGATCAACTGTGGCTTGTGCACTGAGTCTGGAATCTGAAGATCAAGTGTAGCATCATTACCGCAACCAACAAAGAAGCTCGTAGGTCTAGGCATCTTCAGAATAGGGCACCTAATAGTGGGATGTGCACCTGAATCACAAATCAGACAATAGTGGATAACCTTACAATCTTTAGTTGCATGCGTCTTAACATCACATTTCCAACATTTTCCGGCCTTCTTCTGCTTTGCCACTGGTGCAACAGTATCAGGGACCATAGGCTGCACGGGGACCAGAGTAGCAACAGAATTCACCATCGGAGCTTGCTGGCCAACTGTGCCTGGCACCAACTGTCCAAGGGTCGGAGCAACCTGCCCCATGGGTGGCGGCTGCTGCCCTCCAGGAGGCGCCGGCTGCCCCTGAGGCACTGCAGTCTTCTTCTTCCGCCTCTTCTTCACCTGCCCAGGTTGCGGCGCTGGCTGCTGGTGTACAGGCTGTTGCATGGGAGGCTGTACCATACCCTGCTGGTTAGGCACAGGATACTGAAACGGACCTTGGAAATGCTGGTACTGCTGAGGCGGCGTGAACGGCACCGGCGGCTGAGGCACCGGCGGGCGAAAAGGCGGGCGAAAACCCGCGGAAGGTCCCATGTACGGAGCAGGCTGCCTCGGCGCGGATGCGGGCTGCGGCATTGGCGCACCAGCTGGCCATCCCTGGAAGCCAGGGGGTCCCAAGTAGGGAGCCGGAGCGGCCATAGACGGCGCCCCCGTAGGAGCCGCCCCAAGCGTCGTGGTCGCGGGCGCGGACGTAGCCAAAGCGGCAGACGTCCCGGGAGGCACCGGAGGCCTCGCAGCCCCGGCCATCCCCGCAGCCGAGGGGGAACCGGCGACGATCTGCGCGAACGACCGCCGCTGCTCCGAACACGCGGGCGACGAAGTCCAGGCAGCAGCCGCGGAGCTCGGGGACGAGGTCGACGATGACGAGGTGCACGAAGACGACGCAGACGAGACGGCAACTGCGCCGCACGGAGAAGTGCAGGGCAACGGCGGCGAAGATGGGGCGGGCGCTGCGGAGGACGAAGGCGAGGAAGCGAGCGACGACGATGGGGATGTGGTGGTTGCGAGTATTGACGTAAAAGAGACCCGGGTTCATTTCGGTGACCTTGCTTGCCGAATTCTCCTTTCATCAGACAACAGCTTTGCAAATCTGCAAAGAAGGTAGTAATTAGATCATCTGTAGATGCATAATGCAATTATAATAACCTAATAGGTGGTGGCAAGCTCACCTCTTGAGAGCTTCCTCGTTGGTCACATCTGTGTCACTACAAGCAGGCACCATCTGACCAGTCTCTAAATTTGTCCGTGAGACAGGTTTCTTTAGCAACATCTCTCCAATACTGACAAGTTTCTCCAAGTTATCCTTGGTGGCAACATCAACCGAGGAGAGTGTTCCGCGTAGGGTATCATCCTGTAATTAGAAACGGAAGCTTGAGAGAAAAGGATGATGTTTTCTTAGTAAATTAGTACAAATAAACTGCTTCATCTTAATTACCTGAATCCTCAGATAGTTCTCCTCAGAATGTAAAGCTTTAAAAACAGCAGCAATGTGAATATCAACCATATCTGCACTTGCTCGTGTGAAAATATCTACCAATGGTGTGGATCCACTGCTAAGTAACCAACCCAACACTCCCCATGATTTAGCCTTTTGTGAATTGTACTTTTCTTCAAACTTTGATGAGCCGGTGCCAAGTGAAATGACCAAGAAACGGCCATAGTCCATAGGCTTTATTGGGAAGAAATCTGGATTTTCCTTGAAAATCTGCTTGGTTACTTCTCCAATGGCAACTAAAGCCTAAACATGACAGAGATGGATATTATGTCTCTTTTAAAAAATGCCTTCAATTACTGAATCGAGTAACTTATAAGACATAGTGGATGTATATTGCACAACATGTATGACAAGTAAAGAAACTGAACTTATAAACCATACACAAAGATTGAAGTGAAAATTGTGGTATTATGTTATGCATAACTAGTTAACAACAGATAACTATGGACTATGGTACCGGATTATTGGCAGCTACTCCCCCATCAATAAGATTAAACTCCTTGATGTTTCCATGATAGTCTTCCGTCTTGAAGTAATGTGCAGGTAGATATGTTGGAGCAGCGGATGTGCTGATGCAAATATCTGATAGCAAAGCATCCATTGTGTTCTTCTTCTTAACCTGTCACATGGTAATAGAAAGTTCAATTTTGTGCAAGATCTCAATTAAGAAGAATTGATAGAGTAGCAGGTGTTTACCATGCCATTAAAATTAATTTATTCTGACTTGTAACTGGTTCTAAAACAAAACATTTACTCAAATTCCAAAGCCCAAAAGATTGTGTGAGAGAGTGAAACCTCAAAGGACGAAAAAATAGTTGGTTGTAGCCGCTTGATATCGAAAGTTGGTATTACAACATTTGTTAAAGTCTGATGCAGCCTGGTGTTTCCTAATTTCTGTCTCACAACTTCATGAAGGTACTTGCCATCATAGGAAGGTCCTGACAATGATCGGAGCATCCTCATTATCCGACCGAATGCACCCCTATGAAAACAAACTGTTTACAGACAAATTCCCAATCCAATCAACAAAAAACATAATATATGTGTTCACCTGAGCTGTGGGAAAATTTTGGGAGCATGGTCCATATAAAATGCTTGAATATCCTTGGCAGCAAAAAGTGGTCTTCTCTTCTTGTTAGGTGCAGTGAGCATCGAAGTCACAAGCCCCCCTGTGCTAGTTCCAGCAATGACATCGAAGTAGTCTGCTAATCGGGCTTCCTCTCCATCAAGTTTCTTCAGAAATTAACACCACAGTTTCAGTGAGATGCAACCAAGGACATCAATTGAGAATTATTGTGTTTCTAAGGAAAGGAGCATAAATGGTGTGGAAGAACAAAAAGGCAGAGTTACAAGGGGAGTATATTCAGTTCATCATTCCTTCATGAGAATGTAGAACTGAAGTTAAAAAGGTATATCTGAAACTAGCAGAAGATTGAACTAATGGACTATAAGGGGAAAAACAATTTGCCAGGAATCTGAAATGTTCTGCAGGACTGCAACGTTTCAACATGTACATCTCCATACATAATAATACTAAAATAAAAGACAAGGTGACAGGAAAGAGTAGCAGTTTAAGTTAAAAAGAGATGGTGGATTCAGTTAATCTTTAAATTAGCACCAAATAATAAAGTTGGGATAATTTCATCTAACACGATATACTGAACATGGACTCTTAATCTATCATATTTCTTACCAGGTTAGCGTTGTCATGGCAATATCACAAGACATGAAAATCACTTGTGCTACATAACTATAGTTTTACCTGCAACTCTGTTTCTAGAAAAGCAAGAGCAACAGCTGGAATGATTCCTCGAATCCCTCCACCATCAATAGAGAGAACTGTGACGACGTTGCCATAAGTTGGTGGGTGTCTACACAAGATATGTTTTCCACTCTCCATATTTCTTCTCTCATCAAGGGTAGGTTGCACACAATTGTATTTCATCTGAGATCGATATTTTTGAGTGCTCAAGTTAATGTAGAGAACAAGTATTAATAGACTCTGGATGAGAACTTTCGTGGCAATGCAAGTCAAGCAGGTCTCTAGCAATCAGGAGAAGTCATTACGCCTAACTTAAACGTGCAATAAGATCTTTTCCGTCCTTCCTTCATAAGGATGTAGAACTGAAGTTAATAAAATACAAGCTGTTAGGTGCTTTCGAGGAAACTTCTAGCCCTATAGACCTAATAATGTGTTGAAATGTCCCATTTTTTGTTATCAAACATACAAAAAAAGAGAACTTCTCAAAGTGGAAAATGTGGTCCTCTTTGTTGTGATGATTGAGAGGCTTATATCTGCCTATGACGTTTGAGATGCAGCTTCTTTTCATTTAATAAAGGATGAATGTCACTTTCTCAGTTGTCCTCAGACTAAGGGCTTTTCTTGTGCCCTGGAGGTGCTGTCAGAAAAAAAAAGGAAATTTCAGTGATCCAAATATTAGTCATGTTAGAAAGTTGACTTACTTTTGCATGCAGGTAATAAATCTTAGTTTTGTGCTCTTATCTCAATATGATCCTAGAATAGGGTGGGTGTGTAATACTTTTAGTTAATTCAACAAAATGGGATAAGAAACTACAAGAGTTGGGCACGTAAAGCCCTTACAGGATGACATCCGCAGAACCTGCACCTCTGATGCTTTAAGTTCATTGAATCTAGACAACAATAAATGTTCTTTTTTTTGCACACGTGATTTAGGAGAAATGGTGTAACATTCCAGCTTTCTCTAGGTTGCATAATTAAGGAAAGTCGTAGTGGCATGTTTTCAACTTTGAATTTTGTAATGCCATTTTTTCCAACTTGGGAAATTTGTAGTGGCATGAATCCAATTAACCTGTTATAAGGAAAGGTTATCTGGCATGTCAAGTAAGAGATCATGTGATAAGACCAAATAGTGATTGTGAAAATAGCTAACGGTTCAGAACCCTCAGGACAAAAAAATACGAGTATTTAACTCAAGAGCAAACTTTTGCAATAGGTAAATAATATTCTGTGTCTTGTACGAAATTCAAAGCAATAAACTGTGTACCAAATTCAAATTAAAACTTGCTTCACTTTTCATCATCAAATGGTATAGTTTGTAGTTCTGCTATATACATGGATGATAAACATCAAAAGTTAAAAACAATTCATTATGGCACCCTGTTAAGGATTGTAATTGTGCTAATGAGCGAAGAGTGTGCAATACCAGACAATGATGTTCCATTGCCAACAAGGATCAAACAGAGGAGAGGCTTTTCAATACCAATAAAATGGTTTGTTACCAGCCATTGCCGTCTGTGTCGAGGCCCTTGTACATATTGTAACTCAAACACTTACTTTGATATAAAAAAGGCAAAGCTTATGACTGAGGTGTTTCAATAAAAAGTGGCATGCCAATGTTGCACATCAAGAGAAGTCATTATCTCAGCAGTAAGTAGTTGGTAATGTAATGAGCCAAGTGATTGCTTCCACGTAGTCCCAATATATATGTCCAGACAACCATACATCCTTACATAATCCAAAAGATCTGGCCCACATGAAAGGAATTTAATTTGTAGTTACCAGATATGCAGATGCTGACTCTTTAAACTTGGTCTGCCGTTTGGCTGCTGGTACCACTTAAGACAGTACACAAAAACCTCCCCCGCTTCACGAATACACGACGTATTGGTGCCACACCAATAAGCCCTACCCTGCAAAAAAAAACTAAGCTGCTGGAACATTAGTCTGCGATTTCTACAATATGCGGCCATTTGGTGGGGATCTCTCTAAGAAGTACCATCAAACATGTAGGTATTTGAGAAGTGCTTCAGTGTGCCTTGCACCGGCTCTTGCAGGCATCCAGCACCGCTGCATCAGTAACATTTTCATAATTTCTCGATAGACTTGCAGTTTCGACAGAAGCCTCTTAGTCTGCCATGTCATGCAGTGCAACATCTCAAGGAATGTCCGGAATATAAAGGTTATTGCCCGAAATGGAAATATAAATAGTGCATAGCGTTCCCACTCAGATACTTTTATAGTAAACATATGTAAGAAAAGGCTCTAAGGTACATCTGATAAGGTGTGACGAAATGGGCTGGAATAACGGAATAAGTGAGTAAGTTGCTTTCTTTTCTTGTGAAAGCAAGTTTCTTCTATTGAAATATGAATGAGATCTTTGTATTCATATCTTAGCATTTTAAATCCTTTCAAAATACTCCCTCCGTCCCATGAAACTTGTCTTAAGTTTGTCCAAATTTGGGTGCATCTAGATACTATTTAGTGTGTACATACATCCAAATTTAGACAAAGTTAAGACATGTTTCATGGGACAGAGGGAGTAGAAATTTAAAATTGGCGGACTAGCTGTTCTTAGTTTCAACTCCATTTAAGAATGCTAAGAAGTAGCATAAGAACCATTAAAAAAAATACACAAAACTGGAATTCCCTGATAAAATATGATAGTGGCAATTGTCTTGGTCATGTGAATGAATGGAGAACAGGAGATCTCATGGGCGGCCCAGAAACTCAGCAATGACACAGACCTGCGCTTCCTCCTCCAAGCATGTTGGTCGGACGAGGTGGAAGCCATGCTCCTGCTCATCTGCCTCCCAGACCCCCACCTCGCCATGCCAGCCACTCGCCACCAACTTCTCGACATACACTTTTTTGATATAAAAAAGGCAAAGGTTATGCCTGTGTTGTTTCAATAAAAAAATGGCATGCCAATGTTGCACATCAGGAGAAGTCATTATCTCAGTAGTAATTTCTTGGTTATGTAATGAGGCGAGTGGTTGCTTCCACGCAGTCCCAATATATATGTCAAGACAACCATACATCCTTACATAATCCAAAAGAACTGGGCGAAATGAAAGGAGTTTAATTGGTAGTTACCAGATATGCAGATGCTGACTCTTTAAATTTGGTCTGTCATCTGGCTGCTGATACCACTTAAGACATCCTCTTCTGATGCAGTTCTTTACACAAGAAGCTTACCCGCCTCACGAAAACACGACGTATTGATGCCACACCAATAAGTCCGACCCTGCAAAAAACTAAGCTGCTGGAACATTAGTTTGCGATTTCTATAATATGCTATGATTATGCAACTTAATATTTCTTGCATATTGCACATAGTTTACTCAAGCAAGTGCATTTGACAGAGGAAAGTGCATTTGGTCAATGGTACAGCAATAAGGCAATAGGAAGTAAAGGAAGCACTGTGCAAAGCCCTGATGCCACGGCAAATTAAAAGAAAAGGTTATCCGAGACATTCTGTCATTTGGGGGGATCTCTGTAAGGAGTACCATTGAACACAGAAGGTATTTGAGAAGTGCTTCAGTGTGCCTTGCACGGCTGCTGTAGGCGACCAACACCACTGCATCGCTAACATTTTCAATATGGGCTGGAATAACGGAAAAAGTGAAGAAGTTCCTTTCTTTTCTCGTGAAAGCAACTTTCTTCTATTGAAACATGAATGAGATCTTTATATTCATCATACCTTAGCACTCTTAAAAAAATTCAAAAAAGAAATTTATAATTGACGGACTAACGGTAGTATATGATAGTAGGAATTGACAACTTTGATTCTTATAGTATATAAACATAAAACTATTGAAGAAGTAGGGTAAGAACCATTTACACAAAACTCGAATTCCACAATGAAATATGTTGTAATTGGTCATGTGAACGAATGGGGGAGCAGGAGACCTCATGGGCGGCCCAGAAATTGAGCAATGACGCGGACCTGCGCTTCGGCCTCCAAGCATGTCGGCCGGACGAGGTGGAAGCCATGGCCCTGCCCATCTGCCTCCCAGACCCCCACCTCGCCATGCCAGCCACTCGCCATCAACTTCTCAGCATACAGCCTTCCCCGGCCCCTCATGGGGTCTTTGCCCCCAACGCACACCAGCGCGCGCCGACACCCCAGCCCGGCGAGGCTGGGCGCGCCCTCCGCCATCGGGTTGATCCACGGGTCCTCGCACCCGCTGGTGCCCGGGCAGACCACGGGCCAGAGCCGCACCAGCTCGCGGAGCATCGCCATGCCCATCTCGTCCGACTCGGAGGAGCCGTCGCCGCAGCCGCCCAGGAAGTAGGGGTGGATGAGCAGGAGCGCGCCCACCTTGACGCCGTGGCCTAGCTCCTCCGCGCCAGCGCGCATCGCGGCGTGGTGCGCGATGTTGGCGCCGGCGCTCTCGCCGCCGACGTGGACGCGCGCGAGGTCCGCGTGGGCAACCAGCCAGGGCTCGGGCCCCTGGCCGGCGGCGTGCGCAGCCACCCACCGGAGCGCCGCCCAGGCGTCCCCGTAGAGCGCCGGGACGGGGCGCTCCGGCGCGAGGCGGTACTCCACCGAGACGACCATCGCGCCGGCCCGCGCGGCGAGCTGGTTGGCGTGGCCGTGCACGGCGGCGTCGAAGGCCGAGCCGAGGCAGAAGCCGCCGCCGTGGAAGAATACGAGGACGGGGACTTTGCCCTGTTGGCCGCCGGCGGTGGCAGTGACCGGGAGGTAGATTCTTGCCGACATGCCGGCTACCGGAAGGATGGGGACGTCCTTGGAGGACACGCCGGTGGCGGCGTCGGTGCCGGGTGGGGCGAAGTCGACCGGCAGGAAGCGCTCGACGCGGCCGCTCTTGTAGACGCGAATGAAGTTGGGAGCGTCCAGGATGACCTCGTCGCCGGCGGCATCCGTGTCTGACATGGAGTTGGAGGGGAGAGATCAGGGAGGGGATGCAAGTTTTTTTTTTAATTGGAACCGACGGTTCCATTAGCAAAGCTTCCAGCCACAACGACTGCCGACGCACACCAATGGCCGCTCGTTCATGTGTCAATTTATTACAACCTCTAGAACAGTATATGAAAAAGACACTGAAATAAATTTAAGTCGTACAAACGCTCGCACATCACGTTAGGGAGGAGACCAGTGAACTGCCTCCGTTCACAAATACGGAGTATAAGAAATTTTAGATATTTTAAAATGAGTGAAACTACACACTAAAGTTAGATTAGATACATATCAAAATAGATAAATCTACTAAAACCTTAAACATTTTATATTAGTGAATGGATGGAGTATTTGCCTACTTTAGAACTTGGATCTGGAAGAATCTGACTACGTAACGGAGGGGCGGTGACCCATCACCGCTGGCGCAGCCGCGGTGGCACCGACGCATTAGTGAGTCTGCAAGGGATGGTAGCCGTGATACACATCAGTTCAAGGGTTCGAATGTAAGATCACCGACTTATCTTTGATTCGGAGGAAAATACGTAGAGTACTCTCTTTGGAAAAGAGAAATCTCATACAAATGGAACCCCGTAGATTTTGTTTTCCTATCGATGCCATTTGGAATATACGGTTGATTTTGAAAAATCTTGATAAGAACCCGTCGTTTCCTCCATTTTTCTTTTGGAGGATTCTACACATTTGCTCAAATCTCATGTTTCCAGTTCCTTTGAGTAGTTGCAACATGCGGCTCATCTTCAATCTCTTAAGCAGATATATAGACTGATGTAAAATTCTTGTAGAGCATCAAAATGGTTCAGTTATATAATTCATGTGTTTGAGATTATTGTACAAATCCACTTCAACCCAGACCGACTGTTTTACTTATGATACAATCCTCTGATTTAAACTAGCAAATCTGTCTGGTTCATGTGTTTTTCTCTACTCTTGTGTTTCACAATCCTGCGATCCAACGAGGCCCTAAAATAGCATACAAAGAAAACTTTCCAAAAAAATCATGTACTTTCTCTCCTAAATCTTACGAATCAAGGGTGCTCTAGGGCCAGTTCATAGATTCTTCACGGTGGATGTTAAATTTACTTTGTTTTTTTCTTGAAGTTCATCTTCACATTGCAGATATTTTCGTAGATTTTTGTAGGATTTCAATCTTAAGATTTTCTTCCTCTGGACTGTCTTCAGATCAAATGAATCGTATAACCCAAATTCATATGAACTGGGCTCTTGCTACTCAATTCATTGGAATCGGAACAAGCACGACAACATTCCTCTTTATTTGAGGATTCCAAAAGTATAGGGATAGAAAAATAGTGGAGTAGGACTAGGATTGCATGTGAAAACATAGCATTGTGAAAACATAGAAAATTTACTGAACTATGTATTCGCATGAAAAGAAAAAACATGGAACCCTAAAAAAGCATAATCATCAAGGTTGAAACAAATGTAAAGGTGCAATTAGGGTATTAGTAGGCAATTTTGGCCTTTTCCCATTCTTTGAGAATATGAAAGTAAAATATGAGCTTTGAGTATAGTAGAATTCCTTTGGTTTTCCTTATTTTGCAGCTATCAATTTTTTTAAATAAATATCACTAATTATTATGTAAAAAATCTCGGGCCAGTGAAGTCACTTTCTTTATGGTTGCATGCAATTTTTTTCCATTAAGCCACATCATACCGGGTAGGAATCTAATAAATTATTTTTGGGAAGAGATAGTGGCCTTATATAGGTGCAACTTATATTTCTAGTAGTGACCTTATATTCAAAACCAGAGGAAATACCAAAAGAAAACGGAATTAAACCATGATATATTCTATCTGTTTTTGTACATGTGAGTAATTTCATCAAATTTCCACAACAATTTGCATAGTGGTCATCATTCAGGAATGATTCTTTTTTTTCTAATACTCCCCTACCAGATTCCCTGTGAATTTGACAACACTATTTTAAGTCTAGATCTTCTCCCCAAAATGCCAACGAATGAAGGAGTTGAGATCCAACTACCAGGCATGAACGTGGGCCAAGCCCAGCCAAGCAGAAGAAGTGCAGAACCACTCACCCGCCAACTCATTCCCCACCAAACCAAACCACCGCGCATCCATGGCCGGCTCCGGCGCCAGCGACGAGGAGGTCGTCCTCGAGATTGAGCATTGCATCCGCATATTCAAGAGCGGCCGCGTCGAGCGCTACTTCGGCTCCGACCCCGTGCCGCCCTCCACCGACGCCGGCACCGGCGTCGCCTCGAAAGACCACACCATCTCCCCCGACGTCGCCGTCCGCCTCTACCTCCCGCCCGTCGCCACAGACGGAAAGAAGCTCCCGATCCTCGTCTACTTCCACGGCGGCGGTTTCGTCCTCCACACCGCCTTCAACTTCGTCTTTCACGGGTACCTCACCTCCCTGGCCGCGCGCGCCGGTGCCATCGTCGTCTCCGTCGACTACCGCATCGCGCCCGAGCACCCGCTCCCCGCGGCCTACGATGACTCGTGGCAGGCGCTATCCTGGGTGGCGTCCCATGCGCCCGGCGGTGGCGCCGGCGGCGAGGAGCCCTGGCTGACTGAGCACGGCGACTTCTCCCGCCTGTCCCTGGGCGGCGAGAGCGCGGGCGCCAACATCGCGCACCACCTGGCGATGCGCGCCGGTACGGAGGAGGGCCTGCTGCCCCACGGCGCGCGCATCAGCGGCGGCATCCTCCTGGTCCACCCCTACTTCCTGGGCCACGGCAAGGTGCCGTCGGAGGACAGCGACCCCGTGATGGCGGAGAACGTGGTGAAGATGTGGCGCGTGGTGCGCCCCGGGACGACCGGCGTCGACGACCCCTGGATCAACCCGCTGGCGGCGGGCGCGCCGCCGATGGAGGCGCTGGCGTGCGGGCGCGTGCTCATGTGCCTGGCGGAGACGGACGTGTGCCGCGACCGTGGCCGCGCGTACTGCTCAGGGCTCAGGGCCAGCGGGTGGGCCGGCGAGGTGGAGGTGGTGGAGGTGGCCGGGCAGGGCCACTGCTTCCATCTCGGCAACTTCGCCTGCGACGACGCCGTCAGGCAGGATGAGGTCATCTCCAGGTTCCTGAACCTGTAGCGAAATTTACGCAATCTCTTGCTGTTGGGTTTGTTTTGTTGCAAGATTTGTTGATGAGAGATGCGAGAAATGTGTAGTAGAGGAAAAAAAAAAAACCGAACGCACGGAAAGAGGCGAGTCGAGAGGCACGAGAAGGCACGGAGACCCCGCGCACGCGCAAACAAAAAAAGGAACGACCGAATCAAGGAGTTGATGCCTGCCGTACAGCGCGCGGGCGGAGGTAGCGCGCGGGGTCTCCGTGTACGAAACGAAACGATGACCAAATTAAGGCAGCGGCACATGAGCACGTGAGCACGGCGTGGACGCTCCTCCTCGCTCGGACAGCACGTGCGCCAGGCCGAGGGTGCTCCTCCTCCTCCTCTTGAATTTCTTCTCTCGCGCGCGCAATGAACGATGGCTTATGCACTTTACCCTCGCCATGGATTTACCATCCATCGTCTTTTTTTTTCGGCGACCAAATTAATACACTAGCAACTCTCATCATGCAATTCCTCACCAACCAGCGGGGTGCAAAAACCGTGCTCTGCCCTTTTCTGGATCAACATTTTTTCTTTTCTAGATCAACATTATTAACATCAAACGGCAAATTATATACCCTCTCCATCCCATAAAAGATGTCATCTATTTGTCCAAATTTGAACGTATCTGGGCTCTATTTCATTCCAAACAAATACGCTACCAGCAAAATTGATCTACTGTATTAATTAGCTTGAATCCGTACAACGCGCGCGCCTCAAAGTGTAACGAATTCGCCATGCACACCCTACTTTGCTTCTCCAATTGACTGCCTTCTCTCTCGATTACTTCATCGCGCGTTATGTACCAGCTGATCCCAACAATCGGACGCGTGAAATGCATGTGCGGGAATCCAACCACACACCTTTAGTTTCTTCTGTCCCCACCTACTAGAAAACACCAGCGCTTCCAAGAAAACAAATCTAAGACGAAGGAAGGGAAACAATATGGGATGAAACCTTCTAGCAACACATTTCACACAGGATTACCAGCCGGCGGAGACATCAGGTGGCCGAGAGATCAGCCCTCCTCTCCTCTCCGAGCAAGAGTCAAAGTCTAAGTCGTCACACACGACGCACGCGTAGAAAACACACCTCTCCTAGTATATATAGAGCTAAGGTTGGAGGGAAGAGAGGCTTAAATTTTGAGGGAGGAGAGAGCTGGCGCGGGAACCATTGATCTAGTGCCTCTACACGATGGAGATGGAGGGCTCAGATGCCTACTCCCACGGATCCATGAGCTGGCACTAGGGAAATTCTAGTCAATCCGATTCATTGCAGGTGTAATTACTCTGTTGAGGAGCGGGTGCTGATTGAGGACACATGCAGATTCTAGGGGGAGGGACTTAATTATGGATTGTTATCTACTCTTTAACGACCATCCAGAGCGCTGATTGAGGACACATGCAGATTCTAGAGGAGAGGGAGTTAATTATTAATTGGTAAATACCTACTTCGTCTATTTCCTCTAGCAAGCTCTATAGGGATAATTGAGAACCATCCAGAGCGCTGACTGAGGACACGTGCATGCAGATTCAACCGTTCTTCTTTTTTTTCTTGTCATGGAGTAGTAAGATATATGTTCTCCGCTCCATCTAGCAAGCTCTCTAGGGCATTATTATTAGTCTTCTAAAATCACAGACTACCAAATTAAGTTGCTGACAACCCAATACAGATCCACAACACCGAGCTATGAAAAAAATGGTTTTTCTCAAAATAATCTCTGTCTAGATTACCCAGATTACGCTAATTTTATCTCTTTCTCAGAAACTCGTGGGAAAAATGATCAAGGCAATGTTCCAGTAAGCACTAGGTCCTTGCTCCCCCACCACAATTAGAAATAAATTAAGGCAAAGAAATATAAGTTTAGGGAGTAATATTTTACATAGTTTTAAAATATTTGTATTGTCAAGCCGTTGATTTAACACTTCCATGATTTTAGAACCAATGCTTTTCTTTATCTACACTAGGTAACTACCAAAAATAGTTGTCAACATATATGACCACATGTTTGGCACACATGTATTTCAATTCAACAGAAAAGTATTGACACACTATTTGGATGAAGAAGCATATATATTTATCATGCATACTCTACGTAAGGCCCCGAAGCTAGCTACCAAAATTCTGGTCATGCACATATACCGCACGCGGTCTTTGAGGAGGGGCCTCTACTTATATAACAAGGTTATTACAGAAGGTTTTGGAAACACTTTTAATTTTTGGGGGAAAATAGGGTGGGAGGAATATGATCTGAAGTTGTCGCGACGACGTGATCGACCGCTGAGATACGTCCTAGCCGTGGATTGGTGACCTGAATCGGTGACGTGGAATTAGGCACTATCAAAGGAATGCATGGCTGGTGGTAATTCCCAAATAATCACCTTCCGTATTCCAGGTGAGCTACCAAACTAATGGATCGATGGTTTCCAATGCTTCTTGGAGCTGGTGGTGCTTACTACGAAATCAACGTCCCTCAAAATTAACTACCTCCACAAAATCAGCGTCCAATATTTCAAGCGACCTACCAAATTAATGGATCGGTTCCAATGGTAGCAGAAGCTACGAGCGCATATTTTACACTTTTGTTTTAAACTAAATTTATTCCCTATGTTCCAAAGGATGTTGCGAGAATTTAACTACATTTAGATGTATCTATACACACAAATTTAGTCAACTTTATCAAGAAAAAACAACCATGTATCTTAGTGTATCTAGACATGTTTGAGCATGTAGATACATTGCCAATTCAGGCAAAGTTGAGATAACTGTTTATGAACGGAGGAAATACTTTTTCCTATAAAGTTCAAATTTGAAAAGAAACTAACTTAAAAACAAAAGATAGAAGGATGGAGAATCGATTCATGTAACGCCAACGTGCCGTGAAAAAAAAATGGGGAGCAGGATGGCGGCGAGGAGGAGGAGCAGGGTGAGCAGAAGCAGGCCCGCCTTGGCGAGCGTCGGGAGGCCGGCGAGCTGGCGCTTGATCTTGGATACCATGGTCGTGGCTCGTGTAATGAACCGGAAAATGATTGTGGGCTGCCTGGGTCTTGGGTGGAAGAGGGAGCTCGGGAAGAGATATTCAACCTGGAATTGGGGATTCTGTACATGAACCTGAATAAATACAGTGTATCTGTTTGCTTGCAGCGTTGCAACATCAGAAGTTCAGATATGATGGAATACGGGATGGCGTTGCTACTTACAGGATTTTGGTCGTGAAGACGTCATGGCCTCATGGGACTTAGATAGAAACGTGAGGATTGAGGTGACCTTTATTCGGCCTCGCCGTTACAGATTGTGCTTGGCTGCTTTGACCGGTGGTTCTGCAATTCTTGATGTTTTCAAACTCAACTTCACAACTTGGTTTGTGCTTGACTGCCAGTCATGGGTTTGGGATCTTGGTATATCATATACACTTTGGTGGATATGATAGGATACGATAGTGCAATTCTTGACGTTGAGGTCTTGCAGAGGATTTGGATGGTGATGCCGTGATGGGACATGGAAGCAGGAACGTGTGGACTGAAGCCAGTGACCTCTGAAGCTCTGCTCGGCGTTGGTGCTTCGCTTGGTGGTTCTGTGTACCGGTGGAGAGGCTGGAGTGGACGGTGAAAGGAACTCGGGCTGTGCCTAACAGTTTAGTGGACAGTTTAAGGTTAAGGTCTGACAATAATTGGCGAAAGCTTGAGGGAGGGCTACCCCTACACGATTCGTTCAGGCGCTTTTAACCGGCCTCATCCAACGGAATAATGGACTATCGTTTTCTAGGAGGCTGTGACCGTGTCGTGTGTAGTCGTTGTCCAAGTGTCCATCTTCTAGCTGCCATGCCAAAGATTTCCGAGTCGTGTTCTTTTTCTAGAATTTACCATGCTAATCATGTACTCCAGAAGAAAGGTCTACACGGCCAAATATGGCTACAACTTAACATCGCACGGTTTAAAAACACCGATAACAAATAATGTCAAGGTAGAGGAAGATCATATTGATATTAACTTGAATACTTCACCTGTTGTGGGTGTTGAGGATTCCTTTAAGCATGATATATTTGATCTAAAATACTGAATTCCGTTTATCATAAACAAATTGAAAAATTAGCAGAAAAGGGACAAGGAAAAGACTTATCACTTGAAAAGGCTCCAAAGATAGATATTCTAGAAGGTTTTGCATATTATTCCATACTAGATTTATATCAAATAGGGAGGAATATGATAGGGATTGGCTTGTCTACTCTCAGGATTTTTTTTAAAATTTTAGGTATCTGAAACTGATAAGGATCGAATGACATGCAGTCAGGCTTTAGGTTTGGCAAAAAAAAATGGTATGAGGTATTGTGTACTGTTAATTTAGTAGCAAAACCTTGCAAACAAAGGATATGTTTATTGATTTTGCTATTGAGAAAGTGGAAGGGTTTTTTTTTTTACTGTACAAGAAACTGGTTTCTTAGAAGCATCTGAGATAGGGAAGCGAATATCACGTGAGTTGGATATTGGTGCAGAATTTCTTGAAAGTCGAGATATTAAACGAAAGAAACAATTTGATGAGAACCTAGATGGCATAAATGGTGCCACACAGAGAAATCATTTCGAATCAACTATTTTATTCCTTTGGTTGGTATGGAAATTTCCTCGCTGAAAACCAAGTTTGAACAACATGAGGGTTATAAACAAAAATTGGTTTCTTATTTACCTCTGAAACAATTTAATCATTGGATACCCATAGTTTGAAATCTTGTTGTGTTAATCTGTCCCTAAGGATAGAAAGATGACAGTGACGCCCGATGAAGATAGAAAATCTGACATTGATTATGATATTAAAGATTTCATTTCCAAGAATCCAAAAAAATGTTGTTCAAATAAATATAATGCAAAGGAGAGTTTAGTAGCTATGCTTCTTGGTTTATCCAATTTCTATGTAGGATACTTTGGTTGAGTTGTCAAAATTTTCCAGTACCATATAGTCCTATTTTAGAGTTTCGCACATGGTCTCGATTTTTGGCAGCTCGGCGCTATTTCTCAATCTTTTGGGTGTGCTCACTGTGTAGAATATCCTTGCATACGTTTTTTATAGGGTACATGTATGTATGTATGTATGTATTTTTAAGCATTTGTATTGTATTTCGTAAAAAATGTATACTTCCTATTTACAAGTCCAAAAAGATGACGCAGGTAAGAAATTCAGAATCAAACAAACACGAACAGATCACAGATTACGTGCTCCTTTATTACTGAATCAATCACCAAATGGCCCAAATCAAGAACCTCAACAGCGCCTGACGAAGTCCGCCACGACGGCGAGCTCCTTGGCGGCGAGTTCGGAATCGTACTTAGGCAAGAAGTAGACATGGCCCTCGCCCATGGTGTCGTAGACCTGGAGCTCGCCGTCCCACCCGCACGCCTTGATCCCCTCCGCGTAGGCGCGCGCCCTCACCACGAACCAGCAGAGCTCCGCCGTGGTGACCAGCACGCGGCCGCACCCGAGCTGCCTCCACTCCTCGGGCGACGCCATCGGGTTGATGTAGGGATGGTCGGGGCCGAGCTCGCCGCCGCAGGCGACCTGCCACGCGCGCTCGAATCCGCCGCGGACGGCGGCGTCGGTGGGCTCCCCGCCCAGCGGCTCCTTCCCCCAGAAGTAGGGATGCAGGAGCGCGACGCCGCCGACCTTGTCGCCGAACCCGTCGATGCGGTCCTTCCGCAGCCGTATCGCCGTGTTGTGGGCCATGTTGGCGCCGGCGCTGTCGCCGGCGAGGACGACGCGGGACGAGTCGCCGTGCGCGGCGAGCCAGGGCTCGGGGCCGCCCGGGCGGCACGCGGATATGACGGCCTTGAGGGCTGCAGAGCTCCTAAAAAAGAAGGACGAGGAGATTGACATCAACTACGTTCGGAAGCTCGTTGCCTCAGCAACGAGCAAGAGCGGACGCTTCGCGTTAGCATCCAATCCGGAACAGTGCATATCCACCGCGCAGAAGGACGCCATAGCAAGTCAACATCGTGATGGCGAGTCGCGCACCGGATCCACGGAGCGCAGGAGGATAGTCAGAGATCATCCAAATCCAATCCCCATACCATCGGATTCAACCCCGAAAGACCCAGCAAAGGGAAAGGATGTGATGTATACTGGCAGAGATAAGTACCGTGTTCCATCACCACCACCCCGAGCTTCGCGTCCTCCGCTACCCTCGACGTCGCAGCCCTGCGGAAACCCCAGGCCCCATGGGCCAGGTGGAATCAACATCCGCGACAGTATGCCGCCACCTAGATAAAGGAACAGGGAGCGTACGCTGGAGTAACGCCGAAGCCGGAATCAAGACCGCGAGCCTGAGCCTCGTCGGAATCAAGAACGCGACCCGAGCCTCGCAGAAGCCAAGGACGCGATCCGGAACCAAGGAGGAGCCGGAAGACGAGTACGCACCGAGCCACGCAGAGCCGGAAGACGGAGCGACCACCACCAAGAGGAAAGGAGCCACCGGCCGGAGCCAGCCGCGGGAGCCATGCCGAGAATCGAAGGCGGAAGAACATCTTACAGGCCCCCTCGCAGATCTCCTTCACCACCACCCAGTGGAGCGGAGGTGGAGGCGGAGGCGAGCCGGAGATCTCGTTCCCGCTCAAAATCACCCGGTGGTGCCCCCGTGATGCCCGGGACCGCCTCAACGAGTACAGATCCGACTACATCGGTCCAAGGTGCTTTGGCCAGATGATCCGAGAGGAACCAAAGCCAAGAAGCTTGAACCTTAAGCTACCAGGAAACCTGAAGCATTATGATGGCAACGAGATTACTACAATGCAGTAACCTTCGCCGGAGGAACCCCGAATATAGCCTGCCGCATGCTCCAGTTGTACCTTATTGGTCCAGCTCGTGTTTGGCTCAACGACCTCGAGGAGAACACCATCTTTTGCTGGTTGGACCTGAAGAAGGCTTTCGAGAACCACTTCAGGGGTACCTACAAGAGACCGGCCACCACCAGCGATCTTCAAGCTTGCATCCGGAAGAAGGGTGAGACATCCAGAAGTTTCCTTACCCGATGGTTGGCAACCGAAACGAGTGCGAGAACGTCGATAACCGCACAGCAATGCACGTCTTCATTGGTGGTTTGCAGCGTGGGGGCTGCTGCGCCACAAGCTCACTTGCCTGGTGAATGCAAATAAACTCACTCTTGATGAGATGATAAACATCGCCAGCGATCATACTGCCGCCGATGACGACGCAGCGGAGATCTCGCAGCTACAGCCATACCCCTGCACAACAGAAGAAAAACCGTGATAACGGCGTCGGCAACAGCAACAAGCGGAAGAACCCCCCGAAGACCAGAAAGGCGGAGGATCCGACATGGTAGCCATGACATTCCAACGGGAGGTCCAGGAGGCGGAAGAGGTCGCGGACGTGGAGGCGGAGCAGGCGGGGGGCAGCGCGCGACGAGGTCACCGCAGCCGGATCCGCGCCCCCAAACGTACGAAGAATACGGGGATATGCCGTGCCTAGCCCATCCGGATCCGGCTACGGGCAAATCCACCCATACCAATCGCAACGCAAGTGGGTCAACGATCTGAAGAATGACCCGGAGGCGGGATACAAGCGAGCCCGGAAGCACCGCCCGCGCGGCAAAGGAGGCAAGGGCAAGAACAAGGACAAAGAGGAGGTTCGAAGCCATGGATGAGGATGACGCTTCGCCGGAACCCAAGGAGGGTACCGCAGCTAACAAGTCCAACCCCTTTGGCAAGAAGAGTGTCGGAACTTACCACACCTTCCTCGGAACCCCAACTGTCGCGCGAAAAAATCAGCGCTCCGGATCTTGAACGCCACAGTTCCGGCTGTGCCGCAATATGTCAAGTGGTCGGAGAAAGCCTGTACCTTTGACAGGTCGGATCACCCGGCCGTCATCCCCAAAGAGTGCTACGCTCTGGTTGTGAGTCCCCGCATAGACGGGTATGACTTTTCCAAGTGTCTTATGGACGGAGGAGCTAGCCTGAACATCATGTACTTGGAGACCCTGGAGAAGATGAACCTCACCAAGGAACAGCTCAAACACAGCACTGAATTTCATGGTGTGGTTCCGGGTAAGAAGGCAAACTCTGGGCAGCATCAAACTTCCCGTGGCCTTCGGCAATGTGAACAACTACCGCGAAGAGATGATCACGTTTGAAGTGGTGCCCTTCAAAAGCTCCTACCACGTGATCTTCGGCAGGCCCACCTACCACAAGTTCCACGCCAGGGCATGCTACATCTACAACAAGCTCAAGATTCCGGGCCCTAACGGTTTCTTCAAAGGCTGATCGGTCGAAACTGCCCCAGCTCCTTCGGGCTTGTCACCTTCGGGATAAGCACTATAAAAGTTTTATTCACACTTTCTGCGCTGTCGTCCCCAGCCAGAACACGCATAACAGCCTTCGTCACTTCCTCTCCACACACATCCCAATTTCTTTGAAAAAACTGTGCTGGAAAGCCGTCTGGGCCTGGCGCCTTCGTCGGAAACATCTCGAACAGAGCCTTCTTGACCTCCTCAGCCCCGAACGGTGCTCCCAACTTTCTATTCATTTCACTTGTAACCCGACAGGGTACCTTGCTCAACACCTCCTCCATGCCAGAGACTCCCTCCGACTCATATAGGTGCTGGAAAAAAATATTCGCCATACCTCCCATGGCTCCCTCCTCGTTGACAATGGTGCCATCATCCTTTATGAGCTCTGACACCCTGTTCTTTTTCTGTCTTTGACTCGCCCTTAAGTGAAAGAAACGAGTATTTTTATCCCCTTCCGCCAACCATTGGACACGGGACCGCTGCCTCCACATAATCTCCTCTTGATGGAGAACCTCTGCCAATTTTTCTACAATTTTCTGCTCCTCATATGAAGGTCCAACACGCCCAGGTTGGCTCCGAAGCTCACTCAGCTCCCTTTGCAGCATACGTATTTTATGACGTACACACCCAAAGGTATCTTCTCCCCATCTAGACAATCCTTTTGCAACCTCCATCATTTTATGTTGCAAATCACCCATTGTTTTGCTTTTCTCCTCCGAGTTCCATGTCTGTTGCAGCATGGGTGAGAAACCATCGTGTGTCTCCCACATCACTTCATACTTGAACCTCTTGGTTCCCCTCCTTCGCAGCTGATTCCTTGGTGCGAACTGCAGTAAAATCGGTAGATGGTCAGAAGTGGCAAACTCAGGTAGATGCTTCAACTCCGCCTCTGGGAAGCGCGAGCACCATGCTGCTGATGCGAGCGCTCTGTCCAGGCGAGCTCTGCAGTAACCTCCTCCAGTCACCCTCTTCTCAAACGTCCACGGTACTCCTTTGTAGCCTAAATCAATTAGGCCACAAATATCAACTGTATCTCTGAAGCCTATAATTTGACTCCAGCGCCGTTCATGAGTAGTACTGTAGTTGTGCACTACTTTGCTTGGTTGGGCTTGGCCCACGTTCATGGTTAGTAGTTGGATCCAACTACCTAATATTTTGTTTTGACTTTTTGTGGAGTAGATTCGGACTTAAAATAGGGTGATAATTTTTTTAGGAGGAAATCTGGTAGTGGAATATTACAAAAAAGAATCATTCATGAATGATGACCACTATGCAAATTGTTGTGGAAATTTGATGAAATTAATCACATGTACAAAAACAGATAGCATATTATGGTTTAATTTGAATATCCGTTTTCTTTTGTTATTTCTTATGGTTTTGTACATAAGGCTACTATTAAAAATATTTTTTTCAGTTATATACAGCCTACTATCTCTTCCCAAAAAGGATTGATTAGGAGTAAACATAAGAGCCAATTAATTAGGTGATTAAAGAAAAGCGGACCTTAGTTCTTAGGTGTTTTGGAATAAATAGATTTTCACTAGGAGCCTACAATACCGGACTGGAGGGAGTACATGGTATGATGGGGCTTGTTGATACAAAAGTTGTATGAAACCATAAAGAAAGAGACTTCCCATGTAAAATTTAAATTTCCTAAGATTTTCCACATGACTAGACTATGCTATTTTAATTCAAACATCCGTTTTCTTTTGTTATTCCCTCTGGTATTGAATATAAGGTCACTACTAGAAATATAATTTGCAGCTATATAACGCCACTATCTCTTCCCAAAAATAACTAATTAGATTCCTACCCGGTATGATGTGGCTTAATGCAAAAGTTGCATGCAACCATAAAGAAAGTGACTTCACATGGAAACTGGTTTCTGAGAAGCATTTGAGATAGTGAAGCGAATTGCATGTGAGTTGGATATTGGTGCAAAATTTCCTTAAAGACGGGAAATTAAAAGAAAGAAACAATTTGAGAAGAATCCAAATGACACAAATGGTGCCACACAGTCTCATATACCTTTGTTGATCAAGCAATTTCCTCGCTGAAAACAAAGCAGAGATGGGACTCCGGGTCGGTTCGTTTATCTGTCATCGGTAGAACTTACAAATTTTAAACATTGGCCTTTGGGCTGAATACATGGTGTAGGTGTACCCCAAGAGAGATGATGTGCAATATTACTGCGGTCAGAGTAACATCTCATGTTCAAAGATCCTAAAATGGTCTGGTTTACCTACCTACGTGTAGTAGGAGTACTTGTCTTGATTTAGGTGAATGTCAACATGATGTACAGAGTACATGTTAGCTCGCTCTAGTTGTTAATCATGTACTCCGTACAATCAGCGATGAATCCTGGCGACCTCACGTGCACGGACGCACGGTGGCGCATCCACTTCGTCAGCTGACCCATGGGACGACCCCGGCAGCCTCAGCCACTTGCCAACGAAGATCGCGGATGCAAATGAGCCTGCAGAGCGGAGCATCTCCTCCAGTCGTGGCGGTTGTGCGCGAGCGACCGGTCTGGTCTGCAGCGACGCGTTGACCGCGCAAGCCAGAAAGCGAAGAGATCCCCTCGCGGAATGAAACGCGCATGTGTACGTCACACTAGAGAAAGGAAGGGATGAACTGACAGATCCAAGGCATCACGCGATCGATCGATCGCGGGATGAGAATGAGATTACCCAGGATCCATCCATGGGTTCATTCATCCATCCAATCCAACAAGGCCAAGGAAAAAAGAAAAAATCGGCGACGGACAAAGATGAAAACTTACCCGTCCAAAACCTTCCTTCATCCACGCCTAGCTCCGGCTCACGCCGCTGAACCTCCGATCCGCCGCAGCAGCCTCGTCTGCAGATTATAAAAAAGAAAGGGAACATCCGTATTCGTAAGAAAACAAATCTAAGACGAAGGAAGGGAAACAATATGGGATGAAACCTTCTAGCAACACATTTCACACAGGATTACCAGCCGGCGGAGACATCAGGTGGCCGAGAGATCAGCCCTCCTCTCCTCTCCGAGCAAGAGTCAAAGTCTAAGTCGTCACACACGACGCACGCGTAGAAATACACCCCTCCTAGTATATATAGAGCAAAGGTTGGCGGGAAGAGAGAGGCTCAAGATTTCAGGGATGAGAGAGCTGGCGCGGGAACCATTGATCTAGTGGTGGTGAGCGATCCTTGAACGGCTGAGATGCCTACTCCCACGGATCGATGACGTGGCGCTGGAAAAACCAATTCCATAATTTATTGACGTGACGCGATTAATGCACAATTTAATAGCGGCATAAAATCCTGGGTTGATTATCTGAACTCGGAAGGAATCCATCCGGCCATACCGCTAATTTCTAGAGGGCAGCTAATTATAGATTGCTGATGATATACTTCCTTCGTTAGTACCTTAAATCTGGGCGTGAGCTAATTATGGAGTCAGTTATTTGGAAGGATATCGGGCTAGGACGCTAATATATAGTAGCGGGAGTTAATTATGGAATGGTGATTATCTACATCCTTCGTACATCGGAATGGTGCCACAGCAAAAATATGCAATTGCTTTGGTAGTTTCCTTTTTGTGTTGTTGAAAACTAGTCCTGTAACATAAGGGATTGCAGCCTCAGCTGTATCAAGAACAAACAGTCAACTATATAAGGCGTCTGTATTTTTCAGCCTAGTTTTTTTTTTGTTAGAAATTGGATTGCTCCCTCAAGTATACGTAGAACAAATATCAAATCAAATACTACTACCAATTTGGATCTCTTTTCTAAAATCATTAGTAATTTGTTTCTTGGAAAAGAAAAGATCATGTTACAAGCAAAATTTCAAGCGCTAGGCCTTGCGTGCCCACCTCTGAACGATTAAATATAAATGCAGGCAAACAATTATAAGGTTGTGCATGGTTTAGAAAAAGCTAGCTGCAGGGATATATGATAATATATGCTGGATGTTCAGTCAAGCAAAGGTGTTCACCATCAGTAATATATATAAGGGTCTCAAACCATATAATTACTTAATAGTAATACATAGATATCACAACTTGTAATAGAATAATGTTGCTTACATAATGCTCTAGCAAACACATCTGAGCAGAATGAGAAAATATTTCCATCTCAGCCACCATAGTTTGCATGGAAAACTACGGAATTCTATGACCTGGCTAAAATATCCACAGTCTGTAAGTTCTACACACTCAATTTCAAATGCTACTGCGATCTGCAGACACATGTTGTCCATGGCAACTCTGAGCATTTGGTTATCTTTCTCACAGCCACCTTGGTGACCCACCTGGAACCGACAAAGTCACGTTGGCGCCGCTTCAACATAGGGCAGTGACGATCCTCCTTCAACATTGTTAGAGAACCAGGAGGCACCCAAATGTACGAAGCTAGAGTTCCTTGAAGAGGAGGCGGACTTGCACCACCTATATAGCACAATAACATCCTTTCAAAACGAAAAACACTCGCAAAGGATTGTATATTATATTGTCCCCTCTCATAACCGTAGATTCACACAAACAGTATCAATATGCCAAAATAATTTTAAAGATGCGACAACCTGCGTATACTCTTGAACACACACCATGGCATCAATATTGCACTTGAAATGCTCACGGATTCACGGGCTTCAAAGTAAAATACCTGCAGAATAAGAGAACTATACACCTCAAGTAACTGCTTCAAGAAGCAGATCATGCAGAGCAAGAACAAAAAGGAAACGGCCGGGTACGAGGCTCTTGTAAGTTCCAGCAGCACGCTTCTTCAGGGCAAGAGCTGGTCATTCATATATTCACTCAATGTATCCGTACTATGGATCCACGATACTCTTTCATACAGAATACAGATATCTGGCCAGGGCATGCACATTGCCCTTGAAATGCATCCGGAGAACATCATCAAGGCAATCACACAAAAAGTGGCACAAATTCCTTGCAGCATACACCATCGGTGATATCATTCACATCAAAAGAAGCAACTCGCGATGGATCTAAGAGAAAGAATCAAATGCTTCGGTGAATAATATGGGTACCAAAGATTATTACTGCTGAACAAACACTGCCATGGAGTAACATATAGCATAAATATATGACCAGGAAAAGACTCATATTTAGTTTAGCAACAGAAGATTCTCAAAGCAAATATGTATACATGACAACAACGAAAAGATTTCATAAGGCCAAGTTACTAACCACCAAAATATTAGCAACAACATTGGAAAAAAAGCTTACTATATACCAACCAACTTAGGAGATGTCTTCAAGCTAAAATATTAAACAAAAGAATCTAATTCTCTTCTAGTGCCCATTTTAGCAGATTGTTGAATCGATACCAGAATTTAATTTCCCATGGATTAAGTGTATGAGACAATGAAGATGGAGAGAACACCCTTCCGCACATCAAGCTACTAAGCTATACACATGCCCACCAAGCAAAGTTTGAAGCTTGAGGGAAAACTTGAAGTTCAGCAAAAGGAACTATATAGCTCAACAGAAATTGGCTTCGTGACAAAAAAAACATAGATCGTAAAATTTCATATAGTTAATGCATCTTCTAGCATTGTTGATCCTAACACCTAATTAAGAAATTCATGGGTAAGCTGGTATACTTTAACCTGTAGATGAACAAAACTAGGGAAGGGGTAAACCTGTCTGATAGTAGTAGTGGAAATGAAAATCTTATTATGTGGAATATAAGAACATACTAATAAACCAAGTCAATCAAGGAATGGAAAGAATAGCAAGCCACAAAATAGTAACATTCTATGTAATGAGTAGTCGAACATCTCATATGAATTAGATGATGAAAAGTGGCATCTTCAGGTAAAAACTCTGTTTCACTTCTAAAATTTCCAAGTGAGCGAAATGAAGAATGCCAAATACAACTGAGAGAGTTGTGTCATGCAAGATATGCCAACAAAGAGGAAAACCTCTCACAACTGTGGTGAAAATTCAGCGAGGCTTGTGAGAACTCACCCATTTCAGCAACAATCAAGAGTATGCCTTCAGAAGATCATTAACTCATTGACAAACTGTAGTACCATCCCTAATACAAAGACATGTCGGTCAGTCATTTTGTTTTCTACATAAGCATTACCATTGTCTACTGCCATCAAACTTAAGAGAGATTTTGAGTCAATTGACTGTACGTCAACGCAAATAAGAACCATCGAGAAGTAATACGTTATAGTTGACAAGATTATCAAGAGTACCTGAATTACTCTAGCACATGTTCTGAGAGGACCAACATGCAATCATATATTGTGGCACCATTCCCCAAAATATAGAATTAGCGCAAGCATATTTTTAACTGAGAATTACCACATGGAGGGGGTAGTGCAACAAGAAGACTGTTTTCCAAACTAGCATGAGTGAAAAGATTTCTACCTTTAAGAAATGATGATCCAATATGATCAGTAATAATTAGCAGATACAGACTCTATGCTGCAACTTACGCTGCAACTTACAATAAATTTAAATATTTTAATATGTATTCTCGCCACATAATATAGACATCATATAGGCATCTAGTTGATCTGTGGAACTCCGAACAGCCACAACATATGTATCTTAAAATTTAAAAAAATTGAGAGGTACGAAACAAACAAGAGTTCTTATAAAGTTGATGCGACAAACAACTAATTCATAGGACCAAAATCCTTATATCATCTTTTCAAAATATATCCCTTGTGTTCAATAAATACTAGTCACTAGAAGTAAGTTTGGTTGGATCCCGTATGCTCACTTATTATGGCCAAGTAGTGTTGACCTGATGGAACACTCTCTTGCCATGACCAAAAGCAAAAGAAGTGACTGAAAGATTTAATATTAAAGAGATCAAAGAGAATGATTGTTACCCGATATTTTCTCAGATATCTCGAGCTCCGCCACCACAAGTAGCGATACATCCGGTGCGTGGCATCGGCGAACACATTGGGCCACCTAAACCAGTGACCTGGCTACCTCCTCTCTCTATCAAAACATCAGTGGCCGCCACACATTTTCAACAACCAAAGGACGCCCATCACGGCCACCCCCGCGCTCTCAGGTACCATACATGACCTTATCTTGCAATCTGAACAAATGGAGCGGAAACACAATCTCAATTAGACCATGAAATGAGGAATGAGTGATAAAGATCACCTAAGGGAATCATTCCAAAGGTGAGAACTGAGTGATAAAGATCATATCGGAAAGGAATAAATCCTAAATACATAATTTGAGCCTATGGTAGACTTTAAGCAGACAAAAATAGAAATATAAATGCACTCACATCTCTTTACAACTCATCATTTCCTCGTCATCAAAAAAAATAGTTCTTCATTTTCATTGCACATGCAAATATATTAATGAATGAAGAGACCTCTCGCTTGACCAAAACATGAATATCAGATTCATTCCAAGTCCCACGAAAAGATCTATTTCACGAAGGAAACAAAACTCATCGAAACACACAAAATATGTAGCATACAACATATAAATGGATTTCCTTCTCTCAAATGAGAAGGTTGATATTCAAACTATACCAACCTGTATAGACTCCGAGAAAGCATAATATTGCATTTTTTGCTACTATTATCTTAATTCATATAACGCAAAATCAATGACATATGCATTCATCTGGATGCAACATGTGATAAAATAGTACCGAAAGATGGTAATATTTCATATAGGATATCACCAGAGGTATGTTCATGCAAGCACATGCTAACTGACCACAAGACAAAAAAAAAATTCGATACTCATACACAAGTGTTTCATGAAAACCAACTAGATGTTCAACTTGGCCTCAGAATTGCAGAAGACGACATAGCCACATAGCAAATAATCAGTCCCGGAAGATGGTATGACTACTAGTAAGTTTTTCATCACCGGACAAGCAGGAACAAAACATACAACTGTAACATTGCAAATAAAATCTGAAACACATAAACGAATAAATTCTATTTTGGAGGAAATTAGGGAGAACTGGTGGTCAGTATTGCGGATTTGACAACATGGCACATTAAGTGCATCAATCCATCCTAAAAGATGGTGTATTATGGTAGTGATTTTCATCATTGTCCAACCAAGTTACTATCGACAATAAACAGAAGAAAAAACATAAACAAGGTCAAGACCAAAAATAATGGCATAGAAGAAAACTTGTTTTTGCAGAAATAATATTGAACAAAATGATCACTATGCTGAAATATTGCCCTCAGCCATCCAATGAAGGACTTAACAACATTAGATCTCAAGCTTCGCTGGGAGAAAGCTCTTAGGTGGCAACTAGGAATGTTTTGAGAAACATGGCTTAATTTTTTTTCTTTTGACAACTTTACCATAGGGGAAATCCCTACAGTGTAATTTTATATATTAAAGGGAGAGTACACTGTACAAAAAGAAACACCCAAGTGGGCTTAATTATATTATTAGTGGGCATACACTCATCCAATAGAGTAAATAAAACCAAATGGAAAAAAAAGAGACAAATACCTACGTCTAGAATTCCATCAGACATCCAAGGAAGGATCTGCAACATTAGCTCTAAAGCCTAGCAGGGCAAAACCTCTAACACGGCAAATGCGAATGTATTGAGAAATGACACTTGATTTAATCAGCATTTGCAATGCAATAGCTGATTCAAATTACTATGAAGACGGCTAAATTTGATTGAGAACATACAATATGAACTAGGAAAATAAAAATGCTCAGCCAACAAAGGAAGGAATTAGCAACATTAGCTCTCAAGCCTGGCAAGGCGAAAGCTCTTATGCTGCACATGAGAATATTTGAGAAGCAAACCGTAAAATTTACCACCATCGTATTCTTTGTTCAGTAGCAAATCAACTTCAAATAAATTAGCTATGAACTAACAAGATGAACTTTAATCACAATAATCAAGGTTCTTATCAGTATGTGAAAACTAATTCTAGGTCTAATTATAGGTCCTATTGCATAGCTTCTAGCAACCAGAGAAGGACTATCAGGACAAAGAAGAATAATATATAGCTACTAGAGAATACCAACAAGAGCAAGTGAAGTCACACAGAATGCCTCAAAGAAAGACGCAAAGTGCGACACACCAAATTAAACAAATAAAATGGTATTGCAACCCAGACAAAACCACAAGCACATGGTCAGAGGCAGAACATTTGCATGTGACAAAAGAATAAATTTAAGAAATGGAAGCAAATTGGGTAAAACGGTTGTCTCACATTAAGCTCAGAAAGCCAGATAAAATTGTCACTTACCAATTAGATGGTAATTCCAACATGTAGCTATTTATCATGGAGTCAGCTCAGCTTTAGACAACTCTATGGTGTAAAAAGAATCATAAACCAATAGATAGCATGAAACCAGAATTTTTTGCCAGATCAACATAGCGTACAATGATAACTATGTAGACACATTTATTATTATCTGAAAATATATGACTTCTCATTCACAGGATGAAAACCCACTGTCTCAGAAGGTATCCTAAGATTATTTCGTGGTTTCATCAATTGATGCTGGCAAAAAATCAATAAATCAAAATAATGAAAATGATGTACAAATATAAAATGGTGAAAAGCAAGATAAGGCAAAAGAACATGAAGCCGGATGGTAGGAGGATTCACAGTTGCAAAGATGGGTAAACATCGTATTTTGATGCGAACAAATATAAACTGGTGAAAAGCAAGATAAGGAAAAAGAACAGTAAGCCGGATGGCATGAGGATCCATAGTTTCACAGTGGTAGAAACCAGTTATTTGTTCAATTTGTCCTCAATGCTTCTAGAAGAGGGAGCTTGTTTGTCTTCATGGCAGCAGCATGTGACAACTTCATAATTAAATATACATACAAGTTATTTGTTTCTAATTCGAAAATTAAATCTAGAATCCAGTGACACATGAACATATTGAAATAAGAGCACTACTCATGTATGAGTAGCTTATATAATCAAGGTTTACAAAGCAGAATACTCTACAATGGAAATAGGCGGGCAAGATAAGCAACAACCTACATCAGGGATCTACACCTAACATTAAACCGTTGTTGGAACTGAAGCTAGCATTCGTACCACAACGTAACCAGGAAAAACCAAGAAAAAGACTACATCAACAGAAAAGATCATACTATTTATCCCGTAAGGAACAAATACATACATGACAACTAGAGAAACATATCATAAATATGCAATTTTTCAAACACATCGAAGTCTACAAACAAATGATAAAATCAGGAGAGAATTAAAGCATGGGAAATATCAGTAAAATCTTCTTTTGCAATGATAACAATTTCTCCTTCATCACTATACCATTCTCCAACGATGGAAAAAATCACTAGGAAAAAATCATATTAGGGGCAATGTCAGAGGATATGCTTATTCTTGCATAAAAATGTACTTCACACTTCCACACCCTGCAAATTCAGACAACATGTATGAGCATTGCATGGCTGGAATGCAGCACAATAGTTCCGCTTTGGACTTCACTTCATCAATAAAAATAAACTGACTTAGTCCTCAGCACAATAGTTCCTTTGGGAATAGGAGGAATCGCTTGAGATAATTATAGCTGAAGCCAAGATAGTACCTTCACCGCATGGCATCAAGGGCAGTGGTGTAGGGGTAGTAGTCGTGGCCAAGGGCCAACAACCGTGTGCGAGGCCCTGCAAAACACAGACAAACTGCTGAGAATTTCAGGGTAGAGATCCATTTTTGCTCAAATATTGGACCAATGGAGATACACCATATATATCCAGACCGAGGGAGTACTACAAAAGTACGGACTAAAGTGTACCTTTTTTGACTGCTAACGTGAGCAATTGGTTGCCCAAACAGCCAAAACATTGTCCAGTTGTATATAGTACAGATCATACACATTAGTGTGGTTTCACGGCAAAACTTCAAAGCGACCAATTAAATTGTGCTACGAGTGGCTTCCACGTTGTTGAACATTTATGTGTTACAATCAACACCATACAGTCCTGAAAATATCATAACAAAATACACAAATTAGTTCTAAAAAATGAGGCGCCTCAATCAGATAACTTGATCTCCAAAGATGATAAATATCAAAAATAGTTTCACCTATCTTGGATGGAGCTTAGTCCCCTGAATTGTCCAGGTTACATCCCACCGAGTAATTTCACCGACAAGGAACGGACAAACCTCCAGTATAAATGATAACTCATAAGTTACTTGGATAAATTAAGAATTGTCTGCAATAGGTCAATACATCATATCAGGTGTGGTTTTCAACAAATAGATAAAATATATATTGTAATTAATTACGTCAGTAAAAAGTCACATACTTCAAATATAATACCGAAGAAGCATATTTGATGAAGCCACTGTGATCTTAGGTACATGTTTGGTGACGTGTATTTAACAATGAACTGATGGCTGAAAAATACATCAACTCATGTATATAATTAGCAAACAAAGAAAAACTGGGTCAAAGACCTGTATATACAAAATTCTGGAAAGTCATAACTCAAGCATAACTACTCACATCGTAACAATATTATGATGCTAAAGGATTAGCATAACAGTAACAAGTAACAGCGGCACATCAAATTCTAGGTTTATCCAGAAATCTACCCACACATGTGCATCAATCATAATGAACTGTAAAGGTTTTTTTGAAAGAACGTCAGCAATTCTGAAATCTGAACCAAGCCCTTTGTAAATGGCAGCTCAGTTTACCCCGCATAAATAATCATGAACTGTAAAGATTAGCTATTCTGAATCAAATCCTTTGTAAAATGCAGCTCGTTTTACCTCAAATTACAAGAAAATCTGGAACGAAAGCGATGGAGGGGCTCACCTTGTGCTCACTCTTGTTGCACACATCAGGCCGACGAGCACTTGCATAGCGGTGTCGCCAGCACGCGCCTCCTTGGGAGGGTCCTGGAATCACCACTTGGTGTAGTGCAAAACCACCTCAACAAGCGACACCCGATCATCCTCCTACATCCCACGCCTCGGCAGGCCCAGAGCTGGCCCCGGCACCGTCGTTCCAAGGAGTATCAAGCGGGGCAGGTGTTCATTAGCAGCAAAATGCCGGTGCCGGCGGCAAGGACCAGATGTGTTCTTCAGGCCCATCGAAACCTTGGTACACCGAATGATGAATTTTCCTGTAACGCCATCAGGACAAAACAACAACCAGTATCAGGGTCCCAGGATCAGAACAAGGATAATGAAAGCATTTATGAGATGCACGACAAGGATATGATGCAAACCCTCACCACATAGGGCACAAAGTGTGTTGTAATACATCTAGGCTCTTAAAAATATGGATAATACAATAGCAACTAAAAAAGCTATGGATCCCGGTGAAATAAAATGGGGCTGTCAGCAAGATCTCATCACATGTACATATGAGAAAAGAGCTTTACATCCAAATTTGAAATGAACTATAAGTAACCAGCGTGCATACAAGGTTACTAACATCAGAGAGATATACCAGCAAAAATAAAATAAGGTTTCAACACATCTCACAAATTAATTATCAGGATGTTTTTGTAACGGCTACAAAGGAAGCCAATAACAGTTATCGGGATGTGCCATATAGTCCATACAAACCATCACTTAGCAGGTCATCACAGAAACATGCTCAATCCAGCCACACAAGTAGGCCCGAATGGCACATGATTAAGGCACAAACAACTTGGAAATAGATAGGCTTACATGTGAGCCAGTTAGGCATGACATAGCAATGCTTACAGAGACAAATTGGTCGGAATCTAAGCATTACTCAGAAATCGGAACATCAACCGTGTATGACCCCTAGATAACAAAGACCAATTCCTACACGCTGAGTATCTAGCTCAGTTACTTGAACACAAAGACCAATTTCCTACACGCTGAGTATCTAGCTCAGTTACCTGAACGAACCAGCTAGTATTTATTCAACTAGCCGACAGTCAGGTCGACAGTAGTGTTCTGCTGGCTGTCAACTGCAAAATGCATCTACAGCGGAACTACTCGTTCTCCATGGCCAAGTATGCTGCAGTAGTAGAAATTCCTTTGGCGGTGAGGCCTCCGGAAAACGTCATCCCCGCAACAAGACGCGGACGACGGCGCCTGCCTCGCGTCGCCGCCAGCGCCCCTGTTGCCGGCGAAAATACAGCCGTACTGCCGGCGCGGACATACGAGTTAGAAGGCGCCACGCGCATCGCTGCACATGCACAACCGCGAATAAGCCCGCCGCGCCATGAAATCTGGGCGGCGCCGACTCTCACATCGGCCATTCCTGGTGCGTAAGTCCATATGAAGCGGGGTCGAAAGTGGGGGCGATTTTTGGTCCATATGGATGTTCCGGGGGAGGGGAGGTGGTGGTGGAGGGGACGTCGGTGATCGGCAGCCCTCTGTAACCCAGCAATCACAACTCAGAAGTCAATTCGACTGAACACGAACGAGATTGAGTTGGATTTCTGACGAGAATTACTGACTGAAATTCGGCAGTTAGAACACAGCATGCCAGAGACAAAGCAGTTGAAATTTCAGCAGTTGAGGCGCAAGCTAAGATAAATCCGCAGTACTGAATCCACCAGAGACAAGGAGAAGCAGTACCTCCCTGTGTCGCCGGATGGTGCCGCGCCACGACGCAGTCCACCGACGACGCCTCTCCCCGGCGTGCACGTGCACCACACGTCCCCGGCAACCCCTCTGCCCGCCGTAGGGCCGCCACCTACCGCGCCCCTCGCGTTCCTCCTCAACTTCCTCCGCCACCGCCGGCTCCCCCGCCACTCCGCCTCCTCCTCCTCCACTGTCGAGGCGACGACCCGAGCCAGTGACGCGGCGGCAGATGCGCACCCGAGCCCCTACTTGTTCCGTGCCTCCCCCGGTCGCGGCGGCGGGGAGGAGGAAGATGCCTCGGCGCGCGCGAGGAGGACCGCCGTCGCAGCGTTCCCTCGGGCGGAGTTCCCTGCCAACTCCCTCGGCGGGCGCTCGTGCCCACAACAATCGCACAATAGATATCACGTTACAGAGGCAGCAGTGCTGAGATAACCACGTTACAGAGTTACAAAGTTCAGAGATCAAACATCAAAGTTCAGTTTGGTGATGCTGGTTGTACATCTCGCCCAGGTTAAGGTGTAGCTGAATCATGAAACATAAGCGGCCAATAAAACGAGCTAGAGCGCACGTCCCTACGTGTGACATAATTCAAACTTAATTAACCTGGTAGTGAGGCGAATTTGTACTCTGCTATCTCCTACGTGTGTAGCTGAACCCCAAGATCCAACCAAGATCCAATCATCCAACCAAGAAAAAGTACTAGGAGATACGATGCAGAAAGGTACATAAAACAACAGATCATAGAACATGAAGGAAAAGACTGCATACGCTGCTTTGCAAGAGGTCGTCGGCGCGCGGCGAGAGGCCGGACAAGCACGCATATACATTCGTCTCTGTTTCCGGCCACCTCCAGCAGATCAGCTAGCGCCATGCATATCTCACACCGCTGTACCACAAGCCGCTATTCACTGCCCAGAACAAAAACGAGTTTCAGTGACACCATCCCATTTAAACTGAAGTTAGATCTAAGAGAAGGAAGACAGAGTTCTTAGGCATAGTGCGTCTTCTCCGCTAGCACATATGACCATGTTGTGCATGACTGTGTCCGGCCTTTGCCGAACTGTCACCAATACTACATGGGATTCATGGACTGAATATGACAGAATTTGTGGAGGAGGAAGGATGGGGCGTCATTGGATGATGAAGATCAGAGAAATCGTAGGAATTTATAGAGAGCGAGCGTGGGCAGTTGCGAGAAGGGAGGAGGGGCAAGGAACACGGGGAGACGATGGATGTGAGGACGATCCGTGGGACGAGCGACAGGTGAAGCGGCAGCCATCGGATGGGATCGGCGGATCAAGAACTTGCTGCCGCTGGGTTTTAGGGAGAAGTAATCGGGGAGGTCCCAGCATGCACGGGAGGCAGCTATATCTGATTTGCATCGGCCGTATTCATCTGCTGTAATTTGCTTCCTCTAATCCCATGTTTTCCTATCTGCTAAGATGGATTGCATGGCATAATGCATGGTGTAGCTACAAAAATATATCCCCCGGATCCATAAAAAGTGGTATGTACTGAGAAGACGGAAGTAGCAGAATTGCAAATTGGACATTACCATAACTAGCACAAATACCCGTGCGTTGCTACGGCCTAACAAACGTAAACTGATTAGACGGATCATAATTCAACGTCAAGTGTCTAAAAATAAATTCTGAATGAGACTACCATACCATCCAAGTTCACCAGATTGAACTTGTCAACCTTTCCCGATTCTTTTGGGGTAGATTATGATAATTATTAGATTTAATAATATCTGATAAACATGAATCTAGACATCTCAAGCTAGCCTGACAGAAAGGTAACTAAAATAAAAGAATTCTCGTTTGCTAATAAGGTCAAAGTCCAAAGTAGAGCACTGCCTAGCTTAGCTGCTTGCCACATGCAATTATTCTTTAGATGTGAGCCTGACGATGGACGAGAATTGCCTAATTTTCTGTACTTTTCGGAAGTAGATATTACTCTTGTCTAGTTCTATAGCAACATCATATGAAGGTGTGTAGTCCTAGCGGGGCGCTGGTAAGGTCGTACCTGATGAGGCCGCAGACGCCGACAATGGTGGCACCTCTCGCCGAGCGCTCGACGAAGATAAGGAGGTCACCGACAACGGCCACGGAACTATGTCGATGCCAATGCTATGGTAGCACCCGTAGTTCATGAAAACTGCATATAAACAATTCAAACATGTACAACAATTAAGCTACGGAAAAACAATAGGGCTTACTCAAATCCGCGCTGAGCTCTAGAAGCTTCTGGAAGACCGGAAAGAAAGAGACCAATGCACTGAATCAATCCCTCAAAGAAAGGTCGATCTGGCACGCATCAATGCGTACAAATTGATGAGCAGGCGTCCCATCAACCTCGGCACTCGTTGGAGACGTAAAAACACGTGAAGGAGAATTTTTTTTTTGGAGTCGATGCATACCTGCACTTAAGGCATGTGTCATATGCACTGCTTGGTGCTATACTTGCCGCAAGACACCAGAGATCCAAAATCCATTGCAAAATTTACGATAAATTTCAGAAATAAGAATAAAGTACACATAGGGAGTTCAGATCCGGCATAAGGTGCACGTTGCAGCTAGCGCGATGCATACATTGCAGGCTGAGTCTGCCCCAATCGCTTGCCATCTCTATTCACCACTGTCTGAGAAGACATCGAGTCCAAATAAAAGAAACAGATCGAGTCCTCAGCTAATCTGATCTCCCGAACGAGATAATCCAGATCTAATGTAGCGCAGCACAACCAGGCGCAGCCACCGGCTCCACCTCCAGCAGCAGAAGCGCGCTCAAAAAAAGTTGGAGACCAGGCTGCACCGCCTCCTTTCTCTTCACGCTGGAATCCGGTCGGGGGGAAGGGTTGGTGTGGCCGCATGTTCCCTGGCGGCGGAGAGACGGCTGCGGGACGCCGCGGCGCGAACGTTGAAGAAGGGAGGTTGGACGGGACCGATGTCAATCATGACCGAGCGCACGGCGGGCGGCTATGTCGCTGGAGGGGCGGGGTCGAGAACGGGAGGTTGGCGGCGCGAGCGAGAGGATGCGATGCGCAACTCGATTGAATGTACTGTGAGAACAAATCAGACGGCGACTCTCCACGCCCTCTCTTTCTCTGATGCGCCGGCGACCTCCTCTCTTCCCGAGCTCATCCTGAGCCGCTGCTCCTCTCCCAACTCCCATGGCCGTAAGAAGGGAGGATTGGCCAGGCGCGCCGCGGTAGATCGATGTGCGGGCGTGCGGTAGAAAAAACGAAGGGGAGCGCGACCGCTATTTGACTAAGGCGGTGGCATTTGCTGTAAATTTGACCGAAAGATAAGGGTAGTTAAAAAACGGACGAAAATTATGGGGAGAAACCTTACTTCCTTTATTAGTAGGTAAAGATTACACTAAACTGAACCAAAAACATGCATGTGTCCATCCTCCATCTTTGTTGAACTAATTGGAGATAAATACTCTCTCCGTTCCATTTTATAATGCCTATAGATTTTTGACATTTGTTTCAGAATATAAGGTTGTAGTTTGGCTCTTTTTCAATTACCCCCTCTACATGCGTGAAAAAAATCCATACAAAAAGGAAACAATTAATTGAGATTCCTAATGCATGACCCCAACGATTCCTTAGATTTAGGAAGCAATGTTTTTATTTCCTTAATACAACCTGGCTGCACATATATGGAGAGTCAACCAGAGAGATTTGTGGGATTTGTTATGTTAATTTAGGAAATTACCGATTTCCCTCATTTTACTCTGATCCTAAATCGTTAATCTAGGGGGTCTTGTGTAAAGAACACTCTTGTGCTAATTTCCGTGCCAAAAAATTATAGGCACTATAGAATGGAATGGAGGGAGTATATATTATTTGAGTCGTCCATCCATGAGTGCCTTCACATGTACGTGTATATCCACCAATCCACTACGCTCCTGCTATTTTTTATTTGAAACGGAGGCAAAAGCTTTGCCTCATCCATTTATTAAGTAGAAAGTGCCCAGTTTTTAGAAGAAAACCGGGCGAAAACCTACAATGATAGGGCCAAGCCCATACCCACAAACGTGAAGCACAAGTTGGTCTATACCAAACAGATGGCTCCCCGAGAGGAGGCCGACAGCTCCGACTCTGAAGATGAGCCCATGAGAGGAGATACGCAAGACCTGCGCCGAATACGACCTGGGCCGCCGGACCGCCCCTCGAAGGTCATCGTACTGCCCAAAGGCGGCTTCAACTTCACAACAAGAGGAGGCCAACACGAAGGCATTCGGGCACGCCGGAATCGGAGCCGACTAAGACGGTCTTGCCGCTACCAAACCATGCTCACCACCATTGTTGTTGCCTCGCAAGCCTGCTCAAGACCTCGTCAACGACCAACGTCCAGAGTC